>OZ023145.1:11729766-12120676 GCA_963675895.2 Styela plicata
ACATTTCTCATATTTTCAAGAATTGTTTTATTTCGATACTTTGAACTTTTTTTCATATTTCAGTGTGTGTGCAAACATCATACAATGGAGTTTTGTATAAGGTTAGTAGCGATTTTTGCTCATTTAGTGATGAACATAGTTAGTTTCCAAAAAGTCTCTTAAGAGATCAGAAAGTTCAAACAGAATTATTGGTGTTTTCTGTCCTTTGATTGAAGGATTGAATTAAAAAATGTCAGTTCTTTGCTTAAGAATTCACTTTATTTTGGTTGTGAAATTAAAGACATTTATTTTGAAGTTTTAATAAATAAATGAATATGATATGTATTGTCATGTTTAAGCAAGAATTTACATATGAAAATATTATACTATCGCCATTCATTCAAAATCTATATGTAATTCAAATAAAAATCTGGAATTGCACTCCAAATGAATTGCAAGCTGTGGAATTGTAAGTTGTAGTTTTGCATACAGTCGAATCGCACCACACGGAATTGTACCTCGTGAAATTGCAAATATTTGAATTTCTCACAGTAAAATTGCACACATTAAAATTGAACCTGCCAAAATTGTACTTAGTGAAATTGCACTCCGCGGAATATCACTTTATAGAAATGAACTGGATGAAATTGGACCCAGTGGAATTGCGTACAGTTGAAATGCATTTAATCCAAATACACCCAGTGAATTTTCACCATGCAAAATTGTAATCAGCGGAATTGCACCCATGTGAACTCCCATGCCCAGTGTAATCATGCCCGGTTGAATAACACCCAGTTGAATGGAACCCTGTATTGGCCTTTGTAGAATGTACCGATAATTGCTGGTGAATATCAGGGCAAAAAATTTGTATGGATCTGCTAACCCTCAATCTGTTCAAACGATGAAATCCTATCTTGTGCTCATGGTCTATGACAGCAATTCCTAGCTGACGGTCGCCGGTAGTCCAATACCATGCCATACCAATTTTACATATAAAAGAAAGTGTTTTGAAAGTCATTCTTGTATTATTAGAACCTTTATCTCGTTTTTGGAATTTCTGAGATTTAGTGCATTTTCACTTTTACCTTTTCTTGTTTTACCAACAAATTCCCGCTTTTTTCGGGAATTATCAGAAAGCCAGTGGTAACAACAAAAATGTCCAAAATTTTGCTTTAGACGAATGTCATAGTGAATATTGTGATGACATAATAGCTTGATCTCTTCTTGTAATTGACGAGTGCCATTCTTGGCAAGCGATTGTAACTGCCCCCTCACCCTATAAAAATCTTTCGAAAAAATTGTTATACAAGAAAATAATGACTTATTATGTGCATATTTAGACCTATGCCATCTAACTTACTCATTTCTATTTGTCCTAAATCGTACGCTGAGAGATGGACACCTAACAGCAACGCATTTTACAATCAACGCAGCAACACATTTTGTGTAACCTACAACAAAATTTTAAAATTTATTGTACTTGTTGTACACTGAATGCATTTATAGTAAGTGCAATTTCACTGCACGCAATTCCATGAGGTGCGATTAATGGGTGGAATTCTACTATGGGCAATTCCACAGGAGGCAATTTCATTGTGTGCAAATCCACTGCGTGCAATTCCATTTGGTGCAATTTCAACTAGATGCAATTCTCTTTGTGTGCAATTCTGCATGGGTTCAATGCTCGTGTGCATTTTTGCCTGAGTGCAATGCTGCTTTGTGCAATTTCATTTTATGCAATCACAATTAAATCATGGTAGCTATCTTGTTTATTCTTCTTGTGTACTTTCAAAAAACAAATCAAAACTAGACTTTCCCCAATCCATGTTCAACAGCGCAATTTTTCATTTTATTGATCTTTTTAGGTTGGTGATAGTTTTCCTGATCCTGATGATCCTGCTTGTGGGAATTTAACTGTGGCTCGAAAATCTTCGGATCTAGAAGAATGTCCTGAAGTTATAAAAGATCCGAAAACTTGTTCTTCGCCGAGCTGTAGCAATTGTGAAGATTTTGTTCCTGATTACTATGATGATTGTTGTAAAGAGATGATTTACAAATGTGGTATGATGTTGTTGCATGTGTTTAATAAAAAATAAAATTTTATATTTGTGTGTTTTATTTTGTTCATGCTTGCTGAAAAATGTTCACAACAGTTGCGTTTTTTATATTGATAATTAAACATTCTATTCATCTTAATAATGAAATTAGCAAACACTTAGATGTTGTCTACTTGCTGAACAATCCTGGTTCAATATCACTTTTAACATATTTTTACTGTAGCTAATGATACTACACTGCACTCTTTTTAATTATGCCCAATCAGTGTTTTATGATATTTATCATGTGATATTTTTAGTGCCGAAAACATGTCCAGCAAAAGAAGTTTGTGGTGATAATGAAGTTGAAAAAATTACAAATACGGAGTGCTGTGAAGTTGTTGAATGCATGTGTAAGTATTGATTGTTACTTGTCTTCAATTACTGATATAGTGAATTTTATAGTGAAATAGTGTCCTATTACAGTCTATTAGTCAACCTTATAGATTTAATGACTTGACCGATGTTTACAAAATTTATGTCGCTATGTGCACAATTTTTGCCTAATTTCTAGAAACAAGGAAGTATACTCAGAAGGAATGCATACATTTTCATCCTTTTCCCTATGAAAATTGCCTTTATAGTGTTAATGATTTACAGTGTTACAGTATTTTTTTATTGAAATTAACTCTCAGCAAGTCCGGATGTAGTGGCTAAAAGGAACCAACTAGCAGCCACTTAATAAAAATGGGGCTACTACCAGATGTATTACCAGTAGCTGCACTCTAAGCGGAAAACATGCCAAACGGAACTTAACTACTATGGTAAACTACAGTGACTGGTATCTACCCTAGGCAATGGTAAAACCATCTACCACTTTTTTTATTTATTTTAGTCACCTCATACGGCACACAGGAAATATTGTAGGAGCCCAAAGCCTTTACCTACAAGGCATCGGAATAGTGGCATGTTGAAAATTTTAAGTTTAAGTTCTGTTCATCCTGGATCACAAACTCATACATACCATTTGACACAGAATCTTGAAACTAGTCTAGGCTTGGCCTAACTGTAAAGCTTATGAGTGTGCAATAATATTTACACTGTTAGATTACAAGAAGGCATTCATCAATTTCTCGCAGCTCTTATGCGCCTGTGTGCCTGCTTCATATAATGTAGGATTATTTGAGTTGCATAAAGTATTATGGGGGTTCTAATTCTTCAACTGTTAATCCATGAAACCATTTGTTCCTCAGGTGCATGTACTGGTATTGGATCTTCTTCTATGTCACCATTCGAATGCACCGATTCATATACCTTTGAAGGTGGTAGTTGCACATACCTGGTCTCATCGGTACTTATCTGTTTCCATAAAATTAATTTCTTACTACTACTATTCAATATTAAACTCATTTTTGATAAATTATGAAATTATTCATAATTTCTACAAATCAAAAGTTGACGCTTGAATCAGGAATCATTTTTACAGGCAGTCTAACAATGTTATGCTGTTAACCTGTTTCTTTGTGTTGTTTTTGCAAACATTATTGGTTGAGTACTAGTCACTAAGATACATCTTCAGGTTATACATCGCAAAAAATGATTAGATTGGATATCAGATGAGATGAGCACATTTGTCTTAATTATGAAATTTAATCTGTATTCTTGTACAGAGTGGGGATCAGCATAAATTTTTTATTCCACGTTTCTTTTTATGATTTTGATATTAGAGCTACCGGTACATATGTGGTGCATGTAAATGTGCACATTTGCTGACTTCTCAATCAATCATCATAATCATTTTATCTAGCATGTGCCACAGATGGACCATGCCTAGGCAGCGCCCTCCAATAGTGACCCTAACTCAATAAAATTATTGGGGTAGTAACTTTCCATAGGACTTAATATATATATATCTTTTGTATAACAGTTGACAGATAATGATCTGTTCGATATAACCTTGATCGCTGCTCCATGTATTGAACTATACCCTGATCTAGTATCTCCACCTGTGTCATGTGTGAAAGAATTACAAGTACTCTACAATGGAAACACATACAAAATTGATGCTATTTTGAAGCAGGTTAAAATGTAGTATTATTTTAGTCTTTACTATCAAGCAGAAAGAGTATCAATATCAGACTGAAACTAAAAAAATCGAACAATGTTATATTGAATGTCAAATATATCTTCAACACAAAAAATGTTCTGTATACTAATTGTAAAAGCTTAGACTCCCACAAGTCAAAAAAGGATATTTTTCAAATACTATAATGTCATACAATACTTACCTACCGCCCCACAAACGACTGTGTGGGGACTCATGTGAACGTACAAAGATTCCAAGGATATAACTTATGAAACTTAGCAGAGACACTGTTTATGATCACTCTGTCACAATTGGGGAATTTTTACAATATTGCCATGTTAGTATTTACAAAATAATTGCACAAATGGTCAAGGGAAAATGATGTATATAATACATTTTTTTACCTTCACCAGTTGTGAAATTATTTATGTAAATACTATAAAATTGCCTGACGCCAACCATTCGCTATTGCTGTGTCATTTAATCCGTTGTTAAAATGTTGTGCAATGTTTTTAATAAGTGTTGTTTATAGTTAAACTACATTTCTTTGATCAAGCGTGATTTCATTGAAAAAATACCGTACTTATGTGATGACGGAAATATATTCTAGTCACCTATAAAATCCCATTGCAAGGAAATTAAGTGCCTTTTTGATTGAAATACACTCCAGGCAAAGTATCCTTCACATTCTTAAATTTTATAACCACAAACACGTTTCTTGTTTTCTAGATAACTTTCAACGATCTTTTAGTGACCAATAATTTCATTGGTGATGCTGAAATCACTACAAGTCAATTTTTTACGACTATGACCATTACTCTCAAAATAGAAGAAATTGGACTCATTGTAGTTTTCCTCTCCACTAATCAGGGCGAATTCAGTGTGTTTCTTCAAAAATCATCAATAATAACTGGAAGTGAGGGGATATGCGGTAAATAAAACAACTTTGATTTTCACCCTATGGAATTTCATTCTAAATTAATGAATCAATATAGTAAAAATAGGAACTTAAATATTCATGAAATCAATTCCATATCCAGATTTCAATTGCCTGCTGATGAACAGAAGTCTGATAGCAATTGAAATAGCCCAGAGATTGCCACTGAAATTCTGCACATTTGATAGTTCTGAAAATATGTTTTTATTATTCGTCTTTTAGGAAATTGTTCTTCCTCAAATTTTGGAAGTGGTTATTGTCAGGTGCTCAACTTATCTGACAACAGACTAGATGACTCATGTCCTGCAACCTGTACTCCCGATAATTGTGATAATGTAAGATGCGAGAATAGCGAAGATTGCATCCAGGTTCCTTGTGATGAATGTGTGGATTATGGATATGACAATCCATGCGATGCTCTACTACAATCTAATTTTGGTAAGATTTTTAATCATTTTTCTGCAATACAATCCCGTATTTCTTGGATGTTACAATAGACAACTAGATAAAATCATTTGGATTTTACATTCATCGAGACAAAAATCAGTCACTCTCTTATGATCATTCAGTCATGTATGGAACGTTTCCTGTTGAGCTGAGAGGGGTGGATTTAGTTCATTTGTTTTTTTTTTATTTCAAGTGTTACTTTAAAATTAGATCATAGGCCTAGGGATGCTGGTTAGCTCATTAGGGGTACCCGGTTAGCTCAATAGGTAAAGCGTTGGGAATACTCTTCGAGGAGACGGATGATAAAAAAGAAATCCTATTCTATGTGCGTCCTGTCTCTGAATTATACAGAAAAAAGTTAAATTTTAATTTGGATTATCACAAATATAATTACATCAACTACTTTTTATCAGAAGGGAAAATGTGTGAAATAAGAGTTGAATACCTCTCCTTCTATTACATATCAATTTCTTTATACCGATGATTTTCACTCAGATGGTTGCTTCGAAAATGTCACTCAAGAATATGAAGAATGTAGTTCTTCAAATTGTTTCATAAATGCTTCTACAGCTGCTGAGCAATGTTCAATATGCACCAGCATAACTTTGCGTAAATCAATGGAAAAATGTCCATCTTGTCCAAACTATTATGAACTGCTGGGATGTGTCAGCGAAGGTATTCAAATGTTATCACATACTTCTATCAATGTACTGATGAAAATATTTATGATAGACATATATCAATTTATAAATAGAAATATTTTTTTTTCAATTTTTTATGGTGTGACATATTAATTTATTTTGCTATTTGTAAATTAACTAGTTGGTTATTACCATTGAATTGGTTGTAAATTATACTACAGAATCTACAGCTGCGAATGCTACTTGTCCAGAAAATCAAATTGTTTCAACTTGCCAAGACTCTTGTAAATTACCAGTTTCCTGTGATGATATGACGGAGCGAGTGAGTTGAATAATATGTAGATGATTGAATGTGATGATTCAAAACAGCTCTTCCCTTGTAAAAACTTGTGCATTAAATACATTACTTTTTTTGAAATAAAACTATTTAAAACACTGGGAGCTTAACATGTGCAAATTTTTCTGAAACACGATGAAATACCCATAATTTAATGTACCGGTACTCCCACCATTGGAATGCGAAGCAAATATTTTTAGCTTTTCTCATTTCATGAGTTTTAGAGTGTCTCAAACTTTTAATGGAATATAGATCAATTTTTGATGGTAGACATACACCTTTTGAAAAAATCCTATTGTGTTGTATAATAATTCAGGATTGTGGTATATCGTCGATATCAACTTGCGACTGTCCTGAAGGATATGTAAAAGAGTCTACATCAAGTGAAAAATGCATAAAAACGGAATGTAAGTGAAAAAATTTAAATGTATAGTGTTACTTTATCATCACTAAATAGTCAATATAGCGACATAAAGCTAAAAGCAGTGATAAATCTAAATATAAAGTTTTATATGGGAAAGAATTGACAATAAAAAGTGGAAGGAGAACAGAAGTACTTTATTTTTTGCTAATAAATTAACTGAATAATGCAATGTTAATCTAAGTGGCAATAGGCAGGGGTTGCAAAAGACAAATGCGGCTACAAGTCAGCACCTTACTGTGATGACTCCACTTATGAAAACAGCTGCTCAAAATCAATAGGCTGCAAGGTAGCACCAAACCCAAGACAAAAGATATAATAGTTCATTACATTTTCAAGGTTGTGATTGTGATGAACCCGAATGTCCTGATATGCCTCCGAACTATCAGCCTAATATTACCGGAACTGATGAATGTGGATGTAACATCTATTCTGAAGTTTGTAGTAAGTTCAATTCTGTATTAAATATCTACTTTTTTATTTATATTTAAATATCTATTATACTACACTACTGAGCACTTTTAAATTGTTTGAAATCTTGCTATCAGCTGTTAGTTTGTTGAGTATAAACTCCACAGATGTACTGCAGCATGATCAAGTGGTGAAAAATAATTTATTATTTTTTTTGTGGCAGCTAGCCAAATTAATAACAATTTTATTAAAACGGATTCAAATAAATAATCCGCTCACAATGCACCGCCTTTTAAATAGGTTTCCCAGATTTATATTAATATAATCCTTAAAGAGAAAATGATGGCATGCTACAGATTATTTTTTTTTTAAATTATATACAATATCACTCTAGAGCTTTTATGTACAATATCCACATTGGCATTCATAACTATTGTTACATATTTTTTCATAAATCACGTAAATGAAGATGAAGTATTATTAGTACATGCATGTCAGAAAAACACCGAAAATTAAATATCCATCACAATTTACCTATTCTAAGCAAGCTATGCAAGAGGTCTGCTGGATGACTTGCCGGTGCACAGTGGTTCAAGTAAACACTGCTTACGGCCTCCTCCACCAACCAGGTCCATGCATAGAAAAAAGAGAAAATATGTTAAGCCAAAAAGCCTCACCTATTCTCGGCTTTCCTCTCCCGCAGGATAAAAATGAAATCCTATCCTATCCCTATATTGGTAGATTAGCAAAATTTTCAGCTACTATCGGTATTTGTTTACCTATTCGTTTCTCCTATTTATTTAACACATGAGGAAAATAGCTTTTGTGAATCAAATAAAACGAGAGACAAAATAAATAACAGCCCTATCCAAACACAAATCGTATTCTGTTATGCACGTACCACAGATGGACTGCGTCTCATCGACTTGATCCACCAGTCCCATGTCTAACAAAAATGGTTTGATTCGACGACAGCTTGTGGAGTCCTTGGCCCTGCTTTTGCAAAACCTCTTTTCTGAAATTTTTCTGATGTGGTTCTTTGGTGATTCAACGCTTTTTGATGTCTTTTGAATTTTGAATAAAGAAAAAGCCTTTATCAGGCGTTGGGGAAACCTAAGATTCGGTCTTTGTGTTTTCTACAGACTCATATATTTCATATGTTTAGGTTGTACTGATGAATGTGCTCATCCAATTTATGACGACCAAGTATTGCAACCTGGAGAAATATATGTTGACAGCACAAATTCTTGCATCACATACAAATGTCCACAACAGACTCCAGAAGAATGTAATTATATTGAAACGATTGAAGAATCGTGTCCATCTACTAACTGTCCTGATGAGAGATACAAAATACATCTAAACGAATCGACAGCCGGTGATTGTTGTCCTGGTTATCAATGCTGTAAGTATGTTATAAAATAGGATTCTGGGGTATTGTGTAATGAAAATAAAAATCTCTCTCTTTCTTCTGTATTCTGGGATTTTTTATATGGGTGTACAAGTTTCCAGTAAGGAAAAATATAGCATGACCTTTATACACAAAATAATGAATATATAATATATGTTTAGAAATACTACTCCAATTCACACCTATTCACTATGGAGGTTCGACAGTGTTAAACAGTTTTATGTGAGAAGAATCACTGAACTTTGAAATCCCTTGCATTCCCACCACTTTCTTGGTCATATGGATCTGCATGGCTTTAAAACTCGCATCAATAGAAATCTTTCAAGAATGGGGGTCCATTTGGTTCCCATTCCTCCATTTCATGTTGCTTTTTGCATGCCGGTGGTTTTTCAGGAGACTTTTCAAGTATGAAGTTTTTCAAAGCGGCCTTGCTCTGGGCAAGTTTTAAAAAATTGTAATGTACAAAATATAAATACCAGAGACCAATGAACCACTAGAAGGTAATAAAATAGATCCAAGTCAAAACATATTACACTGTAACGGTAGTTTAATAATCTTCAATAAACATTTCATTCCCCAATGACCATTCAAGTCAGAAGTGGTGGCTTATTTAGACATCGTTCAGGGAAGATCAATTCCACTCACTGCACTTTGCTATGGTGGTCCAGTCTTTTTTGGATGTTTTCCACTCAGAGTGCAGTTGCTGATACTGTATTATTTAGTAGCTCTTTGTTTTCATTAGTTGGTTCCTTCTAGACGCTTCACTCAGCTTTGCTTGGAGAAAATTTTATTAAAAAAGTTTAAATAGATTCAGTTAAGAATGACCTGGTGTACTATTCTATTTCAAAATAAATGTATCTGAAATTAGCAACCCTACTCAGGATCTCGGAACTCATAAACAATTCTAAAAGACATTCAAGTATCATAATTAGCCGTCTTTCATTGATATGCATCATAATTGTTCACTGAGATTTCCTAGTTTAAATTGCATTAATTATTATTTTTCAGTGTGTGAATATGCTCTATACAAAGGAAGTCTGTATAAGGTATTGAACTTTTGTACTATCTTCATTTTCAGGCATAAAAATCAAAGTTTTTATTTGAAGTTTAAATTCAATGGTTTGAGAAAAATTGCTGATATTCGAATATATATATAAATTATTCCATTTTTTATTTCCACAAGTTTTTTGGGTTAAATATAACAAATAAAGAATATAATTTAACATTATCATTGCCTGAAATAATGTTTTACTATGAAAGATTTTCATGGTTTTGGGGGAAATTAATTTATACCACTTTATGATCTAATTTATAAGACCTTAATCACAAACAAAATTAGCTCACATCCATAATATCTCTATGTATCAAATACCGGTATGTATAAATATTCATTTTTTACAAGTACTATTGAAATCATTTGCTTAATTATTCAATCAATCGCAAGGCTCAGTAAGCAAAAATTCCAACATTGAGTTCATAGACGGTGGACCACATAAATGGCCAATACCTCACCAAAGAGTTTGGTCTAAAAATTGTTACTACACTCAACAAGAAGGCTAAAAATATATGCTCTTTGGTGTTAATATTAGTTTGTGATATTGACATTAATGTATGAAAACAACATTTTTATTCAATTATGGGCCGAAGTGCTTGTTGTTAACAGTACAAATTTGGCATAAAGCTCATTAAATTGGTGGTTTTAATTTTGGAATATGAATTGGGAAATACCATTACTGCAAATAAGCAGGGAATTTACCCTACTTTGCTGCAGTATAATTAATAGTGATACATTGCATCTATCAATAACCCGTCGCAATTTGAAAGCAGAGTAACAAGAGTAACAGGGGTAGTTTTAATAATCGCAGGTTGGAGAAACAATACCCAATCCAACTAATCCAAACTGCAGTGGAATTGTAATAACATGGCCGAATAACGACATTACTGTTTGTCCTGAGCCAGAAAATAGAACAAAGACATGTGACCAGGTGACATGTAATAATTGTGAAGAAAAGGTTAATATAACATATGATGATTGCTGTGGAGAAAAGTATGATTGTGGTGAGCATGTCGATATATATCAATTATATTCATATTGTTATTCCATGTTCAATATATCTATTGACTGACAAATATTATGTTCTTAATGATATCTATTCACTATTTTTTTTTACATTTTATTTTAATGAAATTCACTTTATACGAGGCCGGAAACTTTTTTCAAATGAGAAACAACTCATGTAGAACTCAACTGCTATAGTAAAAGTGCACTGAGTGATATCTATGATGGACAATAAAAATCCATCTATCATTTCTTTGCTTCTTATAACATAACAGAAAGTCTTAGACCAATTCTAAATCCTGCAGCTACAAAGCTCTAGAATCTTGTCATGTTTGAATAATGTTTCAATGTCCTATCTTCATCTAATGCTGATCGTTCGATCTGCTCTGTTTGCTTATAATTACTCAACTATAAACCTCAAAAAAATGCCACACATAACTTATTTTTGACATTTATTGAATAAAATACATTTTCATCATATCTGACAACCTCTCCTGTTAATGTATTTGAGAGTAATGATGCATCTTTTTCCTATTAAAATTTACTCTGAGCAAGGCCAGAAGCAGTGACTAAAAGGATAAACTAACGGTCACTTAATAGCAAAGAGCTACTGAAAGATGTAACACCTGCAACTGCACTCTATAGAGAAACCATCCCATACGAAACTGAACCGCCATGGTAAGGTGCAGTGGGCATTTGTGTCATATGTAATTTTCGACATAAATTTGGATAAAAGGTTGATATTCGTTTATTTTCAGCCCCTAAAAGTTGTCCTGCTGTTACTCAATGTGGAATAAATCAAGATGATGTCACCACAAACGATGGTTGTTGTGATCACGTAGATTGCCAATGTAAGTTTCTTCAAATAATAAAACTGCTTTAACATTATGTTTCTGTCATGATAATTACTATTATCCCAGTCAAAAACGTTTCTACCAAATATGTTTACTTAAGCTTAGGTCACTGATGGATTGTGGTCCATCTGTGGTTTATGCTTGACAAAATAAAGTTTTTGACTGGTGTAGAACTATTGGTATAATATATAAATTAAGTTAGAAAATTATATTCTATTCAAATCGAATTGGAATTTGATCAGATGAGTTCTTTTACAGGTAAAGCAATTAATATTGGATCTACATCTTTCACTCCTCTTGACTGCAGAGAATCTTTTCAATTGATTGGAAATTGTACATATCTTGGGTTGAAGGTATATTGTATGACCTAGTCTTGTCATTCATGTGTTAAAAAGTGTTACTTGAATATAAGTCATTTTGGTCCATGCGGGATAAAATACAGTTTCCAATTGAATTGATTGTTATTTGCCATGGTACAACCTCATACTTCAGGATGTTTCGCTCTATGGAATGATATTAATTTTCATCCTATCTTGATATATAAAATCCTATTTAGTTTTCTTTCATCAAACATATTTTGTCCACATGGGCTAATATATATACATATATATAATACTGAAAAAGAACTTTCGATGAAAAGTGTTTACAATATAGACAATATTTTATGATTTTGTTTGTTTTTGGAAGGATTTGTATGGTGACCTGTACAAAGTAGAATTTGAAGTTATTTCGTGTCTTTCTCTGTATCCGGACATTAATGTTGGTCAAGATCAAACGTGTGTCAAAAGTCTTATATTGACATACAAAAGTAAAATTCATAAAATAAAAGCAGATACTGGACAGGTAACTAATACCATAAAATATTTTGTAATATATTTTGCAATAAATGTATAAATTACACATATGAAATATGTAACAAAGTCACTTTATTCAAGTTGACATGTACATATTGTATGTATTAAACGCTGTATTAAACATTTTTATATTGTAATATATTATATGTGCCTTAACAAGAGATTTACCAAAGAGGTAGTCAATAGTTCTAACATTACCCAGGGCAGGCATTACACTTGTGATCCAGATATCTACAGAATATTCTTTAACTTCAAATTGATGTAGCTTTTTGCATATTTGTGGTTACCTGTTCCCTCCAGGTACTGCTTTCAATTTCGAATAAATAAAATTGAGAGAATTAGCATTTATATTTTGTATATACAAATAAATCAGAAATGATAATTTGAGAATGCAAATGATAAATGCATTATTTAAATTTTGAAGAAATGTAACAAATCTTTAGTTACATTGCTTGTGTTTAAATTTAATAATTTTGTGTTTCAACGATGATGACATTCTGAGTCCTATTGCGAATTAGCGGGTGGACAAAATTTTGTACTTGTAGATTTTATGTAAATAAATATACACTCTGACATTAAAAATGTAACTTTATTGAAAGAAATGACTTTGCCCTATGATTACGGATCATTTCAAGATTAAAGTTTAAACGATATGATCACATTTTGTTTTGTACTCAGCATTAGGGGTGTAACTTTTATACTTTTTAGTTGAATTGATTTGAATCAATGTTGATTCGAATCGATTCTAAGCATTTCAAGGAAATTCTTTGTGATTCTAATAGATTGCGTCCCGTATGTGAAGTTCTGCCATTGCCAGACGTTGAAAGTAAACATTTTAAAAATAGCTATTTCATTCATGTTCAGTGTTGTTCGAATTAAACCACGAATGTGTTTTTTTGGTTTTGTGAACTAATATTGCATCTTAAAACAGTTGGGAATGAATTTTTTAAAAAGAATCCTATTTGAAAAAATTGGATTTGAAATTTATTTTTTATAGATTCGGTTCGAAAAAAATTCTAAACATACATCTCTACTCAGCACACCGACATCTGATACTTCAGTAGCATCATGTCTCATGTTTAATATAACAAAAATTACAGTATGCTATAACACCAATTTTACACAAATTACAATTAATTTCTTGTCAGTGTATTTCTGCTTTAATGTTAAATTACTTTCTGCCATATTACTACGAGCATTTTATCTTTCCAATCTAGCTATACATTGACGATGTTTTTATCACAAGCAATTATTATGAGGGTGAAATAACGGCAATAAGAATTTCTGAAATACTCAAGTTAGATATAGATGAAGTGGGACTGTCAATATTATGGAAGTTTGAAGGAAAAGGAATATTCAGCATCGGTTTGAATGCAACTGATGGAACTCGTGAAACCGAAGGAATTTTAGGTACTGTTGAAAATTTTTATATATGGACAATCATAATCTAATATTTATTATTGTTATGTTGATGCAAATGGTCAAGTGTTCAGGTGTCCTTATAATTCAGTTCAAACACTATTCAAAATTTACTGTATAAATAAAAGAACGTTTGAACATTCCATATTTGACCATATTTCGCCCTTCTAGCAGCAAAATCATGATTTATAATATCAGCATATATCATGATTTCACTAGTAAATGGACTAATTTGAAAATAAAATAAAAAAACAAAATTACTTTAATCAGAATTTTAGAATACCTGACTATTCGGATATGAACATCGCTATCTGGTGTTGGAAGTAAGGTTTTGTGTACACTCTATAAATATTCCATAGGAACCACTGAAGCAATCCGGACTAAAATCATAAAGTTTTGTTTCATTTACACAAGGCTTGAAATGGTTTAAATCAGTATGATCTACGAAATAAAGAGTTCAGTAGTGTCGAATTTTGTGAAAAAAATTTTCTGTAGATTCTCTGCGGTGAAAGGATGACGGTTAAAAGCGGTTTGGATTTTACAACACGCAAAATAATGTTTACCATTTTATAATCAGGAAATTGCGTGTGGAGTAATACAACAACTGAGGATTGTCCTCTTGATCAAATCAATATAAGTAACTACCAAACTGATTCAAGTTGTCCACAACCATGTGGTGAGGAGGGAACATGTGAGGAAGAAAGGTGCGCATCCTCTGAGAGTTGTATCGAAGTATGCAAGTCATGTGAAGATCTGGGTGAATCTAATCCATGCACTGCACTTGCGAATGCAGTTTTCGGTGAGATTAAGTCTATTTTAGTTGTCATTGTCACCCAAGTATTTTCTTATTCCTATTTGAATGGTGATGCTGACCCTCCCTGCAGGATATAAAGATAAATGAATTGTGATTGTGTGTTATGGCATCTCGTAGTAGCATCTTTAGAAATTATTATGCAATGTTCCAATGATTGAAATAGATATTCACGATCGAAACATTTTCAAGTGAATCTAAAATCAATTCACTAATCAGCAACTTTGCTTTGATGAGTCTGATATTGACAACACCTTGGTTAGAACATTATAAAGTGAATTCAATGTTAATTTACCAGTCATAAACTTTGCTTGTCAAGTGGGATTTGTTCTCTTCTCAAAAAAAAAATGTCGGTACAGAAGACTTGGTTTTGTATAAAACTCGTAAAGACTTGGATGGTAGATATAAAGTTTTTGAGTTCTCAAGATTGTTCAATCTTTACTATTGACTTAAATTATCCTTAATGATAATAATTATGTTATGGCGGTGGTGGCTGGTGAGCTAATTCTTCATTTGATTCTCTATGAAAAACTGTAACTTTTTGAAATATTTAAGCTTGGGCAGCTGGGATAGCATGTTACTCAGTATCTTGCTTTACAAATCATGTACATAATTATAAAATTATGAATTATTTTTTTCAAATTTCCAAATAATCTCAAAGAACATTTTTTTGATTTTCAAATTTTAGATGGCTGCACTGTAACTGACAACATGACTTTGTTATTAGAGCAATGTTTAAGACAACAATGCTTTGATACAAATGTAACACCACAATCTACGATTGATTCTGAATGTAATGTGTGCACAAATTCCTTCATTTCTGATAAAATTCAAAGTTGCGAAACGAATGAAGGGTTGTGTGAGGGATACTATGCAGCTCTGGATTGTGTTACAGGTAAGAAATTCTTCTATTTTGTTGTTTTTATGTTTTTGCGGCAATTTTAAAAGCTTGTCAATATTATAAATGAATTACATATTATGTCGTGTGGCATGGAAATAATATTTGAATTCTGCGATCGTTTTTATTCTGCATTAATATCTTCATGTTCATATCTGAGTGTTTTTTGCCAAAAACAAAAAAACATCTAAATAGCAAACTAGATCTCATATTTAATGATTGCAGTTCGAAACTTCCATCTCAAGCCTTATCAGAAAAATTGTTCACATACATGCTTTGTTAAGTTGGAGCCACTGATGGATCGTGCCGCCAAGGCGCGGTCCATCTGGGGCTCATCCTTGACAAAGTAACATTACTGACTGGCAAAGTATCGATTCTGATCCTCTTTTCTAAACAAAACTTCATGTTGATCTCTCAAATGAACCATGTAAATATTGTGTGTTGTAAATATAACTATTTGAAACACAGAAGAAGAGAATAAAACATGCCCGGAAACGCAAGTTTATGAAGAATGCAGAAAATTATGCCAAATTGAAGCATCATGTGATGATCCTCCAGAAGTAAGTGAAATAATTCTGGTGGAGATTTCAGATCCTCATACTTTTTTTAATTGTTAAATGCCTTACAGACTTAGGAAATTAGAAAATTCGCTAAATGATTTATATTAGAATTTTAACCCTTGTTGCCATAATAACATTCTCTCTGATCAATATAAATAATACCTAACATAAGATTGGATTTTATATCTTTAAATGATGACAGTGATAAATCATTTTGTATACACAGTATACAGTATTTTTGTCTTCATTGTGAAGACAAAAATTAAAATATATAAATATTGATACATAACATTTTTGTAGGACTGTGATTCAACTTTTATATCTGGATGTGCCTGCCCTGAAGGATACATACGAAAAAATAGTGGAAGTAATATTTGTATTCAAACTAAATGTAAGTATTTTTATATGTTTTTTCTGCACTTTTCGCATTTATTAATTAGAGTCGAAAAGAGGAAATATGATTTATTAAGCAGTTGGATTTTTGTAATTAATGCATGAGAATTTTTGATAAACAATAATTTAGGTAATCAATTAATTAATAAACAGTACAAATTTTCTCCTCAACTGAATTAATATACAATATGGGGTGATTTCTACAATATCATCTTCAATTTTATCAAAATTGATCTTAACTCTTGAAATGCGTTTTTACAAAAGATATGTAATAATTCTATTTTTCTGTGATTCTGGTAATTTGGAGTGAATATATAATGTTGCATAGCATCCTAGAATCAGTAATGACGTTTATTTATAATATATTTTAATCTTTTAGTTACGGTAATGCATTGTTATAAAATATTGGCCATTTCCTAAAATTTTTGTTAATTGGAACCCAATTTCTTCGGGTATCAGCTATCCCACAACATCATTCAATTATCAACTTATTTTTCTTTACCTCAATTGAAAAGGTTGTTCGGACTGTCCAGTGGATCCGTGTGAAGATTTGCCTGCAAACTTCGAATCAGAAGTTACTGGTATCGATGATTGTGAATGCCTGATATACTCTGATGTTTGCAGTAAGTATTCTTCAGTTGAGAGCATTTATACATGACTATATCATTTAAATCAAATAGAAGCCAAATTATTAAGCACAAATGTGGATATCTTTTTTTTCGTTTTTTATCATTTAGAATTTGGAAAAGTATTCCCTCGTTCACACAATATTCAACTATTCTTATATTCAACAAAGCAGAAATTTAACAGTATTAGACTAATGCATTAATCGTTAGGTGAATGTGAACTTCAGAATACATTTAAAAAATATCATCTACATCTACTACTTATCATTTCTTCAGGTTGTACGGAAAAATGTGTTAATCCTGAAACACATGCAACAATTGAACCTGGAAACACTGTTCCATCATCGAATCCATGTATAACATATTACTGTCCAGAAGTTGAAGAGGATGAATGTGGTCAAGTAGAAGTTCAAGATAGATCTGATGAATGTGCTTCGTTGGCATCTCTGGGTTGTGGAGATCAGAAAGTACCACGGTACAATGAATCAGATGAATGTTGTCCTGTGGAATGTGTTTGTCCTCCACAAAACACTGAACCTTGTCCGTCAGAGTATCAAACAATCGAAAATACCACAGGAGAATGTCCATCACAAATTTGCAAATGTGAATGTCCTGATGTTTTTAGTGATTGCGATTCTGTACTTGGATGTAAATCAAACATTACTGATTATTCTGATGATGAATGCAAATGTGCGATATCTACAACATGTGTTCCTGACACAGACGTTTGTAATGCTCCTCCAACATGTGGCACTTGTCTCTATGCGAAACCAATTGATAGTGACCAGACCAGTAATCCTTGTAACTTAACTTGCGACACATATCAGTGCACCAAAGTAGACTGCCAAGAAAATGTCAGTTTGCCAGAATCTTGTGGAGATTATAAAAGGTTTGAATCATATTACAAATCAAATGATACAGACAAATGCTGCCCGATTACAGAATGCAAATGTTTACCAGATTTGGAGTTGATGCACATTTGTCCTCAGTGGAACAAAACATGTGGTGAAAACTATACTAGAACACCTGTGAGTGAAGAAAATGATTGTTGTCCTGAATACGAATGTGAATGTACACCAGAAAACTGCCCTCCACCTGTGGTATGTCCGTGGGGAAGATTATGGTCAAGTTTGCCAACTGTGACTATAGGCGTGCATGACGCAGTTTGTTGCAATACAACTGTTTGTAATTGTGTTAACATTACTTGCTTTCCTCCACCTTTTGAATGTCCTGCTTATCACAATATTAAAATTGATAACACAACTAATCCATGTTGTCCTATTTATACTTGTGAATGTGATCCTGAGACATATCCCTCAACCACAACAGATCCGATATACATTCCAGATAATGAAACAAACATATGTGACAATGTCCCAGGACAAAATCCTCTACCAGTTCTCGACGAATCAGGATGTTTCTCAACTTGCGAATGCCTTCCTACTGATGAAGCAAAGAAAAAGTGTCCAGACAATATTTATATGGAAACACAATGTTTGTCTCCAAAGTATCCAGTAGTTGTTGAAAAACCGGCTAATGATACCAGATATATTTGCTGTGAAAAGTTAAGCTGCGAATGTCCACCATGTGATGAAGGATACAAAACTAAAGAGGAATGGTTGGCCTCATTGCGAGAAGATCAATTATTGCATGACACTACTCCAAACCAGGAGTGTTGTCCTTTATTTACACCTCTTTGTAAGGATCCTTCTGATCTTACAGAGTTATGCTCGAAGTATGATGTCTCATGCCCATCAAATTACGCCAAGAAGAAGAATGATACAGATATCGGTTGTTGTGAAACCTTCTACTGTAAATGTGAAGCCTGTGTTTATGACGGTAAATCATATGCTTTGGGTGAAACGTGGTATGCACTTGTTGATGGTGCTTGTGTTGCTTTAACATGTAACCAACAGCTTGATGGATGCAGTGTTGACACGGGTTCTGCGGATTGTAGTTACCTCACCTCAAATGGATACATGCCATTGTCAGTAGATTCATATACCGATCATCCATTAGATCCATGTAAAGAACTTATATGTTCTTGGAAGACCGCAGCAAATGGACAATGCTCGTTGGACCTTTTGACCCAGGATAAGGAATGTCAAAATGCACCTCAATGTCCAGATGACAAAGAGCCTAGTGGAGTGAGAGAAAATCTAAATGATTGTTGTGAAACATACACTTGTGTTTGTAAATCATGTGGGCCTGGTTATGTTACTGCAGAAGAAATAAAAAAAGGATTACGTCCAGATCAAAAAATACTTCAAACTATTAATCAAGAATGTTGCGCTAACTACACTGTAGTATGTAAAGAGGAAACTGAGTTAATTGATATTTGTTCTGAATATGATGTTGTATGTCCAACCAACTATATTAGAAAACGGAATGACGCCGACATAGGATGTTGTAAAGCTTATCATTGTGAATGTGATTTATCATCATGTCCTGATGCACTAGAATGTGAAACTCCCAAGATTTTATCATCCACATTTACTGTAGGGGAGTGTTGTGTAGATTACACATGTATTTGTCCAGTTGATCCCAATGAGAACATCACATGTGAAGCACCATATATTACCGAAACTGCAAACAACAACACATGCCTTTCTAAATATTGTCGATGCCCTGATGAGAACGAATGCTCAAGAGAAGCAACAGCAGTTTGTCAGTCAACATCAGGTTGTCGAGCTGTTGTCACCAAGAGAGATGAATGTGATTGTGTGATAGAAAGTGAATGTGTCGGTGATCCTTCACCATGTGATGATCCACCATCGTGTGGGGATTGTTTCAGTGCTGTTGTGATTTCAAATTATACTGTTGTTGGAGATTGTAATTCAACTTGTAGCCAGTACCAATGTCAACGTTTGGATTGTCCAACACCGGAAACACTACCCGAACTATGTGATTGGAATGATGTTTCAACATCATTGAGTGATAATGGTTGCTGTTCAGAAATAACTGTGATGTGTGATAGCAAGAACTGCCCAGTTACTAAATGTGATGAAGGATATCACAAGGAAATTGTAGCAGGTGAATACATTGATGTTGAAAATTCTTGTCCAGATCTTGATTGCTGCAAAAAAGAAAAATGTGTTTGTGATGTTTGTTTCTACAATAATGTACAATACAATATAGGAGATAGATTCAATGATACAACTCCTGGATCATGTATGATCAATGAATGTACTGGCAATCGGAATGAACCTGATGGATGTTACATCATAACTCAGGAAGTTCCGCACTGCACATACACTAGTAAGAATGGTACAATATCAAGAATTACTGTAGATGCATTCTTTGATGATCCAGAGGATAAATGCAAAAGAATTACTTGTAAAGAAGAAATTACAGCAGATAATCAGTGCTATTACTATTTGCATTTTGAATCCGATCCGTGCATATCGGAAATCACATGTCCTGAATTTATGGAGCCAAAAATTTCGCAAGCAACAGGAGATGAATGTTGTGCGACGTACAAGTGTGTGTGTAAAGATTGTGGAAGTAATTATACATCTGGCATTGATACTCCCTTGGAACCATATGAAGAACTTGTCTATGTGACACCCGACATCAACCCAAATCAGCTTTGCTGCCCAAGAACTCGCAAGCACTGTGCCAATGAAACGGTTTTGATGTCTGTGTGCCCTGAGTGGGACAA
Source organism: Styela plicata (assembly GCA_963675895.2). Taxonomy (NCBI): domain Eukaryota; kingdom Metazoa; phylum Chordata; class Ascidiacea; order Stolidobranchia; family Styelidae; genus Styela; species Styela plicata. The sequence continues at coordinate 11,750,608 of OZ023145.1, forward strand.
ACAATGCCCAACAGCTTATATTAGAAAACGAAAAAATTATTATGACTGCTGCCCAACATACAATTGCATTTGTGATGAATCGAAATGCGAATCACAACGTCAACCTCCTGAAGGTACAATACATGATTGCCAAATTATTATTAACAAGACCTTGGAAGAAAATCCAAATCAAGAATGTTGTCCTGAAACGAAAATGGATTGCAAAGACCCTGATACTTGTTGTGTTAATCGGACATGTGGCGAAGATGAAATTTTGAAAATATATGATTCATTTGATCCTCTCACAGGGTATTGCTGCCCAACTCAAGAATGTAAATGTGTTGATGAATGTGGACCAGATTATGTGTCAAAAGAATATCTCATTTCTATTCTTCAAGTTGGTCAGATTGTAATGAGTGTCACACCAGATAAAAAATGTTGTGAGAAGTTTGATATTTTCTGCAAGCCAGATGTTGAACTCTTACAAGATTGTTCTGTTTATAATATAACCTGTTCTGATGGAGAGATTCGTGAACCAGATTCTACTATTGGTTGCTGCGATACTTACACATGCATATGTGACACTTGTACTTATAATGGAATCATCAAAGATTTGGGTGATAAATGGGTTGATACGACTAAGCCATGTTCAGTGTTTGAGTGTACTTCATATAGAGATCAATATGGATGCTATCTGGTTGAGGAAACACCGGGAGAATGCTCATACAACAACTTCAGTTACCCTGTTGGGTCTGAAATTCCAACTAATGATGCTTGCAGGACATTAACATGTCGAGAGAATTCTGATCTGAATGGCATATGTATTCAACAATTCATTGAGGAAATACAAACATGTAACAATCTTTCATGTGGGGAATATGAAGTTGTCAAAGAAACACATTTTGAAGGAATATGCTGCCCTCAACTTGAGTGCATATGTGCCCCATGTGGAGATGACTATCCCGGAAGTGGAGTCGGTAGAGAAGTGGAAATATATGAAAAAGTCGTTCCGATGACTGTCAGTGAAAATCCCAATTACATGTGCTGTCCACGGTCAAAGATCGTCTGCCAAGATTATTTTGTTCTTCTATCTGTCTGTCCAGGATTTAACAAGACAAATGAGGATTGTGGCCCATGGCAACAATTGAACCGTACAAATGATCTGACTAATTGTTGCCCAGAGTTTTCTTGTGAATGCCTGGATTGCCCATACTTCACTCCACTGAGAGATTTGTATGAATGTGAGAAATATGTTGATTTACCTGAATCTCAAAATCCAATATCACATTGTTGTCCGAGAAGAACAATTCAATGTCAGGACGAAGAAACTTGTTGTTCTGTAAGTCTATTTTATCTTGTTTGTTTTATAATTTACTTGGAAACATTCTGATGTAGCATTTTTTATGTGATGGAGTAAGTATTTATGTTCACTCCATCATATAAAAAGTACCACATCAGAAAGTTTATTCTGAATATACTGTAATATTGCTGTCAGTTTTCGATTAGATGGAATTAATTAGATCGAGAGACTTTTCTAGTATGATATATCTCTTGCTGCTTTGCTCTGAGAAAATTTTTGAAAAAAAAGTAATACAAAGAAAAAAATCTTCTGAATTTAGCAATAAGTTTAGTTTATCTCATCTCTTGAAAAATTGAAATTTCACAAAATAATGTTTTAGATTCCAGAATGTGGTGAATATGAAGAGGTATATGACACTGGAGGAAGAGATCCTTTCACCAACAATTGCTGTCCCAAGTGAGTTATTTTTTTGTCACAAGAACATGAAAAATAAAAAAGTACTTTTTTCTCATTATTCTGCACACAATCGTATGAACATTGATTCCATGACTATGCTCAATAGCCTTACCTGTTCTTCATTGGTTGCAACTGGATACAATAACATACCGAAAGATAAATCCTATATCTTTATATTGAGTTGAACATTGTCAACTGCGAATTGCACAAATTTAAGTTTGTCAATAATTGTATTGAAAAGGGTAACGGACATACACATGAAACAGGTGTGTAGATATTGTTCTGTCATTCTGCATTAGCCATGGAAGAAATATTTTGAAATGGAATTTTATTCAACACATTATTATTAAACACCATTCAAGTTGAATTCTTTGCTCAAAATGATGCTTCTTGAATTTTAGATATGATTGTAGATGCAAAGATGCTGCAGCATTACATCATCTGTGTCCTCATGCTAACTTCACTTGTCCAGAAAATTACAACAAACTTCCAACAAATACTTTATCAAGAGGTGTATGTTGTCAAACATATGAATGCAAGTGCTATGGATGTTTAGAAAATAGTGTTGTTTATCCAGTATGTATATTTGGTAGAGTTATTTGATTCAGATACTATGATAAAAAATAATAGAAACGTTTTCTGATTTCAATAGTCTTCAAATACGTTCATTTCTGTGGAACATCATATCTCCTAGTTAGAGATTAGCATTGCAAATCTTATGCTCAAGATCCACCTAGTCTTGTTCATGAATACATGTCCAAAACTCCTGCCAAGGTATACAACTCGTGTAGTTGTGGCAGAATTGAAAAGATCATGTCCTTTCAATACCACTAACTATGCTTCGGGTAGTAGTATAATGCCTTGCTGAATGTGATGGGCCGATGGCTATATGTCGAATAAATTATTAGTCAAATCTATAACCATCATATTTGGCAAAAAAGGAAAATCATAGGATTGTGAAGCATCTGTTTTTACAAAAGCAGACATGTTATACAGTTCAAAAATATTCTTAAATATACCTACTTGTGTATGAGTAATGCAGCAACATGAAGACTCATACCGAATGGACCAAAATTTTTTTTCTGTTCTATAATGTTTTATAATCAATGGCATTTCAAATATATGTCACATGATATTGTCGAAAGAATAATTCACTTTCATATTAATACTGATAAAAATATACTGAATACTTGCTTGTCTTGAACTAAATATTGATGCTACAGGGACTTTTAAATGAGTATGAGTAATGCTTATGAGTATTTAAATGAGTACCGGTAATTTCATGTAAAAATAGGAATACATAATATTCTTTTATATGGTTTTACTTGCTAAAATATTTATTCAATCAATAATGGAAAGGTGATCGTTTACTTTTTTATTGTCCTACATTTTGTAGTAGCTCTTTTCTTTCAGTCTTGCTTAGAGTAAGACTAATAAAATAAAAATGTGATTATTGACTACATTATTCTTGTTCTCTATTTACTGTTTTAGATTGATGCAGTCTGGTGCGCAGATGACAATCACTGCCTTGAAATGAAATGTGTTCAGAATGAAACAGAATGTCCTTCAATGATAGTTTATCAAAAATTTGATTGTTTAGAAATCGATCATGAAGGCTGCTTCGAAGTAAGTACTTTTTTGTTATTAACGGATGACGTCTGTTGTAAGTAAGAAAAATTTTTATCTTTGCTAGACCTGATTGCCTAGTCATGATTAATTTAGTACAATATTTTGTGCTGCTATGTTGACTCAATCTCAATCAATAATGCAGTTAGTAAACTGACGGAATAAATTCTGAATTTGAAGTTTTGTGGACCGAACGGCAGGATATTTTTTATTTGTTGTTTGATAAAATTCTTGTGAACAAGGTAAAAGTTTGAAAATTTTGAATATCATCTTTTGGAAATTTTGAAGCATGAGCATCCCAAATTGGATTTGAGCTAAATGTTTCCCTGAACTGAGCATCGATTGCTGGAGAGAATATTGTTTTTATTTTACTATAGCAATATAAATTGTTATCTTGTTGATTTCAAATTTAGTTTTGCATTTTTTATAACCTTCAAAAATTCCTGAGATAGCTCTCTGTCAAACCACAAAAACCCCTTTTGTCAAGACTCTCACACCCCCTACAAGTCCAATAATATGGTGACTTTGTCTAATGCGTGGTAACATTTTTTTGTGTGTGTGTTTTTTTTTATTCTTTTTCACACCTGCGTAAAGTGGCAAATTCAATCTTCGGTTAAACTTTTACACCTGTCCACATTTTTCTTTAAGATTCTTGACGCATCATTAGTTTCTTTGCATATATTTTTAAATCTTTTTTTTTTATTTTAGAGTGGTGGTGAAGTCATGCCAAATATGACAACCGAAGGATGCTGCTTTTACTGTAACTATTATATTTTTTATTTATCATTTCATTACTTACTATTAGTCTCCTCTTAAAACAGGCAGGAAATATGTTGGGCAATTTTATTGTCACCTTCTAACGGGGAGGAAGGTGACACATTGCTAATTACTGTAGTCTAAATCCCACAATCTTAAAGTTTAGTGACTCATATTTGCTACAATACTACTACTAGTGTATCTTGAAATATTGAATGCATAATTTCTTTTTATCCAGGTCATAAACCCGGTGCATGTCATGCGATAGAAAATTTTGAAAATATTTCTGTGACAAATGCTAATGGAATAACTTGCTCTCAATCTGCATTGAATATGCCGAAATGTGATGGAACTTGTGCCACTCTTTCCGATTACAATATGTGAGCTTAAAATTGTTTTTAAAAGTGTTACAACAAATTATATATGATTTTGTAAACACCAAATAAATTACTTAGGTCGACGCCTAATATATGTCTACAAGAATTATCAAAATCATTCGGTATTTTTGTGTTCTATCGACATGTCCTTTAAAATCAATAAAGTATAATCCATGGAACAAATGCAAAAAACAGAACTTTTTCCGAATCATCAAAGATTTTTTTAAATTATTTTAAAATCTTTACTGTACGTATTATGAGGATAAAATAACAATTATCAGCAGTGTTGGTAACGAGTCGTAAGTCAAGTCGAAGATCACAAAGTTGCTAGTCAATTCAAGTCTTACCAAAATTTAAAATGAGAGTCTTAAGCCAATTTGATTCACTATACTTTCAAGTTGCAAACTAGGTCGAATCAAGCATTTACGAATCAGGAGTCTTCTAACTTCATTCTACAGCAAAGCCAGTTTAATTTGGCACTTCCATCTCAATAAGTACCCATTTAGAATCATAATTATTAGGTAGGCCAAGACGTACATAGCCAGCACGTACATAGCCAGCACGTACATTTCATGTTTTATATCCTTGCTGGGGGCTCGTTCTCCTCTCTGCTATTCTTCCACCGAAGAACACTTCGAACAACACTCAAAAAAGGAATTGCTGACTTGGCAAAATCCTATCAGGCCTTGAGTCTGCATTTTTTCGAATCAAGTACGAGTCGAGTTATTTTGCTAAGATGATTCGGGTCAAGTCATTGAACTCGGCTGTGATCCGGCTGTGATTGACTTGAGTCTCCCCAACACCGATTATCAGTGATGTCTTTTAATGCTTCTTTTGCAATGATATGCAGAATCAGCTGAGATTGAGTCCTACCACTTGAAATTGTATTGCTCCTCGTAAACTTTAAATTTTAAACTTTCCAACCTTTCGATAACGTGTCTTTCGCCAGTCAGAAAAAGATTGTCTGAGCAAGTTTTATTAAATATGGATCTGAGCAAGTCTATCTGTGACTTATACTTGACAAAAATAAACTTTCCAAATTCGGGTTGTAGCTTCCCAGTATATTTGTTGTTGTAGTCGTATACCAAAAAAAAAAATTTAACGTCAAGAAATTTTCTTTATTTATCACAGAGAAACTGGTCAATTCGACACAACATGTAACTGCTGCAAACCAGCTTCAGTGGAAAGTAAAACGGAAGATTTGACATGTAGTGACGGAAGTACAGAGCCATACACATACGATTTCGTGAATGCATGTAATTGCCAACAAACTGCTTGTGCGCCATAAGTGAAGTCTTCTAAGTCAACAGAGATCAATGTGCCATTTTTCGTTTTTTTCTTTAAATGTTGTTGTGTCTAATGCCAATCTCAATAAGCTGCCAACAGATGAATAAATGTTCATGAATTCATGTTAATTCTTTTATTGAGTATTGATCAGCAGAGGAGGAGGGGTTAAGCTGCCATATTAAAAATCCCTTTTTTCATGTTTTGAATATTATTTATTTATTAAAATTCAATTAAGACAAGGTAACAAACCAAGTAACAAATCAACGATCCTTAACATGGCAAATAGAATGCTAGAAACTGTTGTCCAATGCACTTGGAAGCGGAAAAAAGGAATATAGAAGCAGACTGCTGCAGTAGAGTACAGTGACTGATACCTGCCCTGGTTGATGATAAACCAACCACCACTTGCTTTGCCTGTCACCTTACACAACGCACATGAAATAGGATATCACTTCCATCCTGCGGGAGATGAAAGCTTATAAACAGATCAACCATATGGCGAACCACGACCTCACGTGCCATTTCTGATGAAGATACCACCAATCCTCACCGGTTTTGAACCTGCGTCTTAACGACCAGAGATGCGTAGCTCGAAGCGTGCTCCCAGCGCTTTACCGATTGAGCTAACCGAGCAGCTCATATATGGCCAATATCTTGCGCTGGTTTACAAATCTAATCAGGAAAGTAATTTCCGGGTTAACGATACCAACATTTTTGGTCTTTAACCAATGATACTGTGGGATGGATGCCTTGGAGCCGCGCGTCTCTGATTGTCCCATGTTCGAATTATAATTGTATGCGATAATACGAATGCGATATGCGATAAAAAACTCCATCGACTCCTCTTTCCAGATGATTATAAAAAGGTCCCATGGTCCTTCAAATCAATTCCAAAATATTGTGCTTCGATGTTTAACATATGTATTTTGTATGTATATTTTTGGTCGATTAAAACCTCACCCCCCATTCCTCGGTTTTATATTCCGGATAAATGAGTTCAACGGTTAGTCAAAAACCTCCGCTCCGAACTTGGTATCTGCAATAGCGACCGTGATTTGCCATGGTTAAGACGTATTCTCGGACTTGAAATGAAATACAATATATAGTGGAGATATCTCCACGAAGGCGACAAGTAACGCGTGCAAGGTTTGTTGACCCAACATATGCTATCCAGTATAACGTGAAATGGTTTAAAAAATGAATAAAAAATATACGTACACGCACAAACATACGTAATAAAAAAAGATGATGCGACCTGATTGGTAATCTTGGTCAAGCCATACAAGCTTATTTCCGACAAAAATGTATGAGGAAACAAATCTGGATAATCTTTTTTGTTGTTTGGGGCTTGGAACTTTTACATTCAATATATTCAAAGCATATTATTCGAAAGGTTAAAAATAAACTTGATAATATTTATATCGATTTCAACTTATTTCATCAATTTTCTTATTCGAATTTTGGACACGGTCCACATTATAACAAAAACAAAACGAACGGATATATCTATTGGACAAACGAATATTATTGATCAAAGTTTTATTATAGTGTAAATATTTATGTTCATACACACATACAACGACCTATTAATAATTAATACGCAATTAACGAGGGAGCATAATAAAGGCAGAAGAAAAAGTTGTAGTTACTCCCCCAATTTCGCCATTAATGAAGTATGCCGACCCGAGCATGGGCCATAAAATGAATCGAGTTTATTAATTTATATGTTTTATTGCCTGATCCACAGATAAACCGCTGCTCTAAGGCATATTCAGTCAGTGACCTAAGATCAACAAAACATACTTTAATTAAACAATATCCATAAATCAAAACAACATTACCCTTGATAATTATGCAACATTGATAATATTATATTCTCTTCTGAATTGCTCTTATTTTTGACTGTAATACTATCTCGTTCAAGTATTGTTGAAACAATATAGTAAGAGTCAAATCGAAATACAAGAAAACAAAAAAGTAGCACTGCTGTTTATAGATTGAAAATTCATATTGGATAGTTAGAACACTCGTTGCGGTGATTTGAACGTTTTCGCAAAGAAAACAAAAATGTTTAAGCATATTATGAAACAAACACAAATAGACCGCGCATGCTTGACCCCCGTGAGGCCTCAGTGACAGATTTGTTAGCAAATGTTATGGCCAAGCAAATTTTTTTATCAGATTCATTAGATATATTGCAGTCATACGTATATATTACATAAATTCACACAAGTATTTTGGCCATTCATTAAACCTTCTCAATTTTCAAATGGAATCTTATTTCGAAAAAATGACTGCGAAGTGACGTAATACGATAGTCAATTCGAAAATAAATGGAATCGACAATCGTACTCAAAGTTAACTTCACGGCGGATTTTTGACTTTGAATTATATGATTGGGACATAAAATGCCAAAATGAGTTTGAGGAATTCACTAATCAGTCCTGATCAGTCATTTGAACAAACACAATTTTCAAGGTTAAATTACTCAAAACAGCCTGATTTATTTATGAACTGAATTTATTAGCTCGTATCAAGTACGGTTTAAGTATGTGAAAACAAAAACTAGTTATTCCTACCTTTTTATTTTGTTAATCATGAGCCACAGAAAACCATGCCTAAGCGTTATGCTCCATCAATAACTCATTGAAAAACATTTCAATGAAAGTATTTCTGATTGCCATACGAAAAGTTGGTATCCTGTCATACTTTTAATTCTTAATAATTTGTTAATGGTTTTCGCCAACATTCCTCAATATTTGATATGGCCATCAAGTAAAATTATTACAGTTTTCGTGTAATCTAATTCCCATTTTGATTCACTCCTGTACGTTTTGTTCAATATGGTAAAAAGTGCTCATTCCTACACAAATGTGCTAAGATAGAGTAGTATTTCATTTTATCCTGTGGGAGAGGGAATCCCAGAATACAGCTTGATCATATGGCGAACAACAACCTTTCGTAAAGGATGCCAGTTCGGAATCAGGGACGAAAGTTTTGGGCTTATCGTATTAGTCAATTTCCCTGTGCATGAACCTGGTTCGTGGAGGATGCCGAAAGCAATGCTTACTGAACCACCGTGCACCAGCGAGGCGTCCGACAAACCCTCAAACATGCATAACTACGATCCCAGACGCGTAGCTCGAAGCGTGTTCCTAATGTTTTACGGATTGAGACAACCGGGTACTTTAAACAAGTAGTGAGTGCTCCTACAGTAACATTTTCTAGTCAGTATCTAGTTGCAACCTTGCGTCTGTGGCGTGAATTACAGCGTTAAACAGGTAATCGGAGAGGTATAACTCAAAGCCGCGCCTCTGAAGGTGTTCCGCCACTTCCACAAAGCATGAAATCCGCAAAATATCTTCTTCACTCAGCTAGATAAAGATTTGTAATTTTACCTTCAATATTGAAAATATAAGAACCCAATTTCAGATACTTTTGCTTTTAAAGAAATAATATCATATTAAATTCGCACATCTGTTTCTGCCAAGCATCTGATTTGTAATACATCTTCATTTTGTCCCCAATATTGGTGAAATAAAAATAAAATCTTAGAAAAATTGAAGATATAATTGCTCAAACTATTACTAAATTACATACATGTGTATTCAGAACATTCGAAATGAATACATCCTAAATTGATCGCAGTCTTGAATCGAATCTAGAGGTGGTCTCTCTAATAGAAACTTAGAATGCCTGGTGTCTGATTCCTCAATCGGTATAGCGTTGGGAATATACTTCGAGCAACGCACTTCTGATTGTGTTTCCCAGATATGCTGGGCACCTAACCGGCATATGGTGGTTAACGTTAGCACTGCTCACGGGTTCCTCCGCCAACCAGGTCCATACACAGAAAACCGTTGAGCCAAAGATTCCACCCCGATTAGGAACTGGTATCTGCACGAGGGGTCTTGCTTCTCCCTACGGTTGAGGCGTATTCTCGCTTTCCTCCCCCGTAGAATAATACTGAAAACATACACTCTACTATTCTAATTAACATGCTACAATATCTCGTCGTATATTTTTATTGCTGGTGCAAAAAACATATATGTATTAGTGCAACATGTAAAATAAGTAATCCAACAGAAAGTGAAGTATATGAAAATCCACATATTTACAGATCAGCGTAAATATACAATTATATTTGAACAGAAGAGGATGAAACATTTTTTCCGTTTATTTTCATTGGAATTCACTCTGAGTAAGGCCGGAAGCAATGTTCGGTGCCGTTTAAAGTAAAATTTTTGAGTCGGGCGACTTTTTTGAGTAAAACTATATTTTAGGTTGGTTTATCAATAAAAAAAAAAATCCAAAAAAATTTATCGTAAAACTTTATATTGAACTGCTATCTAAATATTGAAATCGTTGTCTTTAATTATTGGAAAGAAGGTTTCCCCTATTCAGAAGGTAGTTGGCCTATATCAAGGACGTGATGTTTGTCGTTCTATTCCTATCACAAATGTTATTTTGTCGAACACGGGATAAGGAATCGTCATTCCAACGTTATTAAGTAAAAAATTTTAGCCCTTTCGAGTTCTTACCGTTATATGCGGATCAAAGTATGGTATATGTTGAGGACGACCATGTGCTATAACATGTTCAAGTGAAACAAAACTACATATTTTAAACGAAATTCAATCACTTATTCTCAAAATTATTATTTACATCAAGCGCCGTGATGAATGAACATGACGGCTAAAATACAGCAATACCCTAATATGAATGCAATAGTTTTATACACACGATTAGTATGACTAGCGAATTCCTTGGATAATACTTCGAAGAATGTAATAAACAGGAAAGTGCCTGTAGCGATGCCTTGCAAAACCCCATTGATAATTTCTGTTCCGCTACTTGTCTCTTTCATGACAGTTCCGATAGCAATGCCAACGGGAGACGTCATGGCTAACACACCAGCAGCTATAAAAATGCTTTTAACGGTCTGGCCCGATTGCACCAAGTTATTCCCCATGCTAAATGCCATTAAAGACTTATGGAAAAGAACAGCAATAAAAATAGACAATGCGCTACTCGCAGTTTTTTGCAACCCGATAGCCAAACCTTCAAGTAAAGAATGTATCGAAAGGGTGGTAACCAAGATCAGGGACCGGATAATGGAATCATTATGATGGTCATCGTGATTACTACTTTGTTCACTGTTCGTTTCAGTGAGATCAACTTGATCATTGGACGGGTCAGTTAGCTCGACAACTAGTTCATCAATAAACACAGCTTCTGTTTCTACACTTTCGTTGTTTGGAGCTGTAACTTTTGATGATCGCCTTGTCCTTTATTCCGTTTACTTCAACTTTCGAAATTTTCGAATCGTTGTTTTTCCCCTTATGATGATGGTGATTGTTGCTCTGGTGATGTTTATTGTCAGTGATCGAATGGACTACTTGTTCTGTTATATGAAATACAGCATTAGTTGATATTAAAAAATATAATTTAAGGTATGCAGACATTGTAAAAAATGTTATCTTATTACCTAAGGAAATGCAGAGAATTGCAACGAATGCGTTAGTTTTCTTCGTGTCTCGATTTGATCTAAGCCAAGGTAATATGTTAAACTTATAATCTAAATTTTTGTAAACGACGAGGGAAAAGTACGCCGCTCAAAACATGAATTACATACATTTTTAATGTGGAAATTATGTTGCGCCTTATTATCGAATGCATTTAAATCAGCACTCGGGTTTATCTACTCATGCTTCAGCAAAAGACCAAGTTGTGGACCAATAGTGTTTAGTTTATTTATTTTTCTGGGTTTCATATTTAGAATGAAGCCGAACATTGAATATTTAGCTTTGTAGAACATGCGTAACAATGTCGAACAATGATTAAAATTCGTAATTGGCTTCAAAATAATATTTTCACCTACCAACGCATAAAATAAGAAAGAGTCCACATGTAACCAGGAGTTCCGTGATCGGCATCAAGGCGCCAACTTCTTCGTCACCGGTTTCAACAGTTCCATTGTTTTCTGACCTATAAAAATGAATTCAATTCAATTTATTTTTTACTGTAGCTTCGATTGAAAGAATAGCGCCTTCGGGTGCTATATGTTAGCTCGATCGGTAAAGCGTTTCTCTAAATTTCTGGGTTCGAGGAATCATTTTATGCGACAGGTCTGTTGAACGCCTCACTGGCGCATAGTGGTTCACGCAAGCACTGCTTACGGCTTCCTCCACCTACCATATTCATGCACAGGAAAAATGAATAAATATGTTAATCCAAAACCTCCACCCTCGATTCGGTACTGGTGTCTGCACGACAGTTCGTGGTTCGCCATCCCAACTGACGCACTATCCTTCATGCTCCCAAGTTAATGTTTTGTGCATAACTTCATAAATTACACTCAGGTTTTACAACACGTCAACAAAGTCTGGCTATTTGTAATCATGCTAGGCTGGTTGTAACAACTGGCTAAGCTACCGCATTTAAACAAATCTCATGGGAGCTGGTATGTAAAGCAAATTTATTTATAATTTGTTGAAGACTTAATTAAGATGCTGTGTCATCCGGGTACATTACGTACTGTTTTGTAGGCTGCGTGAATTGAGACGTTTCCCTACCAATGGTAGCACGACTCCTAAATTAAATTACTACTCACGGATAAAATTGAGGCCATGTGATACCAACTTCGTCAAAAATTTCTCGGATTTCGGGCATCAACGCCAGAAAACTGGTCCCAAGAAACACACCACCTGAGAAACAATTCATCACATCTAGAAAAAAAGTTGTTTTTGTTCCATGACCAGCTTTGGATTCCTTTTCTTTAGTTGAACTACCATTTTCATCCGAAAATTCCGATGACGTAGAAAGTTTACCTTCTCTGTTTCCTTTCCTCTTCAAGCAAGGGAAAATACGGCTCAAAATTTGCGCCAAAGTTGTACTTGATGCCGAAGAACGTATGTAGTCGTTGCTGCCTCCAACAAAAGGGATTAAAAAGAGTAGAGGCAAACATGCTGCGGTGAACGTCAAAAACAAAAGTCCAAATATGACGCAGAGTTTTATAACTATTAGCTGCATGCTGTTGCTGAGTTGTTTCCCTTTGACGTGAATTGGTCGTTTGCTTTGTGAAATCCGAAAAGATTACAACATCATTTTAACCTATTTACAATAAAAGAAGAAGTGTGATACGCGCAAAATTCGAAAGTAATCAGTATTCCCAAAAGTGTCAAAAGTAAACGATCATTAACAAACCATCCATCTTTATTGTGATCGGAAAAGTTTCCTAATAAAGAAAATTTTTATTTTTGAGAGCATGATTAATATGCACGAGTAATTATGGCAACATCGGTCCTGTTTCTGGTTATGGAAATGAATAATTAATATGCTTGGTATCGAGATTATAAAATTTAGATTATATCAAGAAATAAAATGACTTCGACTTTACGCGCCTAATTATAATCCTCCTTAATTTACATAAACCCTGCATATGCCAATTATTACAGGTTTCGGATTACTATATTTTTCAGTCGATCGTTATTGACTTATACTAATGCTGAATTTGGGCCTTATTTTATACTTTGCAATCTATAAGTAGACGATAGGATGGAAAATATTAAGCACAAAGAAGGGCTCATCACAAACAAGGTCTCTATCTGGGCTTTTAACTCAACTGTAATCTAAACAAAATATCATGCAGCTAACTTCTCAGCGTTCAGCAAGTTTTGGTAGGCACATTTTACATTGTACTATGAGATTAATGATGAAATTCGTATTCGACAACCTCACACAATCCCCGTCGGCATATTAACGCAGCCTCAATCTAAATAAAGTCTGAAACAGCATACTTCCCAATCGGAAAAACTTTTGCTAAAGCATCTTTTGTTAAGTTTCTGTCTCTGTTGGATCGCATCGATGAGATGCGGTCCATCTTTGATACATGCTTGACAAAATAAAATTTTTAATTGGGCTTTGAATTTAAGTAGTAAAATTCGTATTCGTCAACTTAACACCATCCCCGTCGGCGTATTAACTCAGCCTCAATTAAAACAAAGTCTGAGACAGCAAACTTCCCAATGGGAAAAACTTTTGTCAAAGCATCTTTTGTTAAGTATCTGTCACTGATGGATCGCATCGATGAGATGTGGTCCATCTCTGACACATGATTGACAAAATAGAATTTCTAATTGTGTTCTTGAGTGTTTTGTTTGTGTTTTTGGGTTTTCCAGTCGATTTTAAATTAGCAGTACCTTAGAATCACCGATTCTGGGCTTTCTGGCTAAATGCATAAAATGAATGATGATTACCCATATTTGCCTGGAATAGCTGTACCAAGATGTGCCGTTTTACTTTGCTAAATTATAATCGCCGTGATTAATTGCATTATCATATGAGAAACACAACTTTTTACTCCATTTCTTCATGTCACTAAGCAGTTATAAACAAAATGAATTTTAACCGCAGTAATCTACTTGACATCCGGATGGTTTTCCAGAGACATAATTACTAGGTATGTATGAACTTAGCAGTTTCTCCTACTCGTATCTAAACGAGTATTTTCGAGTACAAGAGGTCGCTTGTCAAACAGTCTGAATAATGCAGAGCACACGGTAAAACACAATGTTAAAATAGGTCAACTTTTACAGAAGCCCGGCAAACGAAGTTCATTGAAGTGCTCGTTAACTAATGAATTTTTCAGACCCTTCTTCTGATGGATCTACATCGTAATGAAAGAATGTGGGGACTTCCAAATGGAATAAGAATATTTGACTTAACTACTCCTTTCCAGGGAGCGTTCAATTGTTGCACAGCACAACATAAACATAATATTTCCTGATCGCGAAAAAGCTATAACCGTGTTTACTGTTGACCACACTTATATTATCATTTCATGAATTGCAAATAGCAGCAAATTCGGGCAAACATCTCATGTGTTAGTCAACTTCACGTGCGACTCGATTGGTAGAGCGCGATTATCCTGATTATTCTATCGCAAAGGCGCTAGCGTATTTAGAGGGCATGGCCCTCATGTGTCATGGCCCACTCGCCGATTGAAAAAAAATCTCAAGCCAATTTCAGGCCTGATATCATTTTTTCAAAGAAATTTTTACGGCTCCAGAGCGATTGCCGGTATGTTTTATAGTAATATAGATAGTCAGATTTATTACGACTTTCTGGTCGCGAGAAATAATTAAATATAATACGGTAATGGAATACGTCATTCAATACAGTAATAGGTCCAAAGATTCCTGCGAAGTTTAAAAACCTGCAGCATGTACGCGTTCGCCCCTTGCCCCGAAAATAAAAATGAACTTATACAACAAAAGCGAAGGAAAGGAGAAAATATATATAATAAACAACAACAATTACATAGACAGTCATATTGGTTATAACTAGAATGCAAGGACAACAACGACACTAATTTACATTGGACAATAACGAGGCAATACACATATGCGAGCCAAGTCTGAGTCACACACAAACCGCGCTAAGGTTACACTGCCCATCTGTGGCGCACACCCGGAAAAAATTAAAATTATTGGAAAAAATCTTAAGAATTTGATTTGTTAAGAGTGTGAGACGCAGAAACACCGCGTTTTGGTGACGATCCACGAGTAACACACATTAGCAATAAAATGCTATTAGTCAGGGAAAATGTTTTGCCTACGGCGCTCAGTATGATGTCATAATTTTTACTTTGAAAACATTTCACATTATCCCCCCTCACTCTCAAGGTGCTGAATACGCCAATGCCATTGACCTCATATTAGGCCCGTGCATTAAGTTGTTTTGTGCTGCCGTGTCTATAGTAAACACACGGGTGAGGTTTTCGTCAAGTGTGGATTTAGCTCAATTGCCCTGCTGAATTTACTTTCAAATTAATTATGCAACACTCTGTTTATGTTGATAAGGTAAGCAAAGATGTAAAACTAACGTACAGGTGCAGATTTAAATCATAAGCAAGTTTGTATTTTAATACACGCGCACAAAATATGATGCATGTATTGAGCAAATGTCAAGAAAATAGGTTAAATGAAGTTGGATACGCGTATATTTTTTACATTTGATGCATATTTATAGCTCTTATTTTACAAATATTTTACCGGTTCTGTCTGTTCATGTATGATTTTCTCTCTCTTACCAAAAAAAATACAAACTAAAGCGATCTGACACGTTTGCTTATCAACCAGTGTTGGGAACGAGTCGCTTCACTTCGAGTCCCAAGTCGATCCGAGTCGAAAAACACACGAGTTGCGATTCGAGTCCCGAAGTCTTACGAGTCTTACCAAAATTTAGAGTATCAAGTCGAGTCATACATTTGAAAGTCCTAAATCAAGTCACGAGTTGATTTCTGAATCTATTCAAGAACAATGACATATTGATTTGACACTTCTCACTTTGGGAGTACCCCTTAGAATCATTACTCTGATGACAGACAACCGGATTTTTCAAAAAATGATTGCAGATTCGGGATAAATTTTTACCAAGTTCCGAGCGAAGTCGGGTCTGCAGTTTGTCAAGTTGAGTACGAGTCGAGTTATTTAGCTAAGACGACTCGAGTCAGGTCACTGAAAAAGTTCAGTCGAATGCGACTCGAGTCTCTCCAACACTTGTCAACTAGTCGTTTTACTACTACAACCCCCTGTGGAAAAGGAATTACAACCCAAATGTTTTTTCTATACACTTCTACATACAGACTACTACAGTTCGGAAATCAGACTGCTTCAGGGGTCAAATTAATTTTATGAGCTGTGAAAAATATCTTTTCATCATGGTGGTTTTTAAACAACACGCATTTGATATGGGTAGCGTAAGTCGGTAAAATCGTCGAAAATAAGATTTGACCTTCGTATTTTAATCGTCCGGAGCGAAAAAAACGTTGGTTTGAATATACGAGAGGATTGTTTAACCCATCGGCGTTGTCCGTAACTCGATGAATATACTTAATAGGATAGGCTAAGATTTTATCCTGCAGGGGAGGAAAGCCGAGAAAACGTTAGCGAAAAAACTCCACTCCAGACGGGGATCTGGTAACTGCACGGAAAGACGTGATCGTCTCCGCCATATCGACTTTCTTCTCAACAGGACAACAACAACAGGTCGAAAAGTTGCTTTGACAAATTAGTGTTAATTCTCTGTGCTAAAAATCAATTCCGCATATAATATTGAAAATCAACTAAAATTTGCGCAAAACTATGTGTATGCTACATAAAGATTGCTTAAGGCTGATTAATAGATTCTGTTGTAAAGTCATAATTGGAAAAAAAGTCGCCCTATAAATCTTACTCTTTTTTGGCACAATATTTTAGCATGTTTAGGTAAATTGAATTTAGAACTTCCGCTTTAGTTAGATGATCTTGGTTGAATTTATCGAAATCGCCGCCTTCTTACTATCCGTTATGGTCTGCCATCAAGTAATAATCGGAATTGGAGCTGAAATACCTTTTTCAAAACGTCATATTTTTTATACACTTTGGTTAATACTACATTTATTCCAGGAAGGATGCTCAACTTGTCGATACTTTTGATCATTTCTTGAAATATAGTATTATTTTTTTTTTCAATACAAGCCTGACCAATCCTAACATCAAAAATCTTCCGGCCGAACATAAAGCATGATATGTAATTCAAAAATGTACTCACATACAAGCATTTTAGTGACAAATATTCCAATGCATTTTAGCCCAGATACACTTCTGGATAATGTTGATGTAAAACAGATTAGGCAATTTCATAATGCACTGTTTGAGCCTTATGTATGTAAGTATCTTGCTGAATGACCAAGAGAATTTCCAAGTAACTACCTAAGTTTAGTAAATTGGTTTCAACAATACGTAAAACTGTATTTTCACCCGAGGTTTTTTGTGCCGTAACACGTGTTTATATGACTATTTATCGGGAAATGCTAACAAACACGTTTGCTAGTGCCGATTATACATCAAGTAATAAATATTATGAGACTCCTACTTCTGATTTTGAAAAACAATATATCGTGGTATCTCTTGATCCAATTTTTTTCATAATTTATCAATGTCGAACAAGTATAAAATGAAGTAGTTAAATAAAATATTTTGAATAAAAGAAGTTTTTGCAATACAGGTAAATTGAATTGGGATATAATGTGGTGGAGTCACTGGCCCCGAAGAATTCAAATGCTATACTAAAATAAATAAATTTCATCAATCATAAAAATAAAGAAACTATCTTAGGAGAATATTTGTTACTAAGTGTATCAGGGAAATCAGTGATGAGGTAATCCGAATTAAATACTGTGAATGTTGTTCTTTGTGCGCTTGGTCTGCTGATGGATGTCACATAGACAGATGAGGGATTTATGTAACTTCCATGCACATTTATTTAGATTTACATGGTGGGTAGACATGTGTATTTAGACTGATCCCTTTGCATTTTATCTTTTTTTAAAAAAAGTTTTGCAGACAGAGCCATTCGGTCGTCAAGATTCAAGACTCTGCTCCACACTGTCACTTCAACCTTTGACCTGGACGACATGCCGCGACCGCGAATTTTACTTGGGTATTCAGTATTCTGTATTTTTTACTTGTTTAGATTCGCTCAGTGCAAGGCCGCATGGGACGAATCATACTTGAAAATTCTCCTGAACCCAATAAAGATCAAAAAGCTACATGAAAAACTGAGTGTGATTGTAATAGGCTAGGCTAATAGGTTCAGGTTGTCTATTTTGTTGTACAGTGTACCGGTACATGGACAGTGGATCAATGAATCTGTTACATTTGGACAATTAGGTTTATACTCTGCTCTTGTCTTGATCAAAGTAATCTAAGTGTGAAATTCGTTTGGTTTCGGATTTTATTCTGCAAAAACAAACTGACAAAGCAGCAGCAGGTAATATGTGACAGCATGCCAAATTGCGCAAAAATTTTGCCTGTTTTGAAGAAATTTATATTGAAACTACGAAGGACTGTCCCCTCCCTCCAACCAAAAACTTTGTGGAGGGACATGGGGTCTAGTGAAGTTTAGTACCATATTTCCGGATGCCATTAAAATAAAAACTGGCAGAATATTCTCCCTGCGCACTTGGCCTCCCCATGAGTCGCTTTGGAAATTTTGTTGATAATCGGATATATGGTACTAAACTTCATGAGACCCGGGACATGTCCCTGCGCACTTCCTCGTGCACTTGGTGCACCGCCACCATGTGCACTTTGACTCTGCTTCATATTTTTCTCTAAATGGTTTTCCTGATTCAATTTCTTGTTTAATAGGAGCTAAAAAAGATGGAAGTATACTTTTAATAATTTCAAGTTTTTTCCTGCAATAAAGGCTCTCAAAAATAGTGATAAATCATTTGGCATATGTCTAATCTTATCAAAGTTGCCCGCCAGCGAGTTGATCGAAATAGAGCAACATTCCCACATTTTCAGATTTTTGAAAGGAAAAAGCGGCTAAAACTACGTAATTTTTGTTTACAAGCTCAGGAGACTTAATGGAACCACATTCTTATGCTGTACTGTTCTTTCATTCTGCATTATTCATGATTTTATCCTGCATTGTGAAAATTAGGCTGGGCCACTTTTTTTTCAACTGATTCGTAGAGTGGATTTAATGGTTAACCTAGATAATAAGCTAATAAGTACAGCCTTGATTAAGTTCCCCATATCAGCATCACCTTATGCACCAAACGGAAGGCCAGATTCGTGAATGTAAAATATTTTTTTTAAGAAACTGGGCTCACTGAATGAAGCTTCGGATTTCCAAGTTTCAATGATGAATTTTCCTGTTCTACATGCATCATTACGAAAAGATTTGTCCGGACCATTACCGAAGAGTGCATTATCTGCATTGAAACCACAGCAACGTTCATCGAATAGCAGTTCATCAAGCGATTCTGACCTTCCAGTTGTTGGTGGAATTCTAAAAGGTGGTGTAATTGTGGCTATAAAAACATTGATTGAATTTTTAAATAATGAACTAATGTCAATTCGTGCTTCATGATCTTATCGCTATCGAAAATGCGTCCAATGTAGCATAGAGCGAATTTCAATAAAAAATTTGTTTAGCAACATTCAGGGCAATGTCTCTGAAGGTCTGCATCTTCGACATCTCAAAAATATATATGACAGTGGAGGAAAATTCTAATATCTATATATATCATATATATTTTGAAAAAGTCAAGTTCTATCATCAAAATCTAAATCTCCCTAATATGAGTGTGGGGCAAGAATATAAATATGTCTTGTATGTTTTGGAGTTATTTGAGTAACTAAGATTAAAGTTCCATTCCAGAAATTCAAAAGAGTCTTTTGCGAATTTTGCGATAAAGACTGTGCATTTTATATTGGAAAGTTGTGGATACCTCCCTTTATCATTTATTCATTATGATCGAATAGTTGGGATATCAAACAACAAAGTTTGCAATAAATGTAATCAGGATTGGTATTAAAGTTTGGTTAAAACAATATACATTCAAAATTTTACCATAAATATAAGTAGAATTATATGTCTACATAGTGCCTTCTTATCAGATAAAGGAAATTGTGGTATTTTGCAGCAAAGCCGTGATTTTGAGTCATCACATATCATGATTTCATTTCAAAATGAATCAATTTGATAGTAATCAAAAAACAAAATTTCATGTAGTCATAATTCCTGTTTAACTCCTATAATATAGTGGATGGTTTGAATTTATCCGGTCTTAGTGATTAGTTATATTGAAGTTAGGTGTCTTGATACTACGTCTATCTAGCTGTTGGTTTTTGTGTCCGGTACGGAGCATTTGACCTTTCTAAATTCATATTTTCGAATTACAGTACCGGCACCTCAAACTACAATCTACACAGCTAACTGTAATCAAACCCATTTGGTTGAGGTTTATTAATGCATTTAAAAAAAGTGTTATTGCTTTTGGTAATTAACTGATAAATTTTTAGATGGTTCGTATCCGTGGTTGGCAAGAGGATCTGTACTGGTCATCCTTAACTCAACAAATTCAATCGTTTCAACATTTGACTTCAATCGTCCATATTCTGAATTACGTTTTGTAATATCAACATGTTGTGTGAGTTGGCTTAATCTGTATTTTGTCAGAAAAATTTTGCTTAACTAGGTTATGTTAACTTTTAAGGCACTTGTAGCTGTTGTTCCCAAAGCACTGTTTAACTTTGGCTGGGTGACAAAATCTTGTTTTTTCATGGGTATCCGAAATATCTTCGGAATTTTTTGGAGAGGCAGAAATCTTCAAAATCATCAATACTGTTATTCAATAGCAGTATTAATGAATCAGAACATTTTTCTACAGTTTAGTTGCTACCAAACATTCAAAAACCACAATTTTTATCTTCCAGCATAAGATTTGTCATAAAATATTGCTCATTTGCAAAATTTTTCTCCGGATTTTTTTCGGGTGTTTAAAAGTAGAGTAAGTAGCTGACATTCTGCCAGTTTAATCTGTGATTTCTTCTTAACAATTCCCTTAACTTGAAAATGATTCACTCAAGTCAAAATCGCAGAGGTATTTTAAACTTGTCGTATCCTTCTTTTAAAATTAGTGGTAGGTGGTAAAAAAATTAGTGGCATAAACTGTAAATGGCATTACCACCTAGTTTGCTATTATCGTTTGCAAATTTATATGAATTAATTTATTTACAAAATGATTTCTTGATAATTCTTTCTTCCAGACATGTGATAAACTTCTGATTGTTGGTTTGAAAGGACAAGATGGAAGAGGATGTGTTGCAGTTTATAATCCACTCATATCAAAACTTGTAAAGGCCATAGACATTCCTTACTCTGTAAGTTTGAGTATTCAAATATTCAATTTCATTATCACGATGAGCTTTTCGAGAATTGAAAATTTGTGATTTTTTGATCCACCATTTTTTGATTCACTGATTTTGATATTGTGCTGGATAATCTTTTCAAAGCTGCACATATTATTAGATTTTTCTAGACTGTTGTGTAATTTTTCTAATTTTATATCTTAATCATATTATTGGGAAACCTAGTTATCTTTTTCTCTCATAGATAATATTGATGCTGATGTCACATATCTTTCAAATATTGCGCTTCACAGAGTTAATTATGTTCGTATTGACAAGACATTCTATTATCATTATAGAAATGATGATCATGTAGATCATGGTGGTACAATCTTGGTTTTGTCCAGGTATCTGAAATGTTCATGTCATTTTCTTTGAATGAACAAAAAAAAAAAAAAAACATCAAAACGATCAACACTGCTATTTCATAGCAGTTATGATGATTTTGAAAGCTTTCTATGCAGTTTGGTTACAAAAGACGTTCATAAAGACTCTTAAATACTCTTAGACTATATATTTCATAGAAAATTTCTTCTTATAGACCTCATTTTCTTTGGGTGTCTGGGTTGCAAAGTAGCTGACATTCTGCAGGTCTGATGTAGATCTTGTTACAAATGCAAAAATTGTTGTGAAAGTCTTCGATGAGTATGAATTTTTTTCCTACAAAGATCACTTTGAATAGGGGGATCACTTTGGAAAGGGAGCTGAATAATGACTACTGATATGGCAATGAGGTATTGTTAGTGAAACTTACCGAGTCAGAAATATTTCATCAAAATATATTTTTTAGGTTTGAGTCACAGATGGATCGGGTCGATGAGACGCTGTCTGTGGTCAATGCTTGACAAAATAATATTGCTGATTGGTTGGAGCAAAAAACCACATCCTAAGTTGTGATAGACATTCCACTGAACCACTATAGTAAAGTGCAGCGAGTAATCTAGCAACTGCACCCTAAAGAAAAGAAATTTTGGTACAAAACGGAACTACTATAGTAGAGTCCAGTTGGCGTTATGTGCTCTTTTGGTCATAAATTATGTTGATTGTTGTGGGAATTATTGTTCTTATGGAAGTTCATTTTATTTAGGTTACTGCCCTGGAAGTAGTTTCATGTCAGGGGGGTGCTGTTGCATCTCTACACTCGTTATGTAAAAGTTTGAGATGGTTGTTTGGAATTGTAGCTGTAGGAACAGAAGAGGGTCATTTATATTTACTTGATCTAAGGTAAGTTGTTCACTGTTTTTATATAAATTAGGGATGTTCTTGCAGAATGGCAGCTACTCTGCTACCCAGACACCCAAAGAAAGTGAGTCCCATCAGAGGAAAATTTACTAAATGAGCAATTTTTTTATTATATGTTTTTTGTCAGGAGAATAAAATGTAAAGTGTCTCTATTTAAGTGTCTGGTAGCAACCAAACTGTAGTAAAAGTTTTGAAATTATCAATACTGATATTAAATAGCAGTGTTGATGGTTTTGAAGCTTTTTCGTCGCCCGATGAAAAGCAAGATTCTGCTACCTTGTGTTCTTATACCTTTGTTCATTGGAAGTGATGTCCGGAATTCACTTCAAAAGTAGAATAGTCTTTTGACTTGTCAGATAAACACAAATTGATAATATTTTTCTGGGTTTTGCTCATTTTCCAATGAAGTCATGATTTATATCAAATTTTGCAACATAAAATTTGGCAATTATCATGATTTCACAGCAAAATGAATCAACTTAGAAATTATCGAGAAAAGGAATTACTTTTAATCAGAGTGCTAAAATACCCGTTAAGGACACCCCTAGTATCAATGTCGAATTGTCTATGTCAGATCAGTTCAAGTTATGTAAAGTCTCTTGAAACTAAAATTTGTGATTGACTATTTATAATTGCCTCGATTGTGTACTCAACACTGTATAATAGTAGGGCAATTGTGTGCTGTTTATGGAGAGATTGTAGTTGTTCTGATAAAAAGTCATGGTCACGCTGTGAAGGAAAAGTGAAAAAATAATTGCCCAACATAAGGCTGGGATAAGACATTTGTGCAATGACTGAACCCGATTCCCTAGTTATCGATTTTGTTTTCTACAGGATCCGTTTTCCACTTTTGAAAATTCATTTCAGTTTTACTGTTGATATGTTACAGATTTGACAGTCCTCCGAATCTAGATAAACTACCATCACAAATGGAAATTGTTCCACCTGCATTGAAAAATGTTCCAAAAACAAGAGAGATGATTGTTGGATATGATTCATTCTTGGCATTTGAAATGCAAGGTATGCATTGTTTTTTATCAGGTGAACTAACATCAATAGCCGCTGCTATTAGAAACAGTTAGACCTTCTAAACTTATATGAATTGATCTAACAGATCCATTTCACAAAAACATCACGATATCTGACAAACTTTGACAAGCTGTGAAGCATATCGTAGTCCAATCAGAAAATTTATCTTGCCGAACGTGTGCCATAATCACAGATCTATCAGTAACCCACGCTCGTCAGGACTCGTTTGGTCAGTAATTTTCTGACTGGGTCTGGTTAACATGTTGGGTCTCTCTGGTTTTATTTCTAGTGAATTCGCATCTTGAATTTATTCCCACTTCTCAAAATCAAGTTGTAATGGCTTCCAAATCACCAAAAAAATTTTCAAAACTTTTTTTGTAAAGTATGAATCACTGGTGGAGCGCGTCGATGAGACCCGTTCACCCAGTGGGTCATGCTTGGCAAAATGAAATCTCTGACTGGGTTGGTCTTGTGCAGCCTCGCTCAAGAATTATCTTCTTAGCTGGGTGATTGTAAAAGAATTATACTGATTAGGTTTCTGTCTCTCTGAACTGCGAAGTTGAAAAAATCTTTTATGCAGATCTAAGAAAATTTCAGCTGATTAGCTGTGCAAACACCAAATAAAAATTTTCATGGGAGGGAGATTTATAAAAATAATAATATTTCAAAGATTTTTAGTGGGATAAAAGAATATCAAACAAATTGCTTCCAAATCATTATATGCAAAACAGTGTTGATGGTTTTGAAGCATGTTGGTTCATCTGATGCAAGCTAAATGAAGAGTTTGGTGACCCAAAAATAAAATTTGCCCTTGTTCGGCCTTACTAACGCACTTTTTTATTCTTTAAATATACTTTTTCACACATGATTACCTTTTTTAGCGGCTTGTCATGAAGAAGGTGTATTTCATTACGCTCAGCCAGATGATGAAATCATAGAATCGTTTTATCCATCAGATGCAAACATAACTACGATTTTATACGAACCAAGAGCTGCATTGTTATTTGTTGGGTACAGTTTCGGACAATTCCAAATATTTTCTCTTCAAGATATGAGCCTTGTGTGAGTTGCGTTTCAACATTCAATGGATTTTTACATTCTTACGTTTTCCTTTAATCAGAATAATCTCTTGCTCAGAAACTAGGGATCTGTCTGAATACTTGGGTACCAGTATTCTAAATATTGTCAATACTATTTTTTTTTTGTTTTCTAAATTTAATCACTTGCAGTAAAAAACATGATACGGCAAATATGACGAGTCATGAATTTGCTTTGCGTCGAAAGAATTATCTCAAGTATATTTAATTTTCAACTTTTTAGGGACTTAATTTTTATAACTCTCTAATTATGACATAAAAAAGCGTGAAATGTTATCTTCTCAAAATAATGAATGGAGTCTGATAGTAACAAATTTGTTGATCGACTGATTGTAAGTGTCGAAGACTGAAAGCAATTGAATTAAAGATTCAATTGCTGTAAAACATAAATTATTAGTATTGATTTTACACTTGTCTGATTTTTTTTATATTATACAAGTGTTGGACTCGGAATGGCAGCTACTCTGCTACTCGAGACACTCATGGAAAATGGATTCTGTCTAAAGAAAATTCAGCAAATGGTCAATGTTTCGTGATAAATTTCCTGAAATATCAAAATGTATGTTTGAATGAATCTTGTAACAACCAAAATATACAAAAAGTTTCAAAATCATCAATACTGCTATGGAATAGCAGTTTTGATATGTTTGAAGGTTCTTGGGCACTCAAAGAAAAGGCATGAATATTTTGGATAAAAAAACATGATTCTCCCATCATTGTTGTACTCTTGCAAGCTTCTTTCTATATTCATCATTAAATGGAAGATAGATCCATGCTAATGAGTCGACATTTAATTTTTAAAACTACTGTGTGTATTTTCCAGTCACAGCAGCGATTTACAAGAGAACATGGCTCCTGTACTGAAATTTTCATTCCAAGAACCAGAGAATGATCCTAGGAAATTTTGTTTCTTGTGGGTTGCCAGAGGACGTAAAACTGGAATGGATTCATCTCAAGGGTGAGTTTTTTAACAATTAAAAAAACTAAAATATGGGAGTACACTTCTATATTTATTATGTATTCATTTTTTTCTACGTGTCTAACATTCCATCAATCTGTCTTAGACAATATCAGTGTAAAAAATTAAATATGTATTAATGCAGAGTGATTCATGAAACTTTGTTAAAACTTTTAGAGTAGTACATTGTTCTAGAAGTCTTTTATCACTTTATGCAATGTTCAAATTTTATTTCCATTTTTTCTGAACCTACTTAAATGTTTTGCTATATGCGGTGACCTAGTCCTAATCCCACTCGAATATTGTAGCAAAGTATATCAAAATTTTAATTGAACTCAAGTAAGCAAAAGTCTTCAACATCATCAATGCTGCACAATACCTAAAAAAAAATTTACTGATATGTGGTGGTCAACTGAAAGAAAAATCGTCATCCTAACTATACTATCTCCATTTTTGCGCCATTTTTAGAAATTCTGAACCACTAACTCTATGCATGTTTCAACTTGTGTTCATGAAGAAGGAAATTCTTGCGAAATCAAGACAACAAAATGAAAAAAAACTTGACCAATCATGTTCGAGAGTTTTGTATAAAAACTTGGATGTTTGCAGCTTGAGATTTGAAATTTATCTTGGTAATGGTCTTGTATCAAGTTTATCGAAGAGTTACGGCTCAACTCTATTGATGTGTTCATCTATTGGTATGTTATAATTTAATCTGTGTGTTTTCAAATTCATCAATTTTTATATATATATATATATAAATCACAATTTTAAAATGGTATTTGTGGTACTATAGCGAATAAAGCAGGTTTCAACTCTTAAATGCTGTTTGCGAGGACTATGGTTGTTTAATTTTAGAAAGCATCTCTGCCAAGTTAACTCCACTTACCTTGAGTAAGAACCACAGATGACACTTTATTAATCAAGCATGAGTCATTGATGTAGTGCGTCGGTCCATCAATGAACCATGATTGATAAATTAAAATTAAATAATCTGCCTGTCAACCTGCTCAACCCAGAGTGTAATAATTTGGGTAGGTTTAGCTGAACTAGAAATTTCCATGTCTTTTCAACAGAAATAACCCTTCTTACATTTTGCCATATATACTAAGGCCTTTCTCAGAGTGATCCACTCAAGTGAGTTAATAGAAATACAAAAATTTAACGCACTCAATTTAAACACAAAAATATGTCAATAATATAACATATGTTTATAGTTCTATTCACAGAAGAAGTTATGATTTCTGTTGAAATTTTCCGGAATATAAAATTATGAAAAATCCGAAACTCTTTCAACATTCTGATGACCTCGTGTATATGTTTTAGTTTTGATAATGCGTTTTAATTGAAACGTCTCATTTTTAGAAAAATATGCCGCTGAACTTGATGCTCTCGATCAATTAGAAGACGATATAGAGTATTGTGCAAGTCCTTCAAGTAGTTTCTGTATGTTTGGATGGAAAACTTCGGATTGTGAGTTGACCTTTTTCAGATTGTACAATGCCAGCTACTCTGATGCTCAAACATCCAAAGAAAATGATTTACACCATAAAAAAGAACCGTAATAAATGGGCAATATTTTATGATATTTAGATTTCGCTTTTTTATTAAATGCCTTAATCTTTCTTGTCTGTCCATAGGAAATGACATGAACATTTCGGAAAACTGAAGAAAATCACCCAGACTCGTACGCGACAAAACATGTTCATTGTTTATATATAATATAGAATTTGAATACATGATTATAGGATCATGTTAAAATTTTACGTGTATTTCAAAACCTCTTGTCCATATTTAATGGAAATTCTGATCATTTATTGAAATGTTATTTCGTTAATTCCTAAAATAGAATCAGATTTGGAAAGATTTGATCAAAATGTTGGAATTCGATATTTGACCTGGAAATATAGGCATCCTAAAGTGTTACAACGTGTTGTTCAACATAATCTTTTTCTGCGTCCTTCTCCGAAATTCTTCTTTCATTTTTCATTTCTTTTTGAAGGTCGATAGTGCTTCAGAATTCCTCTTATTCTATCGATCAATTGTTGTTCTGTTTTCAAAAGACACAGTTTTTCATGAATAGAAGTTTTTCTATAAAATGAAAACAGACTTGCAACTCCAACCAAAAGGTCATTTTATCAACCATACACCACTGTTAATGGCAAGTAATGTCCAAAACAAAATTCAAATACATTGAAATATGAACATATTCGCTTGCATACAAAAGAAGAACTAACCATCATGGTACATCAGGATAAAGTGCCGGGAGAGGTATATACCCTAGGCAGTGGAAAACCATCTACCTCTTCTTTGATTCCTTTCAGTCACCTCCTATTGAATGCAGGAAAACGTTACATCTGTTCTGAAACCCATCAGTAACTATACTGATATACTTGAAAAAAAATAGTTCCATTGAAGTATTAAAGTAATCATTCAAAGATTTTAGTGCGTAATGGAAAAAATGGTTTAAATTTTCTGGAAGAAAGTGAATTATAATTATTGCATGTTCAGATGTACTTCTATACTATACCTGTCCATCCAATTACAGTTATTTTCGATTTCCACAATTGTAACATTTCCATTTTTTGTTCTTGAAAATTGCCTTGATGCAGTTCTTCTATTTTTGCTACCTCCGAACCGTTCAGTGCTAAACCACTGTTGGATTTAGCAAAATCTCTCCACAAGTGTTGGATTTTGAATGATTCTATAATTTCTTTCCGAAAGACATCAGTGAGGCGCAAATACTTCTGTTCTGGAAAAGGAAATTTTATATCTTTTTTGTATTCTACTTGAGATTTTCTTTGCTGGCAAGGCAAACAAGTAGATGGTGCAGAGTAACTTGAACCGTATTTTTCCCCACTGTCAATACAGAGGAAAAAGACAAACAAACGTTGTTGAAGTTTTATTCACTGGAAAGTAAATTCCAGACTGAAGTCAGTCATAGTGATGATGTTTATATGAACGGCCCTCTTGATCGAATTCAGACAGGCATATGTATATACACAAACAATAAAATAAAATGCAACAATAAAGAATAATAATTGTAGAAGTCATGTGAATGAAAGAGTGAAGAAGACATACGACGAAAAACAGTACTTTTGAAGGAGGGCGATTGTATTTCAAACTGAATCATTGGATCGCACAAATGGTGTGACCCAATATAGTTCAGTTTAATCCGTATTCAAAATTCACTATTTAGATAGAATAATGTTTCTATATTCCAGATAAAAATAAAATTACTGATAATTGAGAATATTTTGCCCAATTTGCATCGGAATCATGATAAAAATATAAATGTCAAAATATCAAGGTTAGACTTTGGCATTTCCTTAGAAAGTATTATCACTCATTATTTGAATTGATGCCCCTATTAGGTCAATTAAATAGTCAGAAATATTTAGAAATTTGAATCTAACACTTTGGAAAATTCTAGATGCAAACCATTCCTAAAATGTTAAATGGATATGAACTTCTTTGGAATTTTTTGGAATGAGATAGTCCCTTTCAGATACATGTCTTTTCAAAACATATTTCGACAATTTTTTTCAAATATGTGAACAATCAGAACATGTGATGATAGTTTTACAGTCAAAATCTTTGTGGAATCATTCAAAATCATAGCAGTAAGTTATCCGATTTGAATTTGAAATAACATATCTGACTTCCCAGCATAAAACAATTTGTCAGACCTTGTTTTTGCAAGCATGGGTTATTGATGGATTGCCCTGTAAAGTGCAATCAATAAGCGACTTATGCTTGGCAAAAAATATTTTATTAGGATACATATAAAGTAAAAAGTATTACCTTGGATATTCTCTTTAGCTATTTGCATAATTGACATATTTTCATTCCATTGCCTGGCATCTAGTTTTCTATTATTGTGTTCCACTTGACAAACTATCGTTGCCAGTTTGTCATGTGGCCCAGTTTGTTTGAGGGCAAATTGTTCATGATGATAATATTCACGAGCAAAATCAATATTAAAAGATATAGTGTCTGGCTGTGAAAATGTGATTCCGGTACTTTTGCTTTCAAAGCAAACTTGTATTTTATCACCATTATGCACATCTATCGAATTGAATATTGCTTGTGTCGGTTCATATTTACGCGATTCAAAATCTTTTTTCCACTCTTTTTCTATCGTTTTATACTTTTTTATATATGTAATAAATAGGTAATTCCCTTCGGAGGATTTCCAGACGTCGAATCCCATATTGTATTTAAGATTTCTATGAAAGAACTTATCAACTTCGAACCGGAAACATGAAAAATGCATTGTGTCGAAGTAAATATCGCATCCAATATTTTTCATATCTCTAGTGTCTAATACTTCCCATTCGGAATTGACGTTCTGTTTGCAAAATATTTGTATCGTTACATAGTCTACATCAGTGCCGCACCAAGAAGGTATAAGCATCTTTACAGGCAGTTTGAAGTTGGTCGGTGGTTCACAGGTTAACGTAGTACTGATTGGAATTGTCTCGTCAGATATTGGCTTTTCCGCTTTTGAGAATACATTGAATTTCTTCATTTTATCGAGTGCTCCTCGTGGTATTTTCACTTCACAATATTCTATGTTGAGCCTACCACCCTCTTCACCTATCCATGCCTCTAAAATGAAATGAAGAGTGTATATGCTATTATTTAAGACTGGATACGATTATTGAAATGATTTTGTAATTCATTTGATTCAATTGATTTTTTCACGTTTGTAAAATAACCTGTTTTGCAGTGGAGTAATGGGTATTGCATATTTGCCATTTAAGTACCAATAATAAGCCAACCGAGGGCGAGTACATTTGTATCTGTGGATATATGAACCTTTTTCTTGCATCACAGATCCTAAGCACTGGTGTGATTTTGCTTTGGTTGCTCGCTTGTTTTTGTAGCGATGTGGTGTATCATTATTTTAAATATATCTGTCCGTATAATAAAAATAAAATTTACATTATTAATTTTCAAATTTTTCCTTCGTTGAATCGAGAAGATAATTTTTTTTTTTTTTTGTAGCACGATGCATTGTGTTTTTCAATGTTCATTTACAGCAACTTTCCTGGTGTTTGGTTGAAATAAAATACCCTCTTTGTTTTATAAAATTATATTTTTGAAATCACATTCTGATAGACTGTGATTTTAGCATTACTGTGCTAACAATTTTATTCGTATATGTTCCATGTTACTTTACTTACTACATAAATCTCACCTACTACATCTAGTCCTCTTTGACTTTGCCTCACTGTTTTTGAACTTTCTTCTAATTGCATACATAGAGGTAGTTTTGCATGCTCATTTGTCCAATCACTACTTAGGTTGTATACTGCAAGAGCAACTTGATAATAAAGAAGACATTTTTCGTACTCCTTTTTAGTTTTATGATAAATTGCTATGTTGTGAAATGCTATTCCATAGGCTTGTTTTTGTAATGCATATTCACCAAATGTTTCCTTTATCAAAACAATAATGTTTTTATTTATTTCAACTGCTAAGTTTTCCATGTTCAGTAATGTTGCTAAGTTCGTAAGTATTATCAGATTATATACTGTCCATTGTGTATTAAACAAAACATCATTATCAACTTCCAACTCCTTCACTTTTTCCAATATGGGGTATAACTCTGCGAATATGTCTTCGATCTCATTCCTGTAAATTAATATTATGTCAAAGATAAGAACATATACCCGACACAATCTTAATTTGAGTTGCTGACAAACTTTAAAATCGCCTATTCTGGTATGAAGTAGCAGTGAACAGTTTTTTGGTGTTTGTGTTCCGGTATTTATCACTAAAAAGTAACAGAAAGCGTAAATTTTAAAGATGCACCATCACTCTGATTACTAACTTGCAGCTAGGGCATGTGTGCAGGAGCCCACTTTAAGCAAGAGGAAGCTTTTGCAAAACGGACAATAATTTCTAAATTATATTAATGTCATCCGAATAAGAAAAATTGTGTTTAACAATAATTCAATAATACTCTTATATGCTCTACCACAATACAAAAAAGCTAATACGAAAACCTTTGCTCACAAAAAGCGATAATAAAATTAAAATCTTTAAGCTTGTCAGTATGTAACACAAGGGACTTCAATACTGTAGAAAAATTAGCCTAATCTGGTCTAACAAGCTGGAATAAACATAGTGTTTTTTCAGAAGGTCAGGAGTTTTAATATCGAATGAACTGTGAATTTTGGATCCCATAAACCTATCAAACACTGATATTCTGCACAAGAAAATCTTAATTATGGCAATCCAAGCATTACAATCTAACAAATGCCGATTTTTTTTTTACCTGGCTATTGTTGCTTCTATTTCTGCGAATTGTTGTAATTGCTCAGCCACTGTTTTCATATGTACGAATATGTTTGTTATTTCTGCACTTGAATTAATTCGTATTCGATGTAACGCATTTCCCACATTCTTAGATAGGTTGTGGAGGACTTTTTGTACATGTCTTTGCTTAATTGAACAACCAGCTTTAAAAAAATTGAGTTTGTTGAATATAATTGGTAATGACTAGATGACCGAACAATTTTTAAGAATATTGTGAAACAAAAGTTATTATTTGCAGAGGAATAAAGCAGTAATATTTCGACTTATTCCTAAATATTAGAAAAAATCCGCAGAATGTGCGAATATGTGTTGTACAATTGGAAAATAGAATCTTGTCTAAAATAATGGTAATATTTACTGGAATTGGGCTTGTGATTTACATGTTAGAATCATAGGTTGAAGGTCTCAGTCAAATTCCAACACTGGTATGGGAACCAATTGATAGGTTCTAAGATTCATATTTAACAAATTATTACAGATTGTAAATTTAAGCAAGTAAAATTATTTAAAATTTACCTGATTCTTCTTCATCTTTTTCTTCATCATCATTATCAGTTAGATAATTTGTTGATGCAAAATTTTGATCACCTGAAAAAGGAATTTATACCATGGTCGTCTAGTGCTGAGCACTTTGCTTAACATGTACTGTAACAGTAATCTATCAGAGTTTTAACTGAACCAAATTGATATTTAATTTAGATTCTACCATTCATAAATGATGCCTGCAGAGGTTGCAGTGTTGAACAGATGCTCTAGGTTTCATTACTATATTGGTACCTGTTATTCCAATATCTTCCAAATCCCGAATAATGCTTTCAACATTTGATTTTGCTTTGTGTTTGTAATGATTAAATAACTTTTGTAGAGTTGCTTCATAGTCAATTCTCTTATTTTCCATATTATGTTAGTCCCCGTTCTATTAAAATTTAAGAGAACTATGTTCCAAACTCACAAGTAGACTACTTTTTACTTATTAAACACCAGAAGAGAATGGTTGTAACAAAAAAAATATACAAATAAAAGTTATATTAATCCAAGATAAAACAATAAGAAAAATTGTTTAGCGATAATATTCATAGATGTGACTCATATGTGTTAACATTGCACCAGGACTCGCAGCAGGGTGACAGAATGGACAAAAATTTTGATACCATCAACACTGCTG
Source organism: Styela plicata (assembly GCA_963675895.2). Taxonomy (NCBI): domain Eukaryota; kingdom Metazoa; phylum Chordata; class Ascidiacea; order Stolidobranchia; family Styelidae; genus Styela; species Styela plicata. Next base: position 11,783,956 of record OZ023145.1, read on the forward strand.
TTCCATAGCAATATTGATGACTGAACCTATTTGTTGCTAACTCACACTAGCATTTTTATTACCTAGCGATGGATATATCATATTGGGTGTTTTAAGTAGCAGAGTAGTTGACATTGTCCCAGTCTGACAGTATTGATAGACAGTGGAAAACAAAGATATGCTACCATGCTAGATGGTACAAGTTTGCTTCATAAGTACTGCTTCCTCTGTCCTTTCTTTATTAATTATCCACTATTAAACCTCATACTTTTCACACTTGCCTTTTTACCCTCATTATTGTCGCAAACCGTAAATCGAAAAAGTGACATTTCAAGCGAGTATACAGTGTGAATACCCCCATTGTGACAAACAATAACAAACTCCCTTATTGGCTAGTATTGTCATCGAAGATTTCAATGAAATTGGATATCTTCAAGTAACTTTCAATTCTAATTGAATACTATTGTATCAGTTTTTTGGTTTCTGTCCAATGTTTATTTTTGTATCTATTGTGTGTTAGTAAGCATTCATAAGTAGCATGAGGGATAAACCCCTTTATTAGCCAATATAGAATAAACCTAACGTGTGTTATTATTTTGCTAGTGATAGTTGATGACATCTCACAGTAAACTTGAATATATACCTCGTCCACTTTTAATTTTTAATCCGTGTGGCTGCAATGCCGAAGATACAAAAACAATCTAGTTGTGTAATAGATATGTTAAAATTTTACTGTGTATGAATTTTAGAACTTTCAGGCCATATATTGCAGATTTTTTTAAAATTTCGAAAATGAATCATTTTCTGAAAAATTCTTTTTGAAATGATGTGTTTCGAGATTCTATTTGGAATATGGCATGTGGCAACCCCTAGCTGTAATGTATACTTGTGAGCTTTTCTTAGATCATAGTCTTTAGTTAGACTATGATCTTACAAATGCTTGCAAGTATTCATCAGAAGAGTTAGTAAATGATTTTCACTAAACCCGAAGATATTACTTAATTGTGTCTCTTTTCAGCTCAATTTTATGTCGAATTTTGAACATCGGGATTGGTATTGGCTGGAAGTTTATAAACCTTCAACAAAATTTACCATTCTGTCCAGCACTTTCCCCATTATCACCTAATTTTTGCCGAACCCCATTTAAATAGGAAAATCTAAAATATATATACTTTGATCTTTAGACGGAAAGCACAGAGGTCGAAGTGAAGTCAATGTCATTATTTTTGATATCAACAGATGGTACCTGGCTCAAATGCCACATTCTTTCAGGTAAGGGAAGTTTAGAGTCATGTAACCTGTTTTTTTTTTATCTAAAATAAACCATTTTTTTGCGTTAAGTATGAGCAACAAAATAATATTAACTTGCCATTTTGCAAAACATTTAGGATTGCTTATGAAGTCGGTTTTGCATTCAATTTTTCCCAATAAATGTACTATGCAGCATATTAGTTATTTGGTGAATAATTCACTCATTGTAACTTCGTTGGGACAAAAAAATGTAATTTTGTAGAATATATCAAATTTTGGACATTGTTTTGACCAATTCTCTGGACTAATTTCGTACCCAGTATAAATCAAATGAACATAGCCCATGACTCACAGCGAGTTGCTCTCTCGTCAGTTTTATAATAAAAATATTTTCCATCCTTTCTATTCAACAGCAAGGATGAAGAAGACTATATATATGCGGGAATTTGGACATTTGAGGATGAGCTTGTTCACTTGGAGGACGAGTCAATTCTGGTAATTTGCGACCCACTGTTTTATCAAGTGTTACATCAGATATTTTATATTTTTTGAGAGGGATATAACGCAGATGTACTACACCTTTCAAATCTTGCACATACTTGACCTAATAATTTTTCTGATTTTAATTTTTAGTAGTTGACATTAGCTGTTAATTGACATTATTCTAAGCAATTTTGGCAATATATTGTTTTGTTGAAACATTTTTTAACATGTATGTGTCAATAATAGATCGCACCACTGAGGTGCGGTTTATTTGAGACCCGCACTTGGCAAAATAGATTTTTTACTCCGGTTTTCGAAACTTTTGAAAAGTCAGACTTCTACTCCTGACTCTGATATAAAAAGAATTAACATTATTTATCCATATCTAATTATTATATTAAAAGCAAAATTTTTACTAATTACAGCTTATTTTGGCAACCTAGCACTTGACACTATTGCTAATGGTCTTTTTTTAATCTGTATACATTTTAATCAGGGTATGCATGTTCCTTCCAACAAAATTCAACACTTCACATCTGGAATGAAACCGCTTCCTGATAGGTTCTTTCTACCTTCATCGTGCAGTTTTAATCTTCATTATTTAACAAATCAATCACTCAACCGTTATGTTATGTATGGATATCAGCAGCAGGTATGATAAATTGTTTGTTTGCTTCTTAAATTTGAATATTAGTAATAGCATAGTGACTCTTTCAACCCCAGCAGTGAGTCTTTTTGGTTTTAAAATGTCTTTTGTGTAAACAGAGTCGTGTAGTTTCAAAGATGACTTGTTTTAGCGCTTCCGAAAATGTATTAAAAAAAACTTTTTTGTATGCTTTTATTAAAAAAATTTTCACATCTGCATACCTTCAGTTGAAACAGCCAAACTTTTTTATAATCTTTAAAGATATGGCAGATTGCATAAAAATGCAAAACCCGATTTTGATAGTTTTCAGCAGCAAATATTTATCTCCATAAACTAAGCGAAGCTTGTAGCCTACAGATAGGCAATAAAGCGAAGGGGAAACTCCTCAACTCAAAGCAAATTTTTCACATATGAAAATATTTTCGGTCCTCTAGCAAAAAGCCAAGTTTCATTGCTTAAAATGTTATTCAAAAACGTTGAGTGAGCCCAGAGATATATGCTCTTGAATATAGTTACGTTAAATATAGTCATTAGGCATGAGTAATAAATTTTTTTGAGTGTGGACTATCGACAGCGACTAAGAGTAAAATTTGAATAGGTTCACTGCAGCGTTGTGTAAATATGTTCAAATTGAAGCCCAATACTCGAATAAACACACATAGTAGCATGTGGTTGCCATCATGAAAATTGATAAGCTACATCAGTGAAGTAAAAATGATATACCAGCTATCGTCTTTGTTTTACCGTTTGAATATACCAAACAGGACAATAAACATAGTACTTTATGTCCAGTTTTTATGTTTATTTTAATAGGTATTAAACACTGCATCTGAGATGAAATCAATGTGCCTTGTTAACCCGAAAGAAATTCATGATAACATACTTGCTTCAGAACTTTATTCCAAACATTCATCACATCAACAGTTCACTCCAGATATGATGAGAGAAAATATTTTAACCACAGGTATAGAATATAAGTAGTTGGAGCTGTTCTTATCCAAAAAGTTCGATGCTTTGATGTTTCTGTTTGAGATTAACCTTGCATTGGATTTTTCTTCATTGTATTATTTAATCAAATTTTATATGTTATAATCCATTTATTTTTACATGCATCATATCAAAATAAATTTATTTTTAGCCCCGTAGGTACAGTCTTTAGTATAGTCCTATTGATTTCATGTTCCTCGTTTGAAGCGACTTAAAGAAAACAAACACATGGTAGACGGTCTCACCATTGCCTTGATATGGTAAAGTGCAGATATCGCTCACTGCACTTTACCATATCGGTTCAGTTCTTCTGAGATGTTTTCTGCTTAGAGTGCAGTTGCTGCAGTTACATCTTGTAGTAGCTCTTTGTTATCAAGTGGCCGTTAGTTGATTTCTTTTAGGCAATGCTCCCGGCCTTGTTCATAGTGAATTTCGATACAAAAAAAGTATAATTGGCTCTTCCATTAGTGACTGTTCGATTAAAACATTTCAAATTAATTATCCACCCCTAGAAACCTTTTCTATTTTTCACTTTCAATTTAGGATTGGTCGACATCAGCCTATGTGAAAGAACCTTGTTTTGCTAAGAGTGTCTGTAATGTTCATATCATTTGTTTTAGATGAACAAAAAGCTTCAAAACCATCAATACTGCTATTTCATAGCAGTATTGATGGTTTTGAAGCATTTTGTACAGTTAGATTGTTACTAGATATTCAAAATGTGACAATGATTGCTACCAAACGCTCAAAATGGACATTTTAATCTTCTAGCAAGAGAATTATTTATTGAATTATTGCTCATTTCCTAACCTTTCTTCTGGCGCAACCCGTTTTTTAGATATCTAATTAACAGAGCATACCATTCTAACATCGGTGTTTATTGGGAATTTTTCCCCACCTAAAACAAAGTTGCTGGTAGGGTTGTCCAAAATATTTTATTCGATTTGTGATTCGCGAATCAATTCGATTTTCCCAGTGATTTGAAATCAACAGATTCTAAAAAGTATACATTTTAAAAAACAAATAGATGTAAATTGTGATGTCGTTGTCAATTTTCTGGGGAAATGTTTTTGTCAAACGGAGTCAAATTTTGGCTGTTGCAATATAAGTGGTCGTTAGTCAGTTCTTTTTTTTTTAACACCGCTTTAGGCCAAAAGAAATTTAAATAGAAAAAAGGACTCAATTTGAAATCTTGCTAAAAATTATAATTTTGATTTGTACTTCAGCTACTCAAATTAGTTTCTGATATTAGCAATGCTATCCTTCTTTAATATATATGGACGTGTCATTTTCTCAACTTTCAACCCATTTCCTTTCCAGCATTGGAACATGGTCAAGTTAGTTTTCTTCTCTCGATTGTCCGAGATTTAGCAAGTGGTCATCTAGCAGCTTGTGGTTGTACCTTGCGGTTTGTCATGGATTGGGCATGGAAGTCTGTTGCTCATGTCAAAGACCTAATCGATAAATTATGTGAGTGATTAAGTTAATTATTAATCTAGTTATTTTGTTAGCTTTCTCTATAATATGTGATTAGCATAACATTTTATTTTACTTGTTAATTTCGTATTTCAATAACAAGCAACATATTGCAGTGTTCAATGACATTGAACACTGCAATATATTGCTTGATATCGAAATAGCCTGCTATGATTTTTCATGTCAATTAACTGGGTTGGCAGCATTAGCATTTTGTTTTGCACTGGTGTCTGAAACATCAAATCATTTTTTTTTTGAAAAATTAAAGTCATCAATACTGCACTATATGGAGTGGGATGACCTAATAGTATACTTACAAATCACATTTTCAATATCTTGAGTTTAAGTCCTGTGGCGTTAGACTCACAAATCCATATCCACCACTTGTGGTGTAATAACTTTGGGAGGTTTGACTAAGTGGAAAATTGTATGTTTGCCTTTCCAATAAAACTAAATACGTTTGTCTATAAAACTGTTAACCCTGCTGGGGGGTAAAAAGAAATATATCATTTGTAATAGGCACTCTAAGTTAATATTTTTACTATCGTATGTATGTTGCAGGGTTAACAGAATCTTGTCTGAAACGTTAATGTCGTTCTTTTCGAATAGACAAAAAGCTTCAAAACCATCCAAGCTGCTATTTAAAAGCAGTATTGATGATTTCAATCTTTTTTGTACAGTTTGGTTGCTACCAGACACTCGAAATAAAACACTTATATCCTAGCAAAAGATTTATACCGGTCACAGAATATTGCCCATTTGCTGAATTTTCTTCTCATGGAACCTATTTTCTTTGCGTGTGTCAGTAACTGATATTCTGCCTGTCTGTATGTTGCGTCAGACACCAATATTTTCTTTTGTCAGATGCCATTTTTAGGTAGCAGAGGTAGCTCATCTTTTGCGGGTATGTTATGAAATATATAATTATATATATATAATTATAAATCTAATAGGTATATCTATAAAAATATGTATTTTCTTGCTTTATCTTTAGGTATTCCAATATTTGATTGCACGTGTCCAACACTAGATTCATTAGTTCAAAGTCAATTGCAGTTCCATACAACCCAAGTTCATCATTTAAAGATCATTTTCCAGGTAATATCATGATATGATGATCATTTGCTGTCATGTAAGATCTACTGTACTTCATTAATTGATTTTGTGTGAAGATGTTAGACTATGATCTAACAAAAGCTAGCTATGAACTTATATTTCGGTGGAATGCGAAAATGATATTTTTGTTAATATTTTGAATTATCATGAGTTATTTTCGAATATTTTGTAAATAACGTGTTTATGCAGTTGCAAATGCAAACGCTGTGTAGTTATTTGAATTTGTGACTGCTATTCCAACCTTTTCAACATCCGTGTCGGAATTGTTCATTTCTTCGGATAAACAAAACTGCTTCAACACCATCAACACTGTTGTTCCGATGGAATCCATTTTCTTCAGATGTCTGATTAGCTGAATTTTTTTTCAGGCTGTGTTAGGATACCAGATTTAATTTCCAAATATATCAGGTTAGAAAGAAATTTATTATCAGGTTTCTTACTTACTCTGCAGAAATTATTAGAATACACTGAAGATGCTACTGACCAAAGTAAAGAAGAATTAAAAACCAAATTAAATGTTGTTATATTGATTCATCAGTATTTAAAAGTAAGTATAAATTAATATCGATATTTCCAACAATCATTTTCAAAATGATATTGAAACACTTTCAACTAAATTTTTCCAAATGATGTTAATAATATTACTCTGGCAATGATTTTATCAACTTGGAATTACAGAAATTACCCTAATGTCCTAGTGGTTATCTTGCTGGCTTCGCAGGTCGAAGATCTCTGGTTCAAGTCTTGGCGAGTCCCGCTCATTAATTCATGCCCACTATTAGACCCGGGGTGGAAGGCTAAGCTGAAATGGGAAAATCATATCTTTCCAACAACTCAAAACCCTGCCCAGCTGTAAGTAGCTGCCAGTACAGGGTCTTACTAAGGGTGATCCACTCAAGGAGTGGCTATAAATTCTTTATTTAAATTTTTGCCAGGTTGTACAATGGTTTATTACAAATGGTCTCTTGCCAGAACAATTAGACAATGTTGAGAATAATGAAGATATAATGACATCGAGTGGTATTCTTATTTATAAATATACCCGATTACGTGAAGTTTTTGATCAAAGAAGGGCAGAACTAAATAGGTAAATTATAGAGGTTTCAAATTTAAAACAATTAGTTTTCCTGTGGGTCATTACTTTATGAAGGAGAATCCACAAAATATAATTTTGTTTGATAATGTTTAGGTAAACTGAATTGCTGATATTTTGCCCATTTTGTTGTGAAATGATGGTATATATCATGATTTCACTGCAAAATGAATCAGTTTTATGGAGAAATTTGTAATCCGTGACTATTTGGACAAAAACATATCTAACTGGAGCATATTTTTCAAGTGCCAAGTAGCCATAAAAATAATATGAAGAACTAGCTTATTTGAATTACTGAAATCGAGCATGAATGAGGAATATGATATACGCTTTTGGTATTTGAAGGCAAATTTCTTTTACCTTTTTTTCAAGGTTGAATTGTCCTGATCTGTTGCTAATTGACGGATGGGTGGAAGAAATAGGCGAACCTTTAACATCTAGATGGTTGAAAGAGGAGGGAGGAAAAACTACGTTTCCACCACCAAGTTTTATGGTGAATTTTATGTAAACTACGTACTGTTATGCTGTTACAAGAAGAAAAATGCATTATTTTTTTAGTTTAAACGCGTACTCCACAGACTTTCAAGTGTCTGAAAATGCAAAAATCAAGTATTTTAAATGTGTGTTTGAAAATTCAAATTTCGCAATGTTAAATTCTCAAATCTTGAGATTGAAAAACATTGCATGACTGCATGCAAAAAAAATTACGCCTATTCGAATTATTTTGAACTTTTGAATTGTCAGCTTTACTGTTTGTGCATATGTCAATAATTTAGTTTTAACATGCCGATATCTTTTTTCCTCTTCCTCTAGACTCTTCTTGACATGTATTACTTAGATTGTGTCAACGTTATCACAAAACATTGCTTGGTGATGTATCTACTTCTTGATGTACTGGCTATGTTTTCTACTCTACAAAATGATGTGAGTATAAGCTATAAATAGGGATGTCGTTACCCAATGAGTAGAGTAGGGTGTTCTAGATTTCTGACTGAAAGTAATTTCGTTTTTCTATTAATCTTCGATTGATCATTTTGCTGTAAAATCATGATATATGCCAAATTTTACGTTGCAAAATTTGACATAAATCATGACTTCATCACAAAATGGGCAAAATATTGAAAAATTTAGATAAATTTGCTTTCATGAAATGTTGAAACAATATCCTATTGATATAGGTAATTTCAAAAGCCGTTCAAATTAAAATGACAACCCTAAGTATAAAGGCCTTTTTTTCTTCATCACATGAGAGCGACAAAGTTTTGTTTTCAGTTGTCTAAAACTATCATGTCATTTTGTTTTAAAATTCATGATTGAAATTCAGGATAAACGTAGCATCTAAAGGGACCAACTAACAGCCACGTAAGTGTCAAAAAACTGGTACAAAACATTTTCGTTGATCATATTAAATGGCTTGTGAAGCATCTACTACAGCCCAACCAATATTGTTTTTTTGCAACAGATGCCAATACCGATAGTTTGACATTTTTGACCATCGATAATCGATATTTTTTCCTAATAGGAAACTCATGCATTACTATGCAATTTTTGCGGAGGGAGGGTGGAATAACCTATGCTGTGGATTTCTACAGATGAAAGCATAAAATATTTATAGCGATTTTGTCGTTTGAACATGCCTGTGTGTGTATTTTTGTTGGCAGATAATATTGGTTGCTTTTGTGATCTGCCGATATATCGGTTGGGCTAAACAGTGTTAAAAGCATTATCCGTTGTTTTGGGAGTGTCAATAGATTCGGCTAAAATGACTCTTTTGAAAGCCACTCTTTAAGTGAATCACCCAAAACAAGCCCTGTATCAGCGGCGACTTATAGACGGACATGATTATTGTTGTTGGAAAGATATGATTTTTCCGATCGGTCGAGCCTACCCACGTTACTACTCCCTGGGTTAAGTGGTGGGCATGGATAAGCGAGCAGGACTTGCGAAGACTTGGAACCCCAGATCTTCAACCTGCGATGCAAGGGTGGTATTTCTACAGTGTTTCAATAATTGAAGCTGATTAAAACAATATTTATTTTAACCAAAAATAATAGAAGACTAGCCAAAATGATACCATTCACTTCACAATAGGCATGTAGTTTTGGTATCATTTAAAGTGCAGGTTTAGCTTCCCATATATGTTTAGTGGTTGCTAGCGAATTCTTTTAGTAGCAGCTTTTCCAAAAGAATATTTCACGTTTATTCTTCTATATCCCGAAGGCAAAAGATGATATCTATGAATCGCAGCGAGACAGACTGAACAACATTGCTTCGTTTCTACATATATTTGGAGTTCCAGAAGGACTGATCAAATTAACTGAAGGATTTTGGCTGCTTGATCACAAAAATTTCGAGGTTGGTGCCATTATCAATATTACTACATGAGCAAGCGAATATTGATTTTTTTTCGATTCGACTGACGTCTTAAATTGATGTTCAAATTCTATTTTGTAGTGGAATAAGAATCATCAACACTGCTTTTGAAAAGGAGTGTTCACTGCTTTCGAATAGCAGTGTTGATGATTTTTAATCCACTTGTTCAAGACTGTTTCGGTTTGTTTAGAATTTGGGCCTGTTAAATTATCAACATATTTTAGTGTAAGATAATGTCTGAAGAATACTTAAGTAGAATAGAATTTTTTACTTATTTTAGATGTTCAACTAGACAGGTTATACTTTTTAAGGAATCAATGTACACCATACATTGTACACCATGTAGCAAAATCGTGATTTGTAGCAGATTTAGCATAATTATTGATATTGTAATGTATATTTAATTCGTTTCGAAGTAGGTACTCCGAAAAAGAATATGCAAACAGTTAGGCTGAAACTTCATCACCCATTTGGAACTGATATCTACATGAAAGGTCGTGATTTGCCATATGGTTAAACCGTATTCTTGCTTTCTTCTCCTGTAGGATGAAAATGAAAACCTATCTTATGCTTATATATTAACCAGCTATCTCACCATCGACTTTGATTTTTAGTTTTATTTTTATTTACCAAACTATCTTGACCCAATCCTGACTACTTAAACCTGTTTTAAAGTGTTCTCCCGCAAATAGAAAATCTGAATTAATTTCTACTCATCCCCAACCTTAACCTTTCCAAATAATTATTACAAATACATACAAATGTTGAGTTTTTACTACATTTTTATTCAGGTTTAGTTCAATTCTATCAGTTCTATAATAAAATAGGATTAGCATATATATGAATGCATGGATAGATAGATGCGGTCAAGCGAGCGATTCCTAACAGTTTTTCTGAAAAATCAACTATAAAATAGAACCCAATTTTTTAATATATATAACTTACCAATCTGAAAATATTGTACCAACATGTTTAGCTAGTGTGGTCCATTAGTATCTCATGTTTGACAAACAAAAATTTTAAATAAATATGATTAGAAGTACAACGGTCTATGAAACATCTCCTCACTTCGAATCATTTTAGTATATTAAAAGCGGCTTCGTGACAAATCAAATAATATGGGCTTTTGCATAGGCAGGAAAAGGTCCAAATTAATTATGAATTACTAAATCACTGCGGAATCAAGGTGAAGTAAAGAACAACTGCAACTGACAAATGTTATTTTTCGAACATGTTTAATAAATGGACTGCACATTATCTGCATGATCATGTTTGACATGACGTTTTTGCATAGCTTATTGAAATCCAGTAAGACGGAGCACCCATGCCCATTGACAAGGCATTTGAACTGTGTTGAGAGTAGGTAGAGTGACTGTAATGCCGAGTGGTTTCACACTTTTCCATGCGAGTGGAGTATTTACTCCCAACATTTCTACTTTTGCATCTGAGGAACTCGGAGCAGGAGCGCCAAGAGAGACTACATTATTTTCTGGCCACTTGATCAAAAATGCGTACACATTTCCGGACTTCGTGGTATACCATAGGTCTGGATTTATTGTATCATTTTGTGACTTTTTCCAAGGTGTGCTGGAGTATACACCTTCACCATTTACTTTCAACCAAGCTCCCATTTGTTTCAATCGTTCTTGAAAAATTCCCATCAGTGTTCCATCATGACAAGGTCCCATGTTCATCAGCATGTTACCGCCATACGCGATACTAGTCACAAAGGTCTGGTAATGCAAAATCAATTATTATTGTACAGTGATATACTATGGATATCCAAACTCCAAAATAAGTTAACAAAATAAAGTTTTCTGATTGAGTTACACTGGTGTAATTGATCTAATAATATGCATTATCAAATATGCATCACTAATAGATACTGCTACTGAGACATATTCAGTCAAGAATCAGTTCAGCTTTAAGGGTTTTTAAACATTCTTAATTTTGGATAACCTGTTTTTTTTTTGGTGTTCAGTCAAAGTGGATCACCCTGAGCAATGCTGAGTGACCACGTAAGTCTAATTGCGGTTTAGGTTTTTCGAAATTCGTGAGCTCTTCGGTTTGGCTGAACCTACCAGAGTTATAACACCCTGGAGTGGGGAGTGTTGGGGTTTGATTAATCAGCCAGCCAATAATGAATCAAATCTGAGATTTTTAACCTGCAATGCCAACATGTCAAGCTCGGAAGAGGACAAAATTGTTCAAAATGAACAATACACCCACTTTCAATATTTCTTCGATAGTCAAGTAATCTTGTATATTTGCTTCTCTTCTGAATCCCCATGAGTATTTATCGATTGTCATACAGTTCTCCCACTTATGATTTTGTAGTTTTCCTGGATTATATCTATCTTGACAAGTCCAGAAATCACCATGCTTACAACTTGCAACCGAACTCCATCTATCATTCACCACCACTGAGTCCTAAGAAATAAATCGGGTTTACTCGTGTTATTATAATGCTGCTGAATCTGTCATTCACCACCGTTAGGTCTTGAAGTAAATTGCTTCAGTGTGGGTTGAGGGTTCAACTCGTTATTCCATGTCGAGCTGGTGGCTAGTGTTGATCACTTCAAAGTGGCTCAGCTACACCTTTTTAATTGTCCCATATGTTTCACAAGTTCGATTAAACTGCTTTCAGAATCATCAGGACTGAAATAGCAGTGTAGATAGTATTGGAAGTGTTTTGTATAATTTAATTTGATGTGAAGTTATACCGGTAACCGGTACTCTTAAAAATGGGATGCTTCAATGTTCAATGTTGCAGCCAGTGTATATGACTTGAGCATTAGCAAACCACTACATCTGATACAGTTATCAAAACTTTTTACCTAGCCAGTATTTAATTTCTAATGTGCTGATGTGGTTGTGGAAGGAAGCGGTAACCTAAAGCTACATAATCCAAACCAACCACACCCAGCAACATTGCTAGTAATTCTTATAGTTTACTACTGCGCAGTCTGGCAGATTGCGAACTACTCTACTACTCGTAGACCCGAAGAAAATTGGTTCTATCGGAAGAAAATTTTACGATTTAAAATTGTGACTAGAAGATTTAAATGTCTCATTTCCAGTGTCTGGTAGTTGCCAAACTGGATAAAAACATTTTGTCCATCTGAAGAAAATGGCATAATTCCAGACACCCGATGAAAACCAAGATTCTGCCAGTGTTGCCATATAAAAACCTGTTATAATAGTGCGAATGATGATTTCTGTGTGCGAATACCGGTACTTATTTTCAGCATATGAGTATTTCTCGAATTCTGAATTAGAATATTATTATTTGACAACTATGCTGTGTTTTCATGACATGTGTTAAGTTTGTTATCATATATATATTTAAATAACTGCAGAGAAAACTATTTGAAGACTCTACTTCGCACAAGTACGATACTGTTACAGACGAGAGTAACGCTCTATGTAAATAGAATATGTATTCTTACCTTAACTGGGCTGTCATTATACAGCCAAGCAATAAATTCAGCCGCTTTCCAGTAATCATCTGGTCCACTAGATCCGTCAGACCAAATCACATCTGGTTTATAATTGTTCACGAGTTCATATAGTTCAGGCATCGTTTTGTCGAGTACGAAATTGCGTGTCGTAAAATTGTTATCTTTATCCCTATATCAATACATTTATCAGTGAGGTAAGAATTGAACAACAGTTGGTGCAGTGACCTAGTGGTTAACATGTTGGCCTCACATGTTCAAGATCTTTGTTTGAGTCCAGGCGAGTCTGGCTTGTTGTTGCATGCCCACCACTCACCAAATCTGTAAGACCGTATCTTTCAACAAGTCTAACCCTGTTTATCTATAGGTGGCTGTTGGTACAGGGCTTTTGTCAGGGTGATCCACTCAAAGGAGTGGCTAGGAATAATGATTGCGGCCTGGGCGGCACAATTCTCTGTCTCGAGCTTGACTAAAAATGCTTTGAGAGAAATTTTCTGCCATGGTCGTTCAAAGGTTACATACATATTTGATGACACAAATCTTGTGAACTGGCATTCACAAATTCTGCTACTTATTGCATTTATTGATTGACTTTTATGAACTCAACGCTTGATTATACTATATTAAGTGCGTTACTATTAATATGAGTTTGCTATATTTTATACAAACGATATTCAAACGTTTTAGATCACAGGTTTTGCGCCTTTTGTATATTTGGCTCTTTGTGTTGTTAAAAAGGAATTGAAAATGCGTGACTTTTCCTGTTATGTGGTATTACAGTAAATTAGAAAAATTTAACACTGACATCTGACCATTTAAGTTATCCACTGGCCTCGAAAGATTTTCAAACTTTTAGCACAACTTCATTGCCATCAGAAAATTCAGAGGCATTTGCACAACATAGCAATCGATTTGGAATATTTTGTTTGAATAAGATATCTTTTGATTGCAGACTATTTTCTCCTTATATTTGAGAAGCAAATATTCTGCCTATTCATTAACGTAACACAATTTTTTTTAATATAAAGTAACTCACTGGTTGTATATGGGGTTGAACCATTCAAACAAAGAATGATAAACACCGAAATGAACATCGGTTCTATTCCGAATTGAATTAGCCAGCATTCCAACCAAATCTTTTTTTGGTCCTACATCGACAGCATTCCAGTTCCATGAATATTTTGATCCCCAGTTTGTAAAACCTTCATGATGTTTTGTTGTCAGTACAACATATTTTGCCCCAGATTCTGTCATATATGAATAAATGGAAATTGATTTTTTGCTTTGAGTATGGATAGGCAGGCAGGACAAATCGATTTAACAATTAGACAGAACAAGGCACGTCCCATCAGAGGAAATCTTACTGAAACAGCAATATTTTGTGCTGAATATTTACTAGGTTCTAAAACTAAATTTAGCAACACTATAAACTAGTTGTCAAAAAAATTAACCTTGACGCTTTTAAACACTCAAAAAAACAAAGATTCTGTCACTCTAACCCAGCCAGAAAACAGAAAATTAAAATTGTAATTGTCTAATTAGTGATTTTCAAATATACCTTATTCAATCAGAGAATTCTGGCTGGGACAATGTTTTGTCAAGTATGGATCTGGATGAACCATCTCTGGATTATGCTTGAGAAAATAAATTTCAATTGGTTTTAACACATAATCAAAAGAAAATATTTTATAACTACTAAATTTGGAGCTATTTTCCCCTCTAGTCTTTATATTTAGCTGCAATTGCAAAACATCTTCATCGTCGCGATAATAAATTAATAATAATGAAAATAATACCTTGAATTAAATCTGCCCAGTGATCAGGATTGTACAATTCAGCGCTAAAATCTTTTGCAAAATCACCATAGGTAAAATCTGGTGGATAATTTGCCGTCATGTAGTCGACCACTTTCTTGTTTGGACTTGTTCCCTGAATAGAATGAGATTTATTTATTTTTTCCTTAGTTTCAAATGTATTGCATTGTTGCTATTTTTAACCATCCATTGTTGAAGCTTTTCTGAATAGAAGAACAAAATGTCAGCAAACTGTACCGTTTTTATATTCACCAATTCTGCTTTATATATCTGATCATGAATATACAATTTAGCCATGTGCTATATTGCCATACCTGCTCATCCTTTACAAAGGAGTATCAGGTGACTTTTTTTTTTATGCGTGTTTTCATCCGGAAAAATAAATTTATGATTGGGTATTACTGGTATAACCTTTATCGAAAAATAAAACTAGTTTTCTTACCTTCCAATACCACCAAAACCATTCGTCAACATAGCTAGGTACAGAAAACACACCCCAGTGGATAAATATGCCAAACTTTGCTTCATCATACCATGTTGGGGTAGGCCTAGTATCCAGAGATTCCCATGTTGGATCGTACCGAGCAGTTGACCTAGTTTTTCCAGGCTTTCTGTACGATTTCTCAAAATGTTGATATTGGAGGGTGGTTGTGATACCACAAGCCAATAGAAATATTTTAAGTATAAGCATGGTGAAACTTTTAATAAATTGAACGAAGGAGCCTATGGTGCTGCAATAAAAAGGGTTTCTATTATAGATATCAGTTCAGGAGAGCATGATTTTTCTTTTCGCTCCTGCCCATGCAAAAGTTTCCAAAAGATAAAATTAGACATGAGGTTCGAGAGTATTTCTCTCTATAAAGTTACTGGAATAAATTTGTGTATGTTCGTAGAAAGATTCATAAATAATAACCTCTTGTCCTTTCATAGTATTCTTGCTTACGATTCTACTTTCATAAAGGCATTGAAGAAGCATAAATAGTTAGTCCCTTGTTAACCCGATAACGATAAAAAAATGATTTCGAACTCAAGGTATTCAAGCTCATATATGATGATTTATTATTAACAGTATTCTTCTTCTTTAATTTTTGAATCTATTCGTGACAAATGTAGCACAATGCCATGGTATACAATGAGCTACGGTACCAAAATTGTTGTACAGTCATGGTGTGAGAATTTTTTCGTTTCGAATGTTCATTCAATTTTCTTCGGAAAAACAAAAAAGCTGCAAACCGTCAACACTCAGAAGAGAGACATTAAAGTCTTGAAATTCTTAATTCTGGAGTGTCTGATTAGCTGGCATTGTGCCAGCTTGGCACCAGCCACTGCAATCTAACCTCAATGTCATTGGACATCACTTAACTCTTCTTTGCAAATACAGAATACTGGTACCTCGCAAAAATTAAAAATACATGTATTAAAAATACATTTTGCTGTATGAAACAATTGTACCATTGTTGATCATACTGTATATTATGGCTTTTATTCACTAGGTTTTCCCAATTAAATTGTTATAGTCTTATGACTGATTTCCTGACTATTTCCCACCAAACCATACTTTATCTCATGCGTCAGCCTTCATAATGTAGGTCAGTAAATATTTGCCAAGATAGTTTTACTATGTTTACTACTTGCTTTCATTGCTACGAGACATCATGTGATTGGCACCTCATTCTAAATTCCTTCTATTCTAAAATTCTGATTAAAAGTAATTTTGCTTTTCGATTATTCTTAAATCTATTCATTTTGTCGTTAATTTATTTTATATGCCAAATTTTACACTGAAATTTGAGAAATCACAATTTTACTCCAAAATGGACGAAATATGGTTAAATATCAGCAATTTCGGTCATTTCAAATTTTAAAATATTATATTATTTATACAGTGAATTCCGAATACCGTTCAAAGTATCTAAACTGTTCAGACAACCCACATCCACACATCCAAATATTCTTTATAAAGCTCATTGCATTGATACCACCAGCACTTCTGTGGTAGGTGCTTTGCACACCCTATTATTTCTATCCAATTGATACTGTGTAATACTTCCTCTCTCAAGCAACTCCATTTGTGAGCAAACAATGGAATAATATATTTTGAATGCGGTCATTCAACTGTGACCATTCCCTTTTTCCCATTTTCGTTTGTACGTTCAACAAAGAAGTGTAAATTCTCTCGTATAAATTTTATGGTCTGATGCTAATGTACAGTCACATGCCTAATATAAAACATTGGTTTCTTGTGTCCCTTTATCCATAGGAAATTGATTCTTGTTAAATATGTTTGAAAAAGCACAACAAATCGCATATTCACCTACACCATCGCGGTTTATGCAAGAAATAATATAAACCTAACAGGAAATATCAAAACACAATATGTTTAATCGATCCATTTCGAAATCATGAGTGACAAAATCATGCAGTTCGAGTGTCAGGAACTTTTGTGTAATTTCCATCACATGTGTAATAATATGTTTTAGCAGTGTATACTTTCTGAAGCCCTCGTTACTGTCACAAATAATTTCACCAGACACTAAACAGGACAATTAATCTAATCACAGCTAAACACTAAACATGAAGAAATTTGAATTTGCTTTTAAACCTTTTTTACAGTTTTCTAGCAAGCATGTATCACCGAATATATTGATTTGGTAAATTCATTTCTTTCGGGTGTCTGGTTAGCTGACAATTTACCAGTTTCCAATGTGGACAAATAACATTTTTCCAGTCGGGCCCGTTTAAAATGAATACTTTATTAATATAACAATTATATTGTGTCTGGTTTTCTAGATGGTTTGCTAATGTAGTAGTTAGTTACACTATAGTTGTCATAATGCTGTAGCAATGTAACAGGGTTGTTATTGCATGGGTTTGCCACATATAGTCAATCATTAGAATGGATCACAGTACAACGAATGCTCAACAAAAATGTAATAATGAAAATGACAAACATAAAAATTATTTCTTCTACAGGCTGCTTTGGATGCATTTCTTGATGCTGATACTAGGCAACCAACATCATCATGGCAAGAACGAAGAATATTAAGATCGTTCTTACATCAAGGTCATCCACAGATGGCGTTAAAATATATTTCGGCTCGACATCCTCGTGTTGAAACCATTGAAGATGCTAAAATGCATATCACTATATTTGTGATGAGCAAGTAATATTTTGATTTGGTAACCTGGAATAATGATCCCTGGTGTTTTGTTAAGTTCTACTAGTGTCTTGCTTACTGGTGGTTAATTTTTCGATGAGGAATTCTTTTTTTTCTAGTCTATCAAAAAACTATTTATGTAGTATGATACATGTACATCCATACACTCAAACAACATTAATTGTCATTATTTGGTTTTTAAAAATATGAAATTTGATTGTAATATTACCATCCATATATTTTACCTGTGGTAAGGCAAAGACATGATCTATCTACAATCTACGTGGTCTATAATCAACTATTTTTAGAAACTTTCTTCTTACCACTAAATGCTTTCAAGGCATCGTCATTTGGTTTAAGTTGAAGATTTTGGCAAAAGTCTGTATTTTATCATAAATTCATACTGGCTTACTCGAGTAGGCTCTGTCAATCCATAACGTTCATGATTTTCTAAATACACTGCCTCGTTTGTCCATAACTGACCATTGCAATATGGTGAGGGCTTCAGAGTCGGCCACTCAAATGGGTAATTGAAATAAATTGGCAATCACTGTATTTGGTTTTAC
This sequence comes from Styela plicata, assembly GCA_963675895.2. Taxonomy (NCBI): domain Eukaryota; kingdom Metazoa; phylum Chordata; class Ascidiacea; order Stolidobranchia; family Styelidae; genus Styela; species Styela plicata. The sequence goes on from OZ023145.1 coordinate 11,802,356, forward strand.
AGGGAACCATTGAAGGCTTGGGACCTGGTACAAATGTCAGTTGGACAACACGATATCAATGATTTATTCTCTCATTTATTTACTCTTTCTCAAAAATATTCTCAACTGGACCAATTATTAAAATTGCCTTTTTCTCGACTAGAGGAGGTGAGTCCATAAGAATAATATAAGAAATGAGTATTTTCCAATTGAAGTTTTATATTGTCAAGCGTATGCCACAGATTGTACCTTGTTGAAAGCTGGAGTTGTCCTTGACCTTGATCCTGATATACTTTAAACAGTATTCGGAATCCACAATCAATTTATCAATTTTTCAGATGAAAGAAATTGCTAAACTTTAACCAAATCTTTCCCCATTTTGAAGCGAATTCACAAAGTCATGACGCTCTAAAATTTGACATATATCATGATTTCACCACAAAATGTATCGATTTAAAATGATCAAAATACGAGATCATTTTGAATCCTAATTTTAGAATACCCAGGTATTCGCATAAGGACATCCTAACACCGGCCCATCGGTCACCTCTATTAACAAATTTTTTATTTCAAGTATTTTTTTTAGGACATGGTTATAAAATATCTGCAAGAAAGTAACAGCGTTGAAGCAACTCAGATCCTTGTGCTATATTATCTTCAACATTCAAGATATGTCGAAGCAATCAAGTTGCATTCACAGAACAAACATATTAGATTGATGGTGAGAGCTTCTGCTTTTGTTTTTTTTATCCGCAATGTTGGAAATGAATTAGTCTATGAATGAGAATGTATCTATAACTCTATTGAAGTATCAATAGACTAGTATATCGACACATTTTAGCATCTCGTATCAATGAGGATATTAGGATGACTTTGTTACATAACCAAATTAAATAAAAAATTATTAGATAATTAAAACTATTGATTTGATTTGTGAGCTATTGACAGGTATATCGACTGCTTAATGACAAGAGGTAGTAAAAATAATAATTAGTAAATATTTGATCATTAACTTCAGGGATACTCATAATATCTATTATATGCACAACCAGTGCAAACTGGTTGTGCATATTACATAAATTATTTGATCAATAGTCGTATGATATCATTTGTATTGATTGCATCAAAATTTACATTTCAATTGGTATTTCTTTTATTTCATACTAATAAAATTCGCGGGCTCTGGCGAACCTAGATGTTCATGTTTTTCCAATAAATTGATAAATATATAGAGCCGTCTACACTTGTCCACTGGATAGGGGTTTGATCAGCTTGACACACTCGTAGGGTGTGACAAAGTTTGCAATTGTTAGGGAACCCAAGTCATTCTTTACTTCGGATATATTTCACAGATTTTACATTTTCTTATTCTATTTGCACAAATATAAATTTGAATAATATCCCTCTGCATATTGATCATTGTCTGATTGCTAATATTAGTATCATGGTCAGTGCTGGTATTCGTCATACAAGAGCTTTAAATGATAATGGTGTAACCGAGCATAATTTGCAGACTTTGCAAAACCTCGCAATAAATGAATATTGTTTTTTTTCATGAAAGCACATATCATCCAGCCTAGCGATCATGTGTGTGTGGGTTGTCCGAATAACAGTACGTAACCAAATTGTCTGAAGTGAAAACGATTTAAAGTTTCATTTCTAACTTCATCTTTATTGGATTTTACACTCGCTATGATACCATACATGACTAGGTTTTAAGGAAAAAACAATTTTGGTTTTCATATTAAATTTGGCACACTTTATTTTCACGTTTGGTGAATCCATTCACCACTTTTTGAGTACAATATACCAAGATGAGTTCTGGAATTTCAGAAAAGAGGCCACTTTTTATTTCGCGCCTACCTTCAATTAACCGAGCAAAGAAAAACACACAATTATGCAATCGAAGAATATGATTTTGGTGTTTTTAAGTCAATTTTTCGGAAATAAAGCATTAATGGTATATCAGCAATGATATATTGCGTAAAATATCTTTCCAACTAATCTAACCATTGCAAATTGGGTGCAAATTGCCTCAGAATTTTAAATCCCACAAGTATGAAATCGCAGAATATGTTTTGGTATTTATTAGCTGCAGAAAGAATTATTTTATTAACAGTGTTATATTTCTTGAAATATCTTTCCAAAATTTTTTTTAAAAAGACAGCTTTTTCAAAGGAACATGGATTAATTTATTATATTATGTTATATTGCTTTAAATATTTTTCCAAAAAATCTAAAACGGCAAATGAAGCGCAAATTTTTGAAAGACGCGAAATTTGAAATCCCATAATTGCCAAATTGAAGAATACGTTTTTATATTTATTAGCCGGATCGCCCACTTGTACAAGAACCTGTTTTCCAACTTTGTCGCACTTCGCCCACTCAGCTCAAATAAGTGACTGTAATAGATGATATACTTTATTTCAGCGAGATCAAAGTGAAGAATCGAGACGTCGTAATGCAAAACTCGATCATATTGTGCAATCATATTCTAATTTACTACCAAAGATTGAACGAGATGTTGCCTTTTCATCAAACAAATTTCTCAAACATCAAACAATTGTTAGGAAAGAAGGTATTTTATGGTTTATTTGCCGTGTCACTCAAACACTTTTTTGCTGGTTTTGAACCTCATGGTCGTTAATCCAAATGCTGTTAATGTTTAAAACTCATGAAAAAGAGCATGATGTTTCTGTACTGGTTCGATACAATGCTGAAACTTAACAATATCAAATTATGAATTATAAGTTAATGATCGGCCTTGCTGCTCAGGTGTGATAAATCTTCGTTTCACGCTCGATAAAACAGTTTCACTGATTAAAAAAAACGGAACTTCATTTGTGCAATTCTGGATCAGTTGTATAGCATGAATGGTCTTTTTGTTGAAAATGAAAGTACTAGTACTGGGATACTTTACTGTATATTTTTGAATATATATATATATATATATATAACCAGATTTCTCGCCTAAACTTACTTCCTGCAACGTCAACATCATAACCCCTAGGCCATCGCACCCACTGAAGAGACCAATCTTACCAGTCATTTATTTTGGGTGGATCGCTCAATAATAATCCTCATCTCACTTTTTACGTATCTTCCCTTAGTTTTCAAACCGAGTGCATTATCATCCATCGTACACCCTGTAAAAAATCCTGAACCTTCGTCTCGAGCTGCTCGTCTCGTTAATCAACTTGATAAAGTGGAAGAAAGAAAGAAATATACAATGGAACCAATCACGACACCATTGCGAAGAAGGTTTGTTTCTTTCATCGACTGTTTACAGTAGAGGCAATTTTTTCCTAATTTGAACCGAAGCAGTATTTCAAACGTATTTTCTCAATATATTTCAGAAACCACTGAAGCATTTTGAGTTACTTAAAATAAAATTGAACACCATTAACTGCTCCATCCTATGTTCTTCAAGTCCTTCAATAACAATGCTTATTTGTACGAAATAGCATAATATGAAATTGAGCCATTATGATACGGACACTCTACTTTTGACAGAGAATCGGGCTCTTTATCTCTAGAACATTTAAATATTAACACCAAATAGTACTTCGAAATATCTGTATCTATATTTTAAGAAGTGACAGATAGTTTCACCATCTCCCAGGGCAGATACCACTAGTTCAATTCCTCTTGGAATGGTTTTCCCATGAATTGCCGTTGCTAATACTACACGTTGTAGTAACTCTTTGCTATCAATTGGTTCTCCTTCGGCACTGTTTCTGGCCTTGCTCCAGTGAATTTCTGAGTAAAAAAATATAAAGAATGAAATTTTATTAGTGAATTTAAATGATTTAACTAGCTATTAAATACCTCACTCAGGCCTCATCCCAGAATACCAGATGTAAGTCAGATGAACGACAGCGTATTTTTATATCCAAGTATTGATCAAACCAAGAGAAGACGTTCAATCGATGTTCATGGTACAATGGGTAGAAGGTAGGTAAATATATTTCAGTCGTATGTATTTTCAAAGTATCATTAAGAAATATAAAAGTTTGTGTCATTCAACCAAAATATTTTAGTGTTTTAGGGCCCTAGGGGCCTTTTTGTTTTTGGAAATTGTAAGTTGATTCTGAGGCAAAATCATGCTCATGTATTTTCAAAGTATCATTGAGAAATATAAAAGTTTGTGCCATTCAACCGAAATATTTTAGTGTTTTAGGGCCCTAGGGCCCTTTTTGTTTTTGAAAATTGTAAGTTGGTTCTGAGGCAAAATCATGCTTTATTCAAAAATTTATACTGTAAAATTTGGCATCATTAGAGTATCATCATCATTATGAGTATAGTAATTTGGACATTTTTATTAGGATTGTCTTGTCTCTCAGCCTGCAGAAGCCAGATTTTTGATAATTATTCAATACTGTTGCTTATTCAGACAATTTAATGTGCTCGTTGGAGATATATTTTGAGGTTAAAATCTAATGCATTTTTACAATTAAGTATAATTGTGATTCTTTTAATGATTTTTATCTATTTTTTCACTATTGTACAGTAATATCAAGATTTTGTTGTAAAAGGTATAAAAAAAAATTTATCAAAATTTTGATAATATATTGCATATGTTTGTTTTATCACTGATATATATATTTTTAAAAGAATTAGCGAAATAAGTCAAGGTATCATCTATATTGGTTGTTCATTCTCGCCCGTCTAAGTGATATATACTTTTAGCAACTACAATATTACCTTCTACTATTTAATAACTTCATTCATTTAGGTCAAGTTTTGGTTCGCCAGCTCGTGGTCCATCTCAATCTAATATGTCAAGGCTCGGTCCTTCTACAGTTGCAGAAAGAAGGTAAAGGTTTTTTGTATTTTCTCTCATTAATATCCATCCATTCATGTGATTCTCTCATCTTTAGCAAGGATATTTCGCGGTGGTGGCCGCTCACTTTCAATGTTTATGCGGACAACCCTTCTATGCAGGGTGTCCGATATGTTCATCCCATTTTCTTTGGATGGACAAAAGGCTTCAAAAGCATCAACTACTGCTATGAAATAGCAGTGTTGATGATTTTGAAGTCTTTTGTCCATCCAAAGAATTTCGTAGCAGTACTGATGATTTTAAATCTTTTCCCAAAGTTTGCTTGCTACTCAAAAAGACTTTTTTTTATCTTATAGAAGGATAATTATCCTGTAGGATTGCCATTTTCTCTAAATTTCTTCTGATTGAAGCCATATTCTTTAGGTGTTAAGTAGTACAGTAGCTGACATTCTGCCTGTCTGCTTCAAGGTATCATTTTTAGACCGAGCATATGATTTAATTCTGATGATTCTAATCCACATTTCTGTCAGTATGATTATTTTGGGTTCATGGGTTCTGGGTCATTGCTTGCTCTTTACCCTTTTTGATTTTTATTTAACCTGATAACCTAATTGGATAATTCAGTTAGTCAAACATATGCGAAAAACATATCTAACAAATAGACCGTACTTGAACAGTACAATGCATCAGTTACTCAAACCGAACGTTATCGAACAGTATTTTTGATATACTGCAACTCCCTGACTTGACCTTATAAGAAGTTTCTACTTGTTATAAGAATCAAGAAAAAGTTTGTTATTTAAAATATCACTTCTTCACTTATTTTGATTTGTGTCAAAACTCTGATCTTTGAGTATATCAATTCCTAATCTAAGGTTATCAAGCTTGTCAGTTGCATCCATGTTACTTCAAACACCTCCAATAACCAGAAGAAGACAATCAATATCACAAGATATACAGCTTGATATTCAAACTCCACAAAGTATTTTGAAGGTTAAGAATTTTATCAAGAGAGAAAGGTATGTTGTGACGTCAATTATACAAGCATTATTTTTTTTCACTTCGTCAATCATCTGAGTGAATCATCCTGATCAAGATCTTGCACCAACGGCATCTTCTAGGTAGGGCTGTCCAAAATATTCGATTTATTCGCAACAGTCGAATCATATTTTATTCAATTCGATTTCTGCAACAATTCGAAATAGGTGAAATGGTTTTAATTTTTTTCCTAAAATCGTGAATTTTCACAAATTATAAGCTGGCCGCTAAGCCAGAATATGACCTAAGTTTTTGATTGATTTTATTATTAAGACCATAGATTTTATTTCTAAGACAAAAACAGTGAATTATATTAATAAAATTTAGCATTGCACAGAAATTCACAGGCCAGAACCAGCTACCAACCGACAGCCATTCAATAGCAGTGAACTACTGAAAGATGTGGTACCAGCAACCGCACTCTAAACGGTAAACATACCAACCAAACGGAACTGCACCATCTGTTCTTAGCAAGGTTAAACCTTAGGTATGGTTAAACCATCTACCACTTCTTTGCTTCCCTTTACCCGCCTCTTACGACAAATAGGAAATACGTTTGGACTATTCTAAAGCCGGTACCTACAGGGCTTAGGAATGATAACACATCATACATGCTATTTTGCTTAGCACGATGCACAGATGGACTTTGTCTAGTGCCATGCTGTATCAGTGGCTCATACTTGACAGAACATGTCAAAATATTCTATTTCTAACAGGAGTCGTTCACCCTCTTTATCAATGATTTCTCAATCATCATCACGAATAACTGATAATAAAATGAAGGTGACGAATATTGATGAAAATAAATCGATTGATTCTGAAAGCATAGGTGATGATAATCAAATCAAGTAAGTGAAAATAGAGCGACATATAAATTTTCACAATAATTTAATCAATGCTTACTGCACCCAGTTTTGAAGAGTCTATAAAGGAAGCTATTGTTATGTATAGAATTGGATTTTGTTTTTATTCTGCAAGAGGGGATAGTTGGGAACACTGCTCAACTGTATTGCGAACCATGACAGTTCATTTTATTATCAAGCCATTTTTGATGTGTAAATTAAATCTATTATGTCGAAATACAGATCTGGACCAATTCATTTGATTTGTGTTTCACTCAATTCAAATGGACATCACTCAAGTTAGCAATACTTTCCCAATTTATCTATGTCTTACCATTTAGAACTTTGTTTGTTTGAGATAATTTTTTGCTCTTGTTTCTTCGAACAAAATTTTTATCTGGTTCATGTATTTGGCGAATTCATATCATTCAGTGCCGCACAAGCAATTTCATGCAATAAGCTTTTTCCACTAACTTGATATTCATTTCTGATTATGTTGATCTGCATGGATTATTTTAAAACTCATGTTAATGAGTGATGAATTTTTCTATGCAGTTGAGTGGCTCTTTGCACATCATAGCGGTTTCGGAAACTCGTTTAAAAGGAAAATAGGGTGTCTGGCAATTTTTTGTAAGCGATATTTGATTATAAAAATGTAAATATGTTCACTGAACAAGGATTTGTGACTTGGGTTTGGAGAGTACAGTTGATGATACAGCAGGATGGATAAGTTGGCAAAAAAGAGGAATATACAATGATCATGTTAATATGAGACTACATAGTACTTCTATTGGTTCGGAAGGTTTCAGTCAGTTGTCGCAAACATCTAAAGATGATAGTTTCAAAAAGTGAGATTTTGTAGTGGAGTATAAGCGCTAGGAATGCCATTTGGGTTTTGATATAAGTTAAGGTATATTCAATATATAATTAGGTAGCGATGTTGAAGTTGATAGGAAAGGAAAATACTTTGGTGGGTGCAATATATAAAAAAGGAAAAACAATGCAAGACTAAGTTTATATCCAATCTTGTCTATTTTTAAGAAATGTAATAATATGTCCTAGGATGGGGAAGTTGGCTCACCTGTTAATTTGTTCAGACATATTTTTCTCTAAGTGACTGCTTATACAGGGCTTAGATCATGGTGATCTGCTTGAATGAGTGAGTACAAAAAATATGTAGACTATGCCTATGCATGATTCATCAGTTGCTCAAGTTTATCAAAACCATGTGACGTGATTCACCAGTTCCCAGCCCTCATTGTTATTCAGGCACGAGATACCGACAATCAGTACACCAAGTGCAGGTAGCAAGCTTAATAAAACACCAGAGTGGAGATATGTAACTAGAGAAAATTCCGAGTAAGTTTTATATATATGATTCTTCCAGGATATAATATTGTTGAGGGATTTATTTATGAGAGTGCACGATGGACGATAATAGTTATTTTGAAGGTTTTTTATTTTATAAATTATTTTAATCACAATTTAACTGAAATTTCTAGTAAATGGGAGAGCTGAAAATTTTTCAAGATGCATTAAATCTTGTGATACCTGAAGTTACCTGCACATCCTTACAGTGGTGTGGAATCCTGAGTTTTTCTTTGCTCAATGTGTCTAACTTTCAGTTTCAATCTGGCAATTAACGTAATGTCAAACGACCGAATTTACTTACACGTCTTCAGCTGTGGATGTGCCTAAAAATTAGAAAGATATATTAATTATGAAATTTGCAATTGTTAAAAATACATCATTCATAGATATCATTAAGATATTTCTATGTACCGTTTCACAACTGTGGTTTTTTAATTTAATGCTCTTTCGTGATGTGTATTACAGACATGAAATACCAACAATCACCACTCCATTCGCTAAAGTATCGGCTTTAAAAAGATTTCAATCAAAACAAGATGTTGCAGATACGACCCCAGAACAAAAATCTGGGTGAGTATTTTGTATTTCTTGAATAATGACCACTAAGGCTATGTACACATTTGTTACTCATGCTTAACAGAAAAAGTGATTTTATAGCGATTTTTTTTGTTCTAAACATACAGTGGTATTTCTCAATACACAGGTTCGACACACCGAAGAAACTACGTTTTGCTGGTTTTGATGCTAGTGCTAACGATTCAGGCCTTTCTGTACTTTTGTAAGTTCATTGCTTAATATATATTTTTTCTGCTATTCTATGTTGAACAAGAATTTATCACAAATATTATCATAATCCTACTTTGGTGGTGTTTGATTAGATTTCATCGCCTGTGAAATATGACAAGTCCCATGCGGTTTTTTCATTTTTTCATATTCATTCTTACCATCTTTCATTATAATTTGTTATATCATTTTCTTGATGGTAAACACAGGGAAATGAAATGAACTTTATTTCACAGTATGCAATCAGCAATGTTTGCAATTCTATATGTTTACGAAATTAATTTTCATCTTGTCAATTCATCCAGTGTAGAAGTGGCAAACTTATTGAGCATCGATTTATCGACCTTATCCATTCTTTGCCGGGAATCGAACCCGCATCCTTCGTTTGATGAGATTACGTTTTACAGCTATTGTTAGTTTCATTGCACAACCACAGGATCCTGCCAGTATTTAGATAAGAGTTTCGCTAGGTTGGACTTTAAGTTTTTTAACGTATCCTATACCTGTCATTGAAATTGTTTCAGATCTCCACCCATTGAGCAAGTTGCTGGTCTTCCAAATCTCACTCCCGTAAGAGTTATTTCAAAAGATCCTCAAGATGAGGATGAGATGGATGTTGATATTACTGGAGATGAGAGTTCTTCTCATCTTGAGGCCGAGGATGAAGATGCTCTATCAGAAGAAGGTGGGTTTAATTTTAAAAAGTTAATTATAACATATGTTTATTTATTAAAAAAGGAATTTATAAATTTGTCAAATATATTGTATAATTGTTATGATCAGATACATTTATTTTTGCGCCAAATCTTTTGAAATTGATTACGATCTCTAAAAAAGACATTCCTAATTCCCACTATTGGAAATCAGTGGCCTCATCGATTCTTATTAGCGAATTGGTCTGTGAATGTTATAAACCCTTTATTTATTTTGCACACAGAATCAAATGTCAAGCTTGCAGAAATATCTGAGATTCCAGTTGATGATGGCGATAAACAAGAGGAAGAGGAAGATTACAATGAAGAGCTTGAGATATCAGAAGATGAAGATGTTGATGTCGCTCCACCAGTATGTATTGTTTTTATGTTGATGCCTTTTTTAAGTAGTAAAATATATAGAAATTTATACTATGATGGTTTGTCGTCGATTTGCTAATTAGTCTCTTATCCAGATTAATATTGGTAAGAATATGATGGTGTTGGTCTTGTCCACTATTGTTATCGCCTATACACCTTGCTTCGGAAATAAAATTTTAACTTTCAGCTCATACCAAGACAGCAATACTCTTTGCACCTGGTTTTGTTAAGCTCGAGTCACTGATGGATCGCTCCGACGAGGCGCGGTCCATCAGTGGGTTAACTTTGACAAAATTAAATTTCTGCTTGCTTTGGTAAGTTTCTGCTCATACTGGGACTTACTCAGGGTGATAACTTTGACAAATTAACATTAACTTTGACAAAATTAAGTTTCTGCTCATACTGGGACTTACTCAGGGTGATAACACTCACGATGCGTGACTTAAAAAAAAAAAACATTGAGATTAAATATTGCCTGAGCCGCTTTTGTTAAGTGTAAGTCATTAATAGGAAGGGAAGAACGGTTTGTGGCTTGGCAAATTTGTAATTAGGGGTTAGCTAGCTACACAGTAATGTAAATATCAAGGATTTTGGGTTATGAATATTTTAATATCTTTTAGTTTGAACAACAAGTTGATACACTGCGTGACTCGAGTAATGAAGTTATTTGTCTCGATGATTCTTCTGATGATGAACAATCAAATGCTGTACCACTCCATGTGAGTGAGGAGAATGAGACTTCCACAAAACAAGCTCCAGATGATCAACAACAACCTGCTGATCCAAATTTGAGATTATTCATTTCCTCAGATGAAAGCTTTGCTGAGGATGTTTTCACTCAAAAAGAGGAGCTTGAAAATGAATTTGATAATCTTGAGGAACCTGCTCAACAAGCTGACCAGAGTTTGAAACTTGTGCTTTCTTCTTCTGAGGAGAGTTTAGGTGAGGGAAACGATTTTGGCAGTGGGGAATTCACGATCGAAAAAGATGAATTAGAACCACCCCAAATCGTCCCATCAGAAATTACTACCTCTTCAAGTCAGAATGAGGAAATTACAAGTACCCAAGTCACTGTGCCGCAATTCACATTAAAACAAGATGAGAATGTTGTTGAGATAATCACCGAGTCCGTTAGAGAGGTAATTCAAGTTGTTGAAGAAGAATATCAACAAGTCAATGTTGCTGAAGATGCTGAAAAGACTGTGCGTGAGCAAATTGAAGAAGAGGTTATCAGAACTCAAGTTGAGAAAAATGTTGTTCTAGAATTGGAATCTCTACAAGAAGATGTTTTTGAATCTCCTGCATCTGATGAAGATGCTCATATATCTCCTGAATTAGTTATTCCTCAAACTGATAAAGATGTTGTTCTGGACAAGGTTGGTATAGAAATTGGTTTTCTTTAATATTTATTTTTCTAAACTGGCTCCAGTATTTTTGGGTTCTGAAATTGTTCCAGGAATTCAATAATATTCACAAAACTTTCGATACAAAGTGAAAGTTATTCTGTATGTTCTGTAAGTATTTTGAATGTTGGAAATATAGTTGTCCTCTTATTTTATTTCTGTATTCGGAATTTACTATATACAGAGAGCGGGGCAAAGCTAAATTGTGTACAATTCGTATCTGATTTAAATAATTTTTTCGAATCTGATCAAATCGCTCATTCTGCTTAAGTAACAGATATCCTGTTTTATCATTGATAAATACCAAAATCTGTAGCGTGTGTTTTTCTAGTAAAATTGAAAAGTTCCACTTAATTTTACATTTTCCTACACTGTGAGAAAAATTGATCAGATTCTTTTTGTTCAGGATGAGACACTGATGAATCATCAAGGCAATTCTTTATGGTATATCATGCTAGAAAATAGCTCTTTTTTACTGTATGGTAACAACGACGCTGTATAAAAATGTGCATAGACTATCAATACTGCTATGAAATGTCACCTTGAATTATTGAACCAAAATTCCCCTCGAATCACTCAATTGATTTTACAGATTGAAGAAGCTATATCTGATTATCAGAGTATGAGTGCTGCTAAGTTAGAAGAGGTTGTAACTTCTCCGGAAGAGAAAAAGTTGGAGGAAGCTATAACTCATGCGGAAGAGGAGAAACAAGAGGGAGCTGAAGAAGTTGAACCAATTATGGAAGAAACTGAAAAACCACTCATCCCTGAGGAGGAACTTGCTAAAGTGATCGAGAAAGAAAAATCTCATAAGAAAAAAGAAGAGCATGTTGAGAAAAGTGAAGTTTTAAAAGTACTAGGTGAAATGAAAAAATTTAATTAATTTCATTACAATGAAATATTTTAACTTCTGGGAAGACCTATTTCGAAACGGGGATCTTTCAAAACTTTTGTAACATTTTCTTCAAACTAATCTGGGAATGTTTTCATGTTGGTCGCTGTCCATTGGTGAGTCATGCTCACAAAATAGCAATGAATACAGCACATAAATTTGTATTTTAGGTAAAAAAATGTACCGTATATAAGTCTTCAAATGAAAACCCTTGTGTTCTAGCTGAAGTGAGAGATGAAAATATTACAAAAGTTCAAATTGTAGTAAATCCATCTACTCCAGTATTGGAAAGAGTACGAGAAGAACCCAAGTTTGTATTATCACCTCCAACCACTAGAAGATCAAAAAGAAAAGTAGCAAAATCTACTCAATGTGAGTTCATAATAAGACATATGGAATAAATAACTCAAGGAAATATTTTTAGAATAAGAAGTATTCTAGGATCATTTGTGGAGTATTCGAAATTGACTCCCATTTCATCCAGAGAAATCAGGACTCGTGCTTCACTATAGACAAAATATACCTAGAAGGCAGTAAGCACTAAAGCAAGGTGTCATACAGTGGGCTTCAGCTTAAATTTTCTGATCTCTGATCGTTTAATATTTTAATATAGATACTCCAAAACCTGATTCTTCAACTGAGAAAGTTTCAAAATCACCTTCAAGAATTACAAGAAGTTCCAAGAAATCTACAGAGCAAGGTTTTTATTACACATAACTTGAACAATATTATTGTATTGATTCAAATCCCAATTATAGATGCATCTTTTCTATTGGTACTTTTTTTAAATATTTTTTAACTTTTGATCAAAAAGCAATTTTAAAAAATGTTAGTAAATATATCATCTTCTCCGAATATGCCTTTTTCAGATTTATTTAACTATTTAGTGAAATATTCCAGGATTTGTTATAGTCTGGCATAGTGTTTTTGGCATATCCCCAACTGAACTGTTTGTAATTTTTACAAACTAACATATTTTTTTCTCACTAGATGTTTCATCTACAAATTTGGAGTCTGCGGCTCCAGAACCAGAATTTTTGTTTTCGCCACCAAAGACTCGAAAACGTTCAACCAGAAAGAAAGACACATCGATAACAGAAACTGATAAATCAATGGCTACCTTATCACCACCACGGTCAACAACAAAGAGAACTAGGTAGTAACCAGTAGCATTTACAAATATCAGTGTTTTTTTTTTTGAAAATTTACAAGTATTTCTGAGAACTTTTTTTCTTATTTTGCCCCAAAAATCTAATTGAACAATTCATAAATTCGCAAAGCGGGTCATAATCCGAGTAAGGTTTTTGTAACTGTCCATCTTAATTATTTCAGAAGTCAAACGAAATCACACGATACTGACAGCGATAGGTCCGTTTCCCCTGTATTGAGATCTCATACAAGAACCAGGTAATTGTTAATAATTATGAGTTTTTGAGATAGCTCAAGACTAAAGTGCTTTTCACCATTTGTTCGATGATCAATCGAAGTTATTATTGGTTCAGACAATAATAAGGGGTTTCTTTCTGTTATATTTGAAAACAACTTGTCTGTCCAGTTCTTGGCTGGCAATGATATTTAGAGATGTATGTCCTTGTTCGACCGATTATTTTAGTAGATTGTGGTTAAAAGTTATTTCGTTTCTTAATTAGTCTCGAATTAATATTATTATTATTGCAATAAAATCATGATATATGGCAAATTTTACTTTGTAAAATTTAACATATATCATAACAAGGTCGAATATCAACAATTTCGTTTATTCGAGATGTTGAAACAATCCAATAGTGAATCTTTTTTATTTTCACGAAATTCACCCTGAAAGAGGCCGGGTCGGAAGCAGTTGCTAAAAAAACAACTAACGGCCACCTAATGGCAAATAGGTACTATGAAATGTAGTACCAGCAACTACACTCTAGGCAGAAACATTTCAAATAGAACTGAACCACTATGGTAAAGTGCAGTGAGTGGTACATGTGTGTACATTTTTCACTTAAGGAATGTTAAGAAGAGGGAATCATCACCGGAAGATAAACCTGCACCAACAACACCATCTCGTAAAACTCGTCAGTCTCCGGGACGTAAAGCTGCTCCAGCTACACCAACTAGAAGCAGCAGTAGAGTCAAGGTAAATTATATTCACATTTAGTATCCGTTTGTGATGATTTCTTTGATTTTCGCTCTAAGCAAGGCCAGAAGAAGCACATAAAAGGAACCAACTAACGGTCACTTCAATAGCCAAGAACTACTACATGATGTAATACAAGTAATTGAGGAAGTGGAAAATATATCAAAGTGGACTGAACAGGTATTATGAAGTATAGTGAGTGGTGTCTGCCCAGAATGATTATCTATCGCTACTTCGCTTTCTTTCAGTCACTACAAGCCTGTACCTACTAGGCAAGAATAGAATTTTGAGCATTCTTAGAAATCTTTCTGTGATACAACACACCAGAAAAACGCTGCCTAGTATGCTTTCATATGTCTTGTGCTGATAGCGCCTGTCAAAATAGCAGTGTTGGGGATGATTCATATTCTTTCCATAGTACATAAGGTTGAGCAATTCAATTCAGTGATTCAGATCAGTTGTGCATTTGTCTCATAGAAACTAAAACCGCAAATTGAAGAAGAATACTCTTATATTGATGACAGAATACAACAAAAACATTCCTGATTTTGGTCCAAATTACTTTCGCCCTCGAACATGAGATATGAACTGAAAGTGCGCTGCCTCTTTCCGTTATGTTTATATTATCAGCTCATTCTCAATTATAGATTTTTTCAATGAGGTCATTTTTATTATCAACATGCAAAAATTGCTGCAGATAAAAGCAGCGATTCAATTCAATTACGATAGAAAAAATAATCTCCGAGGATAAATGTAGGTCGAAGAAATTTGGCGTTTTTGAATGTGTATTCTCCAATTATGATGAAATCAGAAAAAAAAGGTTAGGATTGTATTTAGAGTTACGCAACTTTGATTATCCCGGTTTCGAACCGAATTCGTATAGGGTGCTTATATGCGAGAGCATTTCTGGACCACTCAACTGTGCACGGTAGCTCACATAATAGCAGGTTAAGATTTCTTCCGCCAACCATGTCCATGCGCAGGAAAAATCAGTAAATGGGCAGGCAAAAGCGTACTTATTCTATGCTTGCCCAAAAGATAATATGTAAAATACCTTACTTTTGTGAAATAAACTTTTTAACAGGCAAAATTGAACTTGGCAAAAGAAATGGAGAAAACGTCTGAATCTGAATCGCAAATGACCGACGAACTATCATCAGCAATTAAACCAGCATCCACGTCAAAACGGACAAGAACTAGAAAATCATCTGTCAGCAGGTAAAGAATAGGAATCTTTCAATTCCCAGTAGGAAAACATCTCCTGTTAAGTATGAGTCACTGATGGATCATGTTGATGAGACACGGACCATCAATGGCTAATGCTGGTCGAAATAAAATTTATCCCAACAAGAGTTTTCCTTATGGTTTTATTTGAACAGTATTCAAAATTCACTTTATAAATGGAATAATGTTCAAACATTTCAGATAAACAAAACTTTCCCATATTTTTGACCATTTTGCAGCAAAGTTACGCTTTATGTCAAAAATAAAAATATGTCATAAATCCTGATTTCGTTGCCAAATGCCTCAATTTAAAAATAATCAAAAAAAATCGTGATTACCTCCAATCAAAAATCTCTCAAGTACCTGAAATTCAGAAAGATACATCCACTCTAATCTTAATCCAAATTGAAAATTATTTTCGAAGCATTTTTGTCAAGTTCGCTCTATCCATCCACTCTTCGGTTTGCAAATTATTTTCTTTATAAATGATTTTGCTTCAATTGAAGGTTTTGTAGTTCATGTGATGAAAATAATGAGACAGAATTTTTACTTTTGGGCTATCGAAGGAAAACAAGATTCTGACATTCAGAGTGACATAATTTTAGGTCTTCTTCGGGTGTCTGAAATGATTCTGAACCTTTTCGTACAGTTTGGTGATTACCAGACACTCAAAAAGAGAGATTTAAATCTTCTAGACAGACATATCATGAAATATTGCCTATTTGCTACATTTTTTTCTGATGGGACCCATTTTTTCTTCGGGTAGCAGAGTAGCTGCCATTTATGGTGGATGAGAATTATACTCCCATCTCTATTAACCAATCTCTAGGCATAACATTTGCTCAACAAGTATTATCGTTACTTTAGTGATATAGCATCATCGGACAGTGAAGCACCATTAACACCTTCAAGACGCTCGACTAGGCGTTCAACAGCCAAATCAAAGAAAACTTGGTCACCAAGTCAAGATAAAACTAAATTAATTGAACTCACTCCTTTACCTGAGGAAGAAGAAGAGGAGGGAGAAGAAGATGAAGTGGATAGCAAAAAGAGAAAAAAAGGAAAAGTTAGTGCAGATTTACCAACTGTCAGCTACAAGGCTACCCAGACACCTGAAGAAAATGAATTACAACAGTAGAAAATTCGCATGGGGAATATTTGTGATACACATCTCTTGCTAGAAAACAAAAATGTCCCTTTTAAGTGTCTAGCAGCAAACAAACTGTAACTCAAGTTTCTAAATCATCGATGCTGTTATCAAATAGTAGCATTGATGGTTTTGAAGCTATTTGGTCACCTGAAGAAATGACCTGAACATCCCAGGCACCCAAAGCAAATCCACATTTTGCCACACTGGAAGAACTGAGAGAGTTTGAAAGAACTCAAAAATTAAATATTTTCTTTGTTTAATATGATGAGACTAAAGGGAAACAATAAATGATAACCATAGCATATGCCACAGTTAATTCACTCTGAACAATACTGGAAGCAGTGCCAAAAAGTAACCAACTGACGGCCACTTAATAACAAAGAGCTAAAAGATTTAGTGCCAGCAACTGCACTCTAAACTGAAAACATCCCGAATGGAACTGAACCGCCATGGTGAAGTGCAGTCTGTGGGATCAGTTCTGTTTGGAATGTTTTCCACAGTAAAGTGGTACACTGAAATCGTTCTATTTTTTCAGTCTCGTAATCATTGGCTTAATAATTGCCTTAACGTTATTTTCTAATGGCATAAAAGGTGACTAACATGAAACGAACAAGTGGTAGATAGTTTCACCCTAGTCTAGGGCAGATACCACTCCATGCATTTTATTAAAGCTGTCGTCAAGAATGGTTTTTGCTTGGTATGTAGTTGGTACTACATGGTTTCACTTTAGTCTAGGGTAGATAGCACTCACTGCATTTTATTGAAGCTTTCGTCTGGGATGGTTTATGCTGGTACTACATAATCTCACCTCAGCCCAGGGCTGATACCACACACCGGTACATGGTTTCACTTTAGCCTAGGGTAGACACCACTTACTGCATTTTAATGAAGCTTTCATCTGGGATGGTTTGTGCTTGGTGTGCAGTTACTGGGACTACATAATTTCACCTCATCCTAGGGCTGATACCACGCACTGCATTTTAATAAAGCTGTTATGTCCCGTTTGTGGTGGTGCTCGGAGTGCAGTTGCCGGTACTACATTTTGCAGCTACTTCTATGCCTCTTTGTAGTAGTAACAAAAATAAACAATGGTATATGCTACTTCAGGCATTGTATTTCAGCAAATAAATTGTATCTGTTCGATTAATCTACCTTAATCGTTTTTGTGTGTCAAATGCCCCCTAATTTTTTTTCTAATAGTATATTTGAATTGCTTGACCTAAATATGGATTCGAAGATCTAATCAACAATGTTTGATAATAAAGTTTTAAGTTGTTTTTGTCTTTTTGATAGCTACCAGACAAATTAGGTCAACATATGTGTGACTGCCCGATCAAAAATTTTATTTGTCAAGCATGTGTCACAGATGGACCGCATCTTGTCGACGCTATCCATCAGTGACCCATACTCAACAAAATAATCTTCTACTAAAATTTTGCCAAGGTCGGCGGATGCCAAGCATGTGCTAGGCCTTTTGGATTAAGTCAAAAGTTAGACTCTTTCAAATTCCGAATCTGACAATTTTTATTTTATCAAGGCTTCAGAGGCTACAAGAGTCACTAGGTCAACAAGATCAACCACTGCAAGTTATCCTACAAGAATAAGAAGAAAAGCCAAAATTTTGACTTTAGATGAATAATGATTCCTGCCAAATTTCTGTCATTTTTTGCTAATAATTATGTCTCTTTGTTGTTTCTTCGCATAGTTTATGTATATTAATGCATCGTCACGATGCTTTATGCGCGGTATTGTAAAGTTGCAATTTTCAAGTTCAAAATACAAAATCACTGCCAGTGACGCACATTTTAATTTTATTATCTGGAAAGTGGGTATTATATGTGTGTCAGAATAGGATAAAATCAGGCTTTTCAGACTAGGCTTTGTTTGCTCAACCTCGGCCCGGTGAACGCGCTTTTTTTTTTAATGTAGTTGTTGTTCGCAATGGAGTCGCTGGTGTAAAGAAAATAGTATAGTATAGCATTAGTTTTTAAAATCTTGTTTCACTTCACCCAAGGCACGTTAATTTTAGAAAGCGGTTTATATCACGCAGTAGATGATTGCGTGTGAATTCGGTTGTTGCAACTTGCAATATTGGTCATCGTTAACATGGTTGGGAGAGGCCTGTCGCTCGGCCAGTAGAAGCTTTAGGCGATTGTGCGTGAAGAGTAATAGAATGCTAGCATTTAGCATTCTCGACTGAAAAAAAAGACTCCGTACCTCTCGGACGGGGCAAAATTAAATAGTCGTCCTGTATCTAACTGAGGCCGAATTTTTGACACAAAATTTAAAAAAAAAACGCCGTTTTGGTGCCCATCGTCATTTTCCTCAAGTTTCTTTAATTAAACCACAAAATAATCATATATACATTGCTTAAAATGAAGAAAGTTATATACAAAGGGTTCGTGACCCCTGATTACGTGAATAATAGTTGTGTCACTGCTTTTATTTGCACTATGCAACTGATAAGAAAATCTGCGTGAATTACAAAACACTTCACGCGTAAGCATATAGTACGAGCCTTCTTTGTACAGCAAAACATGTCGAGAAAGGGGACGTTTGACTTGACTGGTAATCAGCAATTACCGGAATTCTTACCGAACACTGGAGTAAACGAAGGTGAATTTACAGTTACCTGGAAAAGATGGATGGTTCTATCTATTGTATCCCTACTGAACATGAGTGTAGCGATGGTAAGTTATTCATTATTACTTCTTGAATGATCTTTGGAGAGAAAATGTTCGCGTTTGTCCTTTTGGTAGTAAATGAAATGGCGAACCTCGTATATTTTTGCTTTGTTGGGGGCATTGTCGAAGCCGCCAACCTGTGGCTCATTGGACAATATTTTGCTTCGCTAGGAAAAAGTTAAATTATAGCAGGCCCGCCCTGCACCATCCTATAACATACACGCTTAAGACATTAAGGTATCGTTATGTTCCGAATAATAGGCAACCTTTGAAATGGAAACAAGGAAACACGCTTTTTATTCGGAGTCTTGCAAAATAAGCCTACTCGGTGTGGCCTGAGTGTTCTCAAATCGGGTTGGGTCGCTCACAATGTTCACTAAGGGGGGTATTAGTGACGTTGGGCTAGGCGATTTGCATGTTGTTAGCGATATGATGACAGTGATCACAGCGGCCATGGGAAACCTACCAATATGCGGCCTTTAAGGCAAAGTTATTCTTAGTTTCTGAGATAATTGATTTATATGAGTTTTGTCGTAGAGAGAGAGATAAGGGCGAGTTATTTTTAAACGTCTCTAAAAACATTAACAGACGCACCAACTCTTACTTTCCAGGTATGGTTATGTTTCAGCCCAATTGCATACAAAGCTGTCACGTACTACAGTACAACATTAATTGTTATCAACATACTGTCACTGATATTTATGATCATTGCCATTCCTATGGGGATCATTGTAATGTGGGTCATGGAGAAATATGGACTCAGAGTATGCATTCTTCTTTGTGCCTGGTTGGGGTGCATCGGATGTCTCTTACGGATATGCAGGTTAATAAACGTTGTATCGCAAAAATTATATAGAAATATTTTAATACCCTTGTTAAATTGGGAAAATATTTTTCGCATAGTTGTCAATAGTGAACGACCATGTCCAATGTTTTTGATAGAAAAAGAAAAACTTCCGATATGTCCCTGTCTATGTTATGACCTTTCCACATCTAGAATTTACGAATGCCTCCCTAAATTTAACCAACCACAAAAATTATATAGAAACAATTTAATACTTTTTGAAATTGGAAAATATTTTTCGCATAGTTGTCTATGGTAAACGACTATATCCAATTGTTTTCGATAGAAAAAGAGAAATTTTCAATACGTTTCTATCTATGTTTTGGCCATTCTGCATCTAGCGTTTTCGAATGCCTCACTGAATTTAACCAAATTAAATTTAACTGACGCAAATTTTAGGTAATTGGTTCAATAAAATGATATAGTTTGAACTGTCTTATTTCGTGATTGTTTACATTCGCAATTAGCATCACTCCCTCATGACTAGGGTTGACGGAAATACGAAATAGTTGGTATGGCATGTCAAATATAAATATGATTAAACATTCAATTTGTAAGACGTATCTGAATTTTATGTATTATAACACTTTCCTACAATGGGCTTGGGAAATATTCAGTTTTTAACGATATAGCCTAATACTGAACAGTTCAAAATAAATCCGATTTTAAATTTTCTTACAGCACCATAGAAAGTTTATCAGATCATGAAAAGTTAGTACTCCTTTTCATCGGTCAAATAATTGCAGCTTTGGGATCCCCGTTTGGTCTATATACACCAGCAAAACTAGCGGGTTCGTGGTTTCCTGAAGATCAGAGGACTATCGCAAACACCATTGCTGCTTCTGGTAAAGTTCATTTATATTCAATCAACTAATATTTTCAGATAAATTTGTTCTCATTGGCGCGATTCATCACTTGCCTATACTTAACAAAAATGTTCACAACAGTTTTTACGTGAAATTTTTTCATCAACTTAATACGGGGCAGTGGGAATTAAACATATAATTTAATGTGATTGAAATCTAATTTCCCGCTGGATTCTGTCGGGGGAAAACTTGCAACTAGAAAACTTATCAATACAGGACTTTTTAGAGACGTTTCGTTTGAAAAAAAAATTTGAACTGTGACAAGCATATTTTTGTCAGCCAGTTCATCAAAGTCATTGTCTTACGACCATAATAAAAATTTGGGGCGACTTTACTGTTGGTATTGGAAAATCATTAAAAAAATGTTTGGAGGAAATCCTATATTATTTGACAAATATACTGATATATCTAATAATAATATAACAAAATATTTACAGCGAATCCAGTTGGTGTTATATTAACGGGAATTATATCTCCATTATTTTTGGATGGCGATGGATATTATAACATGGAAATGATGGTACGTGTTTTTGTTTGAAGTTCTGTAATCCCGTTTTTCATCTTTTCAGTTTTCCATTGCTGCTAAAGTCTTTTTTAAAAAAAGCTTGCTTATTAATATTATTTTGAATGCGTTGTGTGGACCAGGGATGGTTAGACTACTTAAAATGGAATACACGAATCAATTTTACTACGAATTGTTTAATTTGGCTTTGACGCTTTTTTCGATCTAAATGAACAAAATATAACTGATGTATATGTGTTTATAATTTATCGCGTCAATTGTGGACAATACTGAATGAAACCAAATTTGTTCTTAATTTTGAAAGAGTGCCCTCTTAGACTCGTGCTTGACAAAACAAGGTATGTTATTAGGGTTATGTGGGCTGGAGTTTCAACGACTTTAACCAAGGATGAGTAATACAGAATATCTTTCACTTTCAAATCCATTTTGAAAACATAGCTTTGAATAGTGAATTTAAATTGCATTTTAGATTCAGTCAATTGAGAAAAATAAAAAGCATTAATTTGCTTTTACAAAAGCTGATAATTATCTGCAAAATTTTAGAAATCTAAATAATCTCTCTTATTTTGTTTCAAGGAAAAACGTTGGTTTAGAGGTAAAAACAAGTCTCCTTTTAAACTTGTAGCAATATATACAATAGACATAATAAATTCGTATAAGCTATTGTTCTAAAATGAAGGCTAATCATATCAAAATTTTACCATATCGAATATATTCATTTTCGATTGTATTGAGATATTCGATTCGTTTTAGACATCCTTTACTATAAATAACACAACCTTTATTTATTTGAACATTTCAGCTCATCACATACGCGGCACCAATGGTAGCTGGTGCAATTTTAGCTACCGTGTTCGTAACTTCTGATGGTCCTCAACATCCTCCGTCGTATGGAGGCACCGTCAAGAAGACAGAAAAAATCTGGGATGGCGTGAAAACTATTCTACGCAATTCAATGTATATGCTTCTTGCAGTTTGTCTCGGAACTGGAATTGGTCTTTATGCATCATTTGCAACACTGTTGGAACAAGTATTGTGTCCGTGGGGATATACTGATGTGAGTATGTTCAAAATGTATACATTTTTGAAAAACTAATATTTAATGCAAATTTATTGTATATTATAAGAACTTCCTTGCCTTTGAGTTTACTACATACCTATATTTATTAAATACGTTTATAAATTTGATTTTTCGTGTGTGATCAGCCCAACCAAAAAACTTCTACCAAAGCATGTTTTATCAATTTTATGAGTCAGGGGTTACCAAAGCACGGTCCATATGTGACTGATGCTTGACGAAATGTAATATCCCATTGGCACGAAAATTTAGATTTTCAACTATGGAACTATATATATCAAGTCTATGTAACATTGCTTTAATCCACTTTATGTGTGGTATGATTATATATATACACAGCAGAGATTTCATGGCGCTCAATTTCCAATCACCAACGTTTTCACCCACAGCTTCTGTCAAGAATGAGTTACCGATGAATCACAGTTCAGAATTTCTGATATAGAACTTTTTAGTCGTGTTTGAGTCGTAATAAGTGTTTTATTAAAACCTTTATTTCACACTTTAGCACAAATGAAGCAAATTTCACTAGTCATTAGTAGTAAATGAATATTTCCAAAGTTAAAACCCGCCACGTGCGATGAGATTTAGGCCAAATATGGGCTGCTAATGGACCGCACCTCGGCGGTGCGCTCCATCAACGGCCCAAAATTTGCGAAACTGGCCGATTTTGTAGTTTTATATCAATACCACCAAGTAAACTTTACTGTCAAAAAGCAGGGATTATACTGCATTTTTATTACAGTGTGCTTCCGAGCATAAATTTAGTTTTTAAAACTGTATGTTTTTATTCATATTTTTTTTTCCGATAATACAAATGTTTTACAATGTTTCAGCAAATGGCGGGGGTGAGTGCGAGTGTACTGACGGCATCTGGAATTGTTGGCGCTATCATCATCAGCACTATTGTAGACAAAACTAAACGATTTTCTGAAGCTCTCAAGGCAGTATATTTTCTAACAGCATTGGGTGTTATTCTTTTGAGCTTTGTGAGTTCTTCAACACAAGTATTTTTTAAGATATGTTTTTTAGATCCTTTACAAACCTAAGACCTAATTTAAAATCGGCATATATAAATTTATGGTAGTTCAGTTTTAGTTTTTTTATGTCTAGGAACTCATTTACACCATACTAACCTATATTAGATCGAATATTTTTACATAGAAGACAAAATCGCATTGCATTTCACATTATATTCTCAGACTCATTATATATACATGGGGTACGGAATTGTCGGTGAAGTTGCATTGATTGGATTCTTCGCGTTTACAATATATCCTGTTGGTACAGAGATGGCTGCGGAATGTACATATCCTATCGGCACAGGTCTCAGTACCGGAGTAATTCAACTATCTGGGTACGCTATTATACAACATATCGTGCTTGTACTGTCCACTTTAGCAACAGCACAAATACTAGCTATTCAGTGTTCCCGTGTGTCACTATATCACGACAAGTTTAATTGCACAAATCGGTCATCTTCAATGAAAATTCATGTGCGCACTATTTATATAACAATATTTTTCATTTGATTGATGAAGTCTTGATACAGTTACGAAAGTCGGTCATTTTTTTTAATATCTATAAATTATCTCGCGCACCCTAAAAAATCATCTACGAAATAAGAAAATGTGGGCATTTTAATCAGCTTTAACAATTAATGATAAATGCATCACATCTCTTATATCCACACCCGATTGAAAACTAACCTAAAGTTTTTCAATTGAGTATAATTTCAAGTTTCATTATAACAACGAATATTTTATTCCAGGCAACTGCAAAGCGTCATCCTAATTTTAGTATTATCAGCAATTGGTCAACCAATGGAACAAATACTAGCTATTCAGTGTTCCCGTGTGTCGCTATATCACGACAGGTTTAATTGCACAAATCGGTCATCTTCAATGAAAATTCATGTGCGCACTATTTATATAACAATATTTTTCATTTGATTGATGAAGTCTTGATACAGTTACGAAAGTCGGTCGTTTTTTTTAATATCTATAAATTATCTCGCGTACCCTAAAAAATCATCTACGAAATAAGAAAATGTGGGCATTTTAATCAGGCATTTAATAAATCAGCTTTAACAATTAATGATAAATGCATCACATCTCTTATATCCACACCCGATTGAGTTTTTCAATTGAGTATAATTTCAAGTTTCATTATAACAACGAATATTTTATTCCAGGCAACTGCAAAGCGTCATCCTAATTTTAGTATTATCAGCAATTGGTCAACCAATGGAACCTGAACAAGTTATCGAAAATAATTCACAGTGCCATCACAATAGTACACTCGGGGAGGAGACGGGAGGAGATGATAAAACTTATGATATGAGAAGTAAGGATATTTGTCGATTTTTTTCAGAGTGACCACCTACGGCAATGGACATTGCATTGGTAATGTCCAGTGGTTTGAAATTTTGTTCGGTCCAGATACCTAATTTACACCCACCACTCGCCATATTTTGATTAGGCTCAGTACAAATGGAAAACGCTCACTAATTTAGTCAGTCATTCAGTCAAGTGAGCGAGCCTGGGCAAAGTCGTATACTAGCAGTCACTTTATGAACAGCTGTAGCGTGTGGAGCGTCGATAAGAGCGATACAGTGATTCGCATCTGCCGCGGGTATGGGGACAATATGTAATTTATTCCTATGTTAATAGCTAATCTTTCTTTATTTCACAGTTTCAGTATGGGTATGCGCAGGTTTGATGACATTCACGTCTATTATTTTGACCGTATTTTTTCGACCAAAATATTTAAGAATGGATGCAGAAAAACAGCACACCTCCGCCATGTACATGAGGAGAAAATCGCACATTCCCGAATCAAATAATGGCCACGTGAATGACGATTTTGATGATGATGAATGTGATTCTGAAACAAAAATTACGGAAAAGAATCCATCAATGGACACGATCAAGGACGAAATGTGCACGACGGTTCTTTAATTGAAAGCAAAAGTATCACTTTTCTCAGGAATTAAATTTATGTAAAATATAGAAATCCTATGCCAAATATGCAAGTCTTGTTCATTTCAAATAAATACCAAGGATGAAAGTTTTTCATGAGCAAAATTCACGCTCAGTTCATCTTCTTAATCGGATAAAATTTGCAAAACATCTTTTGTCAAGTATGTGTCACTGATGGATCGCGTCGATGAAGACGCGATGCCATTTGTGGCGCGTATTTGACAAAATAAAATTTTTGATTGGCTCATTTGTTCGACATTTTTATCATTACAAAACTTTGTCATATTATAATAATATCATATTGTTAAACATGAAATGCGTTTTAATTGCAACAACAAGCTATTTGAAGTTTTTCGGACAGAAAAGTTGCCATCTAATAAAACGTGGTGTAATTTATAAAATATGCCTTTCTTTTGACGTGACAATTAGTATAAGTATATTTAAATTCGGTAGATTGATAACCTGACGTTATCAAGCTCGTACATTAAATAATCACCAAGACTTCAAACATTTCTTAATGATAGGCACTGCGTTCAATAAAACCATTTCCGTTGTCGGTGAACTTGTAACATGATTTATTCCCCATTCTGAACAAAATTCGTTATACTTCGATAAATATTGAGGACCCATATCTGAACACACTTCCCTTGGTTTCCCTAGCATGCCGAATATATTCTTTGGTTACTGATTTAACAGCTGAAAGTCGTTGAGGACATTTGTTCTGACAATGGGGTTCCTGATCACTTATTATAACACCTTCAATTTCGAAAAGATCTGCTAACATCACCGTATGAATTCTGAATAGCTGTATAGATTCTCTGAAACACACTTCCCTCTTTTTCCCTTCGAATATTTCTTTGGTTACTGATAAAAGCTGAATCGTTGAGGACATTTGTTTTGACAATTGGGTATCGACTAAAATATATGCACGTTGTTGTGGTTGAAGTTCCTGTAAACACAACTTTTGCACATCTTTTCAATGTCCTTTGTCCAATAGACATTTTCCCTTGCTAAAGTCTTTTCGATTCCCTGATGACTTTGGTGTAGTTGTTCCAAAATTCTTTTCCTCAATGGTACCGGAACCAAAACTTGTTTTCCTTTGAAAATAATTCCATTTTCTAGAGCTAATTCTTCTCTTGATATTCTAAATGGTGAGTAGGGATTTAATATTGGATCCAAGAGAGATTTTAGGATAATACCATCACTTTGTTTCTGGTCTGAAAAAATTCAATTTCGATATTGACTGAAAGCATGCAGTCCCAAACGATATTGCGATTCGGTTGTGATAATGTATCTAAAAAGTTTGTATATTTTTCCTCCGTCAACAACATCCTCTCAAGGCTGAATGTATCGGTTTCTTGTTGTTTGTAACGGCTTATGATCAGTCAATCATGACACCAAGGAAAAAACTGGTACAGCTAAGCATTCCCTTTCTATATTCTTATTAGTTTGTGCTTTATAGCAAATGGGTCCATTTTTCATTTTTACAATCACTATTCGTAGCCATAAGTAATCCATGACTGCGTAAAACGCATTTGTGTATCCTAAACAGAACGAAGCGCCATAATATGATAAGTTTTTGCTATTTGACCTCTTTGCGCTTGATCGCTGTGTAAACATTTCCGTGGTGATATGTCACACTGATTAAATAACAAAAATTCTACTCACAAATTTCATAGCAAATTGTAGGACATTTCAAGTTCTTTGAAAAGTAGGTAATTCTAAATTTTCCCGCTTGCCTTTGGCACGAATTAAATATCAAATTTATTTCGCCAATTTTAGAGACTGAAATCCTATTTTTTCAACTATTTCGCTCTCGGCGCCATTTCTGTTTTGTCGTTATAAGCATGATTTTTGCCTGTAACGCTATTTTCGATGTCGAAAACTATTGCCTCAACGAATACCTGTTGCGCTAGTTGTTGCTCCGCCTGATTCACACCATCCTGGTTGAAATATAATTTTGCCAAAATTTTCACCACCGAGCGTGCAATCCAGCAAGGCATTTCGCGGGTAGCTGTAACATAGAACTGGTACACAGTCACTACAAAGGTTCGTGTCTAACGGTTGTTGGGTATAAGCCCTCTGATAGGTTCACGGACAGGCCATAGCAAATAATTCGAAAAAAAAAATTTAGCCAGAATATTTTGATTATATTCTGATCTAAAAATCTGTCACAGGGCTTCCCTCCTATCTCTTTGAATTTAAAAAATGGGATTTGGGGATAGGCCTATAACATAGTGGGCGCGATGGCCTAGTGGTTCGCATCGCAGGTTGAAGATCTCGGGTTCGAGTCCCGGCGAGTCCGGCTCGCCTATCCATGCCCACCACTCAACCCAAGGTGTAATAACATGGGTAGGCTAAGCCGAACATTAAAAGATCATATCTTTCCAGCAACTGTAACCCTGTCCGTCAATAAGTGGCCGCTTTTACAGGGCCTTGGACAGGGTGATCCACTCTAAAGAAGTGGCTGAAAAAAACTGTATTCGATTTTATGAATCATGCACGCCCATGATATTGCAATTACTGCGTGGACTTAAAAGTTTCCCTGAGCCAGAATATTTTGATTATTTTCTAAAAATCTGTCATCTCTTTGAATTTAAAAAAATGGGATTTGGGGAACTATAAATGGTTCGATGGCCTAGTGGTTCGCATCGCAGGTTGAAAAGAGTTGCATATCTTTGCATACATGGCCGCTTTTGTTGGTTGTCATGATTTTTCTAGCATAAATCGGGCTGCCCAGTTTAGCGAACGAATGGGGCTGAAAAGTCTACATTGAAAGTTGAGTGCATTGTTGCTTAGTAGTATAAAACAAACAGGCGGATTAGCGAGTGGAAAGAATATGGAGTAGAAAATGTAAAAATACCAACAAGATGACGGTGGACATAATAGCAGTTGCTACTAGAGTTCGCCAATCGCGCCTGTGAAGACATGAAACAAATTAGAACAGCACAGGCACTGGAGTTTGACATTAGACATTTTCAAAAGATTCAGAGCCGTTTATAGGTTTGCAAAGGCATTAAACCCACGGATTGTTTACCAAAACTGAAAAATCTATCCGCCCAAGTTTACCAATTTATAATGTCGCTTCATCTTAAACATGATTGGTCTTTGATCCGGAAGTAAATGCTCGGAGAATGTTCTTTTACGAAAAAAGAGCAAAGTAAACGCTGAACGCGCGAACAATTTAACGGTGGGAAAACTGGAATGTGATTGTTATGGGAAAAACGCGAGGTGTTAAGTTAGCATATATGTGCTAAAATCCCGGCGTTGCCCATTACGTTAGTTAATAAAATAGGTTAGTGATTTAGAAAATCCCTAGAGGTGCGACGTGCAGTGTTGTAAGCCCCGTAGGTACGGGCTTTACAGTTTAGAATAGTTCTAACGTATTTCTTGCGTGTCGTAGGAGGCGACGAAAAGGAAACAAAGAAGTGGTAGATTGTTTTACCATCGCCCAGGGAAGATTCCACTGACTGGACTTTTCCACGCGGTACCACATCTTTGCTATTAAGTGGCCGTCAGTTGATTCCTTCTGCTTCCGGCCTGCTCAGACTGAATTTCAATAAAGATAATGTGCTATCATAATTTTGATTCAAATTTGAATTTGAAAATGAGATTGCCCTAGGGAGATACACTCATTAGTGGGCAACATCACTTTGTAATGTTACATTTCTGTGATGTTTATCATAATGGGATTTAAAATTATTGGTTCAGTTGGCAGTCACAACATCATCAGGAAGATTATTCCAGTTTTCAATTCCTCTTATGGCAAATGAATGTGAACATATTGTAGTATTCACATGATTTTGCTATTGCAATATCGAGTGTACTCAACAGATTTTTTATCAAAGTATTTGTCATGGTCTATATTCTTGTAAATGTTTATCATATCTCCTCTTTCTCTTCTATCTTTATGCGTGATTATTCCAAATGCTTGGTCTTCTTCATCTGTTGGGTTCCATGCCTTGATGCAACACTCCATTTTTGGACTGACAAATGTTTTATAAAAGTTACTCAAGAATTTTGGATTTCTTGATTTAAATGTTCTATATATTTGATTAATTTCACAAATCGCTTTTTTGCATGCCCTGTCAACTTGAGTATGGAATTTTGAAATTGTCACCTATGATTATTCCAAGATCATTCACTTCATTCAACCTTGTTAGAGCAACACTGTTGATTTTGTAACAGATTTTCGAATTCAGTGGTGTAAAATGAATAAAGATGCACTTTTTTATGTTGAGGTTTCTGGTGCCAGGTTTTGCACCACGAAGCAAACGCATCAAGATCTTGTTGAATTTTATGCATTGAGGAAGCATTCTCAACGGGTGCATATAATTTTGCATCATCTGCGTATAGGAACATTTTGCAGAATTTCATATAATCTGGAGCATCATTTATGTACGATGCAAAAAATAAACCGGAGGTTAGCGCCTCGGAGGACTCTGTTGCAAACTTGACTCTCATATGAATGTTCACCAGCCACTGACACCCTTTGTGTTCGGCCTGTAAGAAAAGATTTGGCCCATGCTAAGTTTTTGTTTCATACACCATAGTGCTCTAAATTTTGCCAGCAAAAGATCGTGAGAAACGCTATCAAAGGTCTTTCTTAAATTTCTGTTTATCATAGATACGGGCATTGATTGATCTGCTAACTTGGTCTAATCGTTCCAAAAATCAAGAAGGTTTGTACTAGTCGACTCACCTCGTTGAAAACCATGTTGATTTACATTGATAACTTGGTGCTCTGCAAAATGTTTAAGCATTTTATCTAGTACGATGGATTCAAAAATTTTCAGGATGATTGGCGGTCGTTTAAACTAATCGGACGGTAGTTTTCTGCTTGTTGTTTATTGCCTTTTTGATGCAATGGTATGAAAATTCCAGACTTTAACAGCTTCCGAATTTTTTTTTATCGGTTATGCACTTATTATAAAGTAAAGTGAGAGATTTTGCTACAGAAAATGCTACATACATTCTTAAGTAACAGTGAAGGTATGTTGTCGAGACTGGGTGATTTTGTTGTATATAGGTTTCGCAATTTCAGAAGAACATCTTCCTCTTGAATAACTATGTCAGGCATGCTTTCAGGAACTCTATTTGTGATTACCTTTGGTTTTTTAACAACTTTCGTTTGAGAGAATACAGACATGAAATAATCGTTTAATATGTTAGCATATTTTTTCCTAGTTACTTCTACTCCGTTGTCGTCTTTGAGAGAAATTTCGTTCGATTTGTAGCTATTTTTTAATGAAAAGTATCTTTTTGGATCAAACTTTTTGTTTTTTAATTAAACTCATTTCATATTTCTTTATGGTTTCTTCCTTTACAACATTGAAACTTGGTAAACTCTTTAAGACTTGGCAATAGTTACAGATTGGATGGACCTTTGTTTACTGAACAGACATCCCGAAAATTTTACTTTTTTGTGGTTACTTGTTACAAATCTGTTACTGGTTATGTAAGCATCATCAATGACTCATGCCTCTTTTCTCTATCTGCAACATCTATTTTTTTTTGGAAAGTGAGGTTTTTCTGGAAATCTTCATGTCCTTATACTGAATAGTTCATGTGTTACTGTAAATAAATCTGTCTGTTCGTGTAGGTTTGTAAAAAAGTTTTTGAACCCGTTTTCTGTGAGGTTTATACATTACAATTGATATTCCAGTTCAAAACTTTTTTATTCGACTGATATGGGCCATGGACGAATCACGCTTATAAACAGTGCGACCCATTCCTGCTCCTTGAATGAAGCATGCTAACAAAACATGTTTGTTAGTGGATTTTGTTTGTAGTGTAAGATTTTAATTATAGGTTATTATATTTATCTGTTTTTGAAGAAGATGACTGGCTAGTAACGTTCAAACCTTCTCCTTAAGAGTGGCGTATTCAGAACCTTGAGTAGTGGGTGCCAAAATTTCTCTTTTAAAAAATTCAGTATTTTTTTTTTTTTTTGTTCTCAATAATTTCTGCCACATGTGGTATTTCTTCATTCTTTCTCTAGGTTTTTTGCCACATACGGTACTTGTGTTTAATAAGGTTTGCGTAAGGTTTGAATCGATCCAGTCTCCCTCGTGAATTTTACCATGGAATGCATGCTTTAATCTACAAAAAAATGAACTAATGTAGGGTAGAACAAATCCACATACCAAGAATCCTGTCTTACCTGTTTCGCTTAGCCAAGAATCAATCTAAGTAATGTTTGTGGTGTCATAATTTATTTTCACATTTCCTGTGTTATTTTTACTGTAGAAATTCGTTCCTTGATTCAATAAAAATCTGAAAGTGTCAAAACACGCCTTGTTGATGTGAGTATTTTCAGGCAATTTGAGACCTAACAGTTTTGTTGTGACAAAATTGTTACTGATGGACGACATCTCAGATATGTATAATGATATATACCTATACACTTTATTATTGAAGAATGGTATGGTATTACTCATGTTCGCAATATAAAAGAGGTTTAATTATCTCATTTATTCTTCTGTTCAGCCATATAGGTACAGCATGAACGTCAAGTATTTTTTGCTTATAGTGCTTTATCTGGATTTTACAGCAGCAGAAAAAAGTGGCGCAACAGCTTTTGAACGTGCTTCTGATTATGAGGCTAATGCTCGAAAGAATCTTTTTTCATACGATGGTCAATTGGGATATCAAGACCGTTTACTCAGCACAGTGTTTGTGGCTATTTTTGTAAGAAACAAAGAGCATTCACTTCCATATTTCTTTAAGGCGATAGAGGATTTGGAATATGACAAGACTAGAATGAAAATATGGATTGTTTGTGATCATACACAAGATGATTCAGCACTGCAAATTGAAAGTTGGGTTAAAGCAGTTGAAAAACAATATGCACGAGTTGACTTTGAGCATGTTAAGGGACCATGGCATTATCCGAAGCAAAAAAATGATCTTAGTTGGACAGAAGAAAGATATTTGAGACTTCTTGAATTGAGACAAACAGCTCTCATTAAAGCAAGGGAGAGTTGGTCAGATTATATTTTATATATTGATGCTGATAACATTTTGATGAATCCATACAGCTTGCACCATTTGATGGATGCTGATGAGATTGTTGTCGCACCAATGCTACGTTCAATATCCCTATTTTCCAACTTTTGGGGTGGTATGACAGAGACCGGTTATTACAAGCGTACTGAGGAATATATGCAGATTGAAAACAATGAAAAAAATGGCACATTTCCAGTGCCCATGGTCCACTCGACCTTTCTCATTGATTTAAGAAAAACAAAATCGAGGGAAATTCAATTTTTACCAGTGCGAGATGAATATAAATTTGCCTTTAATGACATCATCATCTTTGCAATGCATTGTCAGTTCGTTGGCATCCCATTGCATATTGATAACACTGTCTTGTATGGATATCTACCAATTCCACTTTATGATGATAAAACACTTGAAAACGAAGTAGAAAGTTTTGTTCATCTTAGAATGGAAGTCATGACCGAACCTCCTGTTGGTATTGGAATTGAGATGAAAAAGTCTGTCTATGTACCTGAGAAAAAGATAAAACCTTCAACTCTTGGTTTCGATAAAATTTACATGATAAATTTAAAACGAAGGCCAGATCGACGTATAAGAATGAAAAAATGTTTGAGAATGCAAGGTGTCAATTTTACTCTATTCGACGCAGTTGACAGCAAAAGTTTAAATTCAACCTATTTGAGAAAGATGGGAATTGACATGTTGCCTGGATATGTTGATCCTTATAGAGAAAGAGGACTGACACGTGGTGAAATTGGTTGTTTCCTTAGTCACTTCACCATATGGAATGAAGTACGAGAAAAAGAATATAGTTCTGTAATGATATTAGAAGATGACGTAAGATTCGAACCAGGGTTTGCACGAAGAATCATTGATCTTATGGAAAGAATCAAGATGGCCGAGATGCCATGGGATTTAATATATGTTGGGAGAAAACGTTTGCAACGTGTGGTAGAGCCTCCTGTTGAAAATGTAGAAGGCCTAGTAGAACCAGACTATTCGTATTGGACAATTGGATATTTATTATCACTGTCTGGTGCTGAGAAACTTATAGATGGAGACCCTTTAGGGCGAATGGTGCCTGTCGATGAATATTTACCAATTATGTATGACAAGCACCCTTCAGATTTATATAACGATCAATTTCCTAGACGGAATGTTATTGCTTTATCTGTTGAACCACTTTTGATATTTCCTACTCATTATACATTTGATGTGAACTATTTCAGTGATACTGAAACATCGTCAATATGGGAAGACGTTGTTGACAAAACAGGAAAGCATATATCCCCGGCTTCTGATAAAACGAGTCGTCCAGAAAATAATACCAAAGCTCAAATTGAGGAAAAATTAGATAGGAAGGACGAACTTTGATGAAGATTATTACTGAATCAGATTGCACCCCATGCTACTACTAGATATGTCCATAGCAGAAATTTAAATTTTCAGAAATTTCGAATTTAATGTCAAGCATAGTTATGAAAGACAAAAAGAGTTTTGACCATCGACTTTATGAATGGGCATCGTTTGAACTAACTAATTTATTATTTGTTCATGCTTGACGAAATGTTGTTTCTGGTTGTTTGCAAACATATGTCTAACTTTTTCTTAAATTCAAATGTGCAGTCCATTTAGTGAAATATTGCAATTTAGTGTTATTCATTGTTGTCTTAAAAGCAAGTTTCCTTTTTTATATGGTTCTTTATATTTAATTTAGTATCGAGTGATACGATATTATGTACATGGTGCTTCTACAAAATGCACACAGCCACTCAATCCTATCAAGTCAAATTATAGGCATAAAGAGTTGATTAGGTTAAAAATACTCTAGTATTATTATATCTTTATGCAATTTTGATGTACTGACATACACAATCGTGAAACACTGTTATTTTCATGGGTATGGTACATCTGTTAATATAAGTACTAAAAAGCATTGCCTATGTATGATCTTAAAAATTAAAGCCTTATTTTCAATCATTTTAAAATTCTTCTTCTTCAAGTTTCCAATCAATTGTAGGCAATTATTGGATGTATACCAAGAATGTTTATTGAGCAGCAATATCATGAAATAAAATGTTGAAATTTATTTGTACTGTATGAAATAGATCATAATTTGTTTCTCAAAACTATAGAATGCTCAATAAAGACGGTAGTTTGAGCTATCTTGACCTTTAAAAAGGTAGATTGCTGTGATCATCAATTTCTGAAGTTGTATCATAATCAACGTAAATTACTGTGCGGTTGCCGATCTGCATGTATTATGAAATGTCTACCAATTACAAAAAAGTTATGAATGCAACATTGAATCACACAAGTGATCAGGCCATTGAGTCATGTCTTATTTGGCCCAGATTAAACATTTTGAGGATAAGTCTTGCCTTTTCGCTGACTGTTTCATCATGTTTATTAAGTTTTGATCAGGGTCAAAGATGTAAAAATTTGTAGTTGTTCAAATTATATAATAATTTGTTTTAACCTTGTGCACTTATTTTAATGGGCTTATAAATAGTGCATCATACGTCTTTAAGATAATTCTTGCCCTGTGCTGAATTTTTCACTACATTCATTTTATTTTCATCATGGCATAAAGTAAAAATTTGTGGTCACTGAAATCATATAAGAATTTGTTTCAATAGCCTTTCGCCCTTGATAATTTTAATATTCCATGGACTTGGAAAATATAGTGGATCGTCTGTGAAATTATGTCTGAAAATATTCGGATTTGGTTCATGTCCAATTGTTATTCCTTGAGAATCAGCTTTTTTGTTTGTATTTACTTCCTATATTCCAAGATAGTATTAATTTTTATTCTATATACATTGCATATTTATCATACTATACTACTACAGTTGCAGACTGGCAGAAGAAAATGGATGCCATAATAAGAAAATTGAGCAAATGGGTGGCTTCACATGATATATATTTTTCTAGAAGAATTAAATGCATCCTCTTTGAGTTTCTGGTAGCAAGCAAACTGTAGAAAAAGTTTCAAAATCATCAATACTGCTATATAATAGCAATGTTGGTGGTTTTGAAGTTTTTTTGTGCGTCCAAAGAAAATAACATAAACATTTCGGACTCAAACTGTTATTATTGGTTTAGAGAAAGTTCACTAAATTTTGGGATCACAAAACTTTGTGACAAGATTCGAGTATTAGGTTGGTTCTTACCATACCATGCTCCATGCTATCAATCATTCCTAACACTTTACAAAACTGCAATTATGATTGTAGTTTTCGATTTTCTGAGTAACATTTTCTACATTTTAAGATTTGGTAATTATAAATGTACCTATAATTTTTTATGGAACCTCCCAGTCCATTATTCGTTCTTAAAAAATCAGTGGAATCTGTTACTGACCTGAAGTTTTGGAATGGATTTCCAGAGAAAGTTATTGAATGTGAGAAACAAAATCCATCACACCTTTTGGCTGGATACACCAACCAGGGTGGGGTTGACATTTGGAATCTTTCTACGAGACGTGTTCAACATAACATTCCATCAAATCATGGCATTGTTTCTGTTTGTGGGAATTCTTTTGGAGAAATTGTGACTTTGAATCGTGAAGGAGAATTAAAATTGTTTGCTTTCGCCAATGATACAATGAAGTTGAATAGTCAAATCACTGTTCCAAATGTCGCTTTCTGTAAAGCGTCTCATTTATTTTTTGTTGATGCTATATTCACTGCAGTAACTGGTGAAGAGACTTCTTCAATATCAGTGTGGGACTTTAGGAAAACACATTTGCTCTGGAGGTTGATTCCTGTTGAAAATTCAATGTTTGGTATGGTTATGTGTATAAAACTTTTTGAAAAGGCATCTAGATGTTTGTTTTGTCTGGCTGGTTATGAGAATGGCTCTATATCTCTTTGGAATGTGAAGGCTGAATCTACCCTGTGCAATATTACCCTTTATGACAATGTTCCAATAATGTGTCTTGACATAAATCTTGACTCCATGTTTGGAATTGCTGGTTCTCCAACTGAAATTATTACGAAGTTCGAGATCAAAGTGGATGATAAAAGTGAACAGCTCTCTATTGCAAAAACTAGAAAATTACAAAATGAAGGAATTGCTGATATAAAAATTCGACCTGATAATAAAATAATTGCAGCTGGTGGGTGGCATGATGGTAGTGTTAGAATTTTCAGTTCGAAAACATTAAAACTTCTGGCTATTTTGAAATACCATGATGGGACCGTGCAATCTTTAGCCTTTTATGATAACCCAGATTCAACAAAACAAATATTGGCATCTGGATCAGAATCTCACAAAATTGCAATTTGGAAAATATATAATAATTGATTATTTTATGATTTACCATAGTTATTAACAGTTTATATCTACAGTTTTACAAAACGAATTGCAAGCATAACTGACGATAATGTTTTTGGGATCACTGACAGGATTTCATGCTGTACTTAAAGCCAAACCAAATCACTTTTTGGTGGATGAACAGACCACTTTCGAGACACAGGAAAGTTTGCAGTTACTGGAAAAAACATCAACTAAGGTTGAGGGTCAGAATTTGAAGAGAAGGGCCGGCCTAATTTCCGATGTTTGTTCCAAAAGCAGGAGGGTGGATGCAACTGAAACTACAAATGATATTCATTTTGTATGTGACTTCGCGTGGTGCAAAATGTTTCTGCAAGAGAAGTTGTCTGAAGGAGTGTATGTAAATCTTTGTGAATTCGCGAATATTAAAATTAACGATAGTCAAGAAGGTTCTGAAATTGAATCTCTGAATATTGGAACATTTTTATCAAAACTTGATCGTTTATTACTACATCGCAGTGTTTGCTATTTATTTCCACAACTCAGAACAATCACAACTCCACATTCCAACACTATAACTGTAGAAGCCAACAAAACATTTCAAGAATTTCAAAAACTAATTGGGTTGGAGAAAACTAAAACGTTCTTAAGATTTGTACTCGTGGAAAGACCAGAGAAGCATAGTGATGGTGTGACAATAGAAGGTATGATATGTTTAATTTCTGTTTACTTTTAAATAATTTTAATTTAATTCTCTTAATATTATCTGTCCCGCTAATCGTCTTTTGCAATATTATGATATATATTTCTTTTAATACAATAGGTTGAAAGTGATAACGGCAAGTATGGTAAGCTTAAAAAAAGCTTTCACTTGTATTTCACGACCTCTAATTCAGCTGGTGTTCTGTTTTATTAAAAAATATGATTCATATAGCTTGTTTTCACTGCTACTAATAAATGTAATTTCTAGGTGAATATTCTAAAGAAATTCGTCGTCAGCTTCATCATCTAATTGGAAATCAATTCGGAAAATTTGTAGAAACTAAAACTTGTCCAGGCAATAGTTCAGGCGCACAAAGGATTGTCGTGAGAACAAAAGTAAAGAGAGCCAGGGAGATCAAACTGGGAACTTGTGACAAAGTAACAGGTAATTGCAAGTTGCGTGTTTTCCATTCAAAAAACTAATTGGGTTTACATTTGACTTATGTACTAATCAGGTGGTTGTGGTAGTTAAATGGATCATGGTTGGTCAAGTAGATTTTTTGATTTTTATTAGTCGGCAATGTAATTAAACATAAATCTTGATTTCAGGATAGGATTTCATTTTTATCTTGCGGGGGAGGAAAGCCGAGAATACAGCTTATTCATATGGCAAACCTCTCTTGCAGATTCCATTTCCGAATCAGGGTGAATTATTTTGGCTCGTCATATTTCTCATTTTTCCTGTGCGTGGATAGATAGGGTGCTGAAGTTCACTATTCACCAATAGCAATATATATCTTGTTTGTTATTGCTAAAATTACTTTCAACAAAGCCTTAAAATTTTTGGATTTAGAATTTAAAGCCTTAAATTTGATGATCATGTTATATGCCAAATTTTATGTCTCTATGCTAATCATGCTTTGCTATGCAATGAGCAAAATTTGTTTTTAAGAGAAAGCTGTTGTTTCTAACTTAATTAAATGCTCAGAACATTAATAAAGTTACCAAGCACTTCTTTTAACACAATTGAAGCATTCACTCTTTGGAAAAAGAATACAGAAACACATAATGCAATACAACAACTCTCTGCTCATCTTCAGTTACGTCCACACATGTTTAAATTTGCTGGAATCAAAGACAAGAGAGCAATAACCACACAGTGTTGTACAGTATCTGGAATCACACCAGAAAGGTAGAGTGTATAATTTTTTTTTATA
The DNA here is from genome assembly GCA_963675895.2 of Styela plicata. Classification (NCBI taxonomy): domain Eukaryota; kingdom Metazoa; phylum Chordata; class Ascidiacea; order Stolidobranchia; family Styelidae; genus Styela; species Styela plicata. The sequence continues at coordinate 11,841,191 of OZ023145.1, forward strand.
AAGTTCGACAAAGTTACAAATAGTTTATAATACAATTTACAACTGATGTTTGCATCTGTTCAAGGATAGAAGTAGGATAGGATTTCATTTTTATCCTGCGGGAGAGGAAAGCTGAGAATACAGCTTAATAATATGGCGAACCATGACCTCTTGTGCAGATACCAGTTCTGAATTGGAATCACTTATACCGATTGAGCTAACCGGGCACTGTAAGAAAGGCTAGCAAAAATAAGGAATAAGTTTATATGGATGCATGTGAGTTCTTTCCCGATATACATATAGATGTCGGAAATTCTTTCAATCAGTATTCAGACGGTTGACACATTGCTTTCGTATGTCGTTTGAAGCTTGTGTACACTTTCGGTTGTTTTTCAAACACTGGCAGTATGGATATTTATGACTTATGGGTGCAAGTGCACACCAATGGAAGTGAGTCTGTACTGATGCTCCAGGCAGATACCACGCAATACTTGTCACAACAGAAGAGCAATTTTCTGTGATTATTTTCTGCTAATGATGGTGTTCCTTCATTCCATTCTACCAGTATTTTAATTATCTTTTCTTAGAAGTCGTTTAGAGTGTTGAAACATTACTTATGGCTAACTCATTGCAGTCTATAAAGTAACTTTAGAGAATGGTGGTGCCCACAGAACTATGCGACTACTTCGAATTCACTCACGAAGTAGATTAGAAGATTGCCTTGTCTATAAAATTATCAGTGAAAATTTTACCTGAATGTGCAAGGCACCAGCCTTCATCGTGACTGAGCACCAGTGGTGCTTACTTTCAGCTACCCATAAAGTACCTTGTTGGAGTGCATGTTCAGTAGTGGAACTGCCAATCAATGAGCCTGAATCTGGACTATAGGATTTATCAGAGTATACCTTCGTTCAACACTCAACCTCTGCCCTCCAGGTGTCAGAGTTGAGTTGTATTTGTCAATGCGTCTAGTGTAACCTTAAGTTGAACTGTCACTGATAGAAAAATTTGGGTGTTACATTCATGGATGGGTCATGCTTGTGCCGTCAGGGTTGCGGTCCATCAATGGCTCTAAAATCTATTATTGGATAGATTAGTTCCTGCCGCAATCGAACATTATCATTTAAACTACAGAATGGGGACGGATAACAAGACCTCTCACCCTGTCTGATAAATGGCAATTTCTTTGTTACACAAACAATAAGGTTTCGTCCTTTGTATTTTGCGCAATGGCTTAGTGGGCTGTCGCATTATGTCGGTTCCCAATAGGCAACAGAACTCAACAATGATTGGTTTATCAAGATTGAAAAGGCTTGTCTTCAATTTTTATATCTAAGATGGTTGAAGGTTTAGAGCCTTTCTCAGGGTGATGCATTAAAATGACGGCTGTAAAAATAGGGAAAAAGTCATTATGAAACGATTATTATTGCTATTTGTTTCCTGGATTGCATCATTGCAGCTTCGAATCGCGTGCAAATCAACTGGCTTTGTAATTGTTTTCGTCATTGGTTGCGTAGGAGCTTCTTTCCAATGATTGAAAACTTTTTTATTCCGTGTAATATACTCTACAACACATAATATCCTTTAAAAATGACTTTCTATTTGGTGTAATTTATTACACATGGACATAATTAACACTTGTCTCTAGTGTTCGTCGATTATTTTTTTCCCATTGTGCATGAATTATATCTTCTTTCATTAAACACTGAGCTATTCAAATTTGAACTTCTTGTTTTCAGATTCTCGAGCAGTATTACAATAGTTATATATATTTTTTATATACTTAGGATCCATTATTTGTTTAGCAGAATCTTCTCAGTCGCAACCAGCACCTGCACAAGGTTCACTTACGCCGCATTTTTGAATTTTTTCCCCGTCAGGATAAAAGTTGACAGATATCCTATAGTGACATAAGAATGAACGCTTCACAAGTTGGTCTGATTTCATGTTTTCGTTAGTCTGTTGTCACCACATACCTATACCTAGTCAATCAATATTAGCAAAGTAAAAATGCAGTTTTGCGTTTTCGTTTACTGATTTACACCCGCGCGGAAGATTAAATAAAAACATACGCGGAAATCGACAAATTAGCCATCTTTCGGCGAGGATTTCTATTTTCATCAATTTCAAGTATGAGCCATGAAAATGACTCTTTTTAATGCAGCTAAAGAGGGTAGCGTTCACGTCGATTTGTATCGCGCTTGGCTCGTTAATAACTCAGAAAACTACACGTAATTTCGCTTTTATGAACCCTTTGTGACTGATTTTGAATACACTCATTCGCAGCAGATAAAATAATGTTTTCAAACTCTTCCCAAATACACAAACGCGGAAACCCATAAACGAGACATTAATAATATACCATCTTTCGTTTCGCCGTACGGTACTTTGAATTTTCCGGTATTTTCAGTTCTATTTATTTCGTCGTACTCTTTTTCGTACCTTCACATTACACTTTATTCTTCTCAAATGAATTTGAAAAAATAATTTCATTTAACATCTATGCCGTTTCATAACGGGCGCTGATAATATCAATTTGTCTATCAAAGACTAAAGGGCAATTTTAAAATGATTAAAAGCGGCTAATAAAAATGTAACTGATTCACTTGAGCTGATTAGATGAATGGTGTAAAACTTTGTGATTGCGCGGAAACATATAGGCCGCTGATATATGACGTCTTGATCTGAATGTATTTTTCTGTAATAACGGAAGTTGTGATAGCCCAATTAAAATCGACAAGATAAGCAGCATTCATAATACTAAAAATCACGATGTTATAACGGTGCCCGAATATATCAACTACAATGGCGGATACAGAAAAAAAATTGGGGGGGGGGGGGGGGGCACATTTTTTTCAACATGCAAACACAGGCTTTCAAATTTACAAAAAAAAATTAGGGTGCTGGAGGCGCGCAAAATTTTATTGAGAACGAAACAAAAATACATGTTTTAAGAGTGAAAATAAACATTGGGCCCGGAAATTGAATAAAAATTTTCACTTTAAAGGCTAAATGCTACGAAATATACAAAAATTAATTAGGAATATTGCAATTTTTATGAAAATTAAATTAAAAACTCTCTCCCCCTGACACTATGCAACTAAGCTATCCAGTAACCACCGCTATACGTTTTGTTTGTACTCTGACACGCAGTATGATGCAGAAACATTTCGGTTGTTCATCTTAATAATAGAAGATATATTTTGTAAAACACAGCCAAGTCACAATATCAAAGACAATGGCATGTCGGGAATACGTCTGTCTGGTAGGAAAAAATAAATAGCATTTTCAGTAATGTGAAGAGAACGTAAATTGCACCAGAAATACCAGATTCAAAATGTACTTATAACCATGCCTTCGAATGAGACCGCACGAAACCCATGTGTGGTGCACAACGAACATTCTTTTGTCGAGATATAATTTCTTGTGACGACACAATGCAAGATTTTTTCGCGAATACTGTGCTCATCCTACCACCATTTATCACCACCGGTCTCATTCATATTATACGCAATGTGAACAATGATATTGAGGTGACATAAATAATGTTTTTTCTGGATTTTAAACCTGATATCATAAACTGCCCACTTCGGATACATGACGTTTCTTGCGGTGGCCAGCTGATTTAGACATTGGTAGTTGGTAACTACGAAATTGCTGCCCAGCGAAACCGGTACTGGTACGAAATTTGGTTACGATAAATGAAAAATATTAATCGAAAACGTACCGAATACGATGTACGGAAAAAAATAACATCGTATTGAAAAATTTTAGGTACGGTACGAAGTTCGGTATACTAGTTCGGTCACTCGTACCGTACCGTACTGACCCTTGCTGTTACCGGTAAATAGGTCGGAACTTTCAGGTATATCTATATTGGAAACGTGTTTAAAAATCTTATTCCGAATCGAATTCTAAATAGAAAAGTTTTATATATGGTCAGCATTCTTCATTATATTGGCATACTAATCTTATTTATATTAATTGACTTTTTCGAAAATCAAAATAGCGTTATCAGTTATGTTTCAAAATTTCAGACAACCAAAGTTTTGAGTCATATTTTGCCAATTGTGCTACTAAATCCCGATTGCTAAAAGTTAAGATTTACATATATATGTCATGATCATTTGCCATAACGAGTCTTTTTTTAAATAATTGAATAACAAAATAAGTTTAAATTGAATTCTAGAATGCCTAGGTGATCTGGCGAAAACATCTATACATGACTGTGGATAGCACTGCCGAGTGCCGACGCGTGTCCTTCTGTATTGAAGTTATATTTGCTGTATCTTATTGAACATTGAAATATCCCATTTTCGCGTTTTCTTGCAAAATGGTATCATATGTTTGTTCATTTAATGTTATGTTTTTTGTTAGTTGTGTCAATCAGTGTTTGAGGAAGTTAAGGTTATGTCCTACCCAGAAACCTCACTAACCTGTATAATACACTAGAGCGTAGTGTGCTTTAATAAAGCGTAGGAAATCCCTATTTTTTCACCTGGCCTCGGCAAGCATTTGTCGCATGTTAATTCTACTTTTAAAAAATGCCCCTGGCGCGAATTGTGAACTGTTACGACAAAAGTGGAGGTTTTAAAATGTCCCATGCCTGTTGTGCCATGTATGTTGTCATAATTTGATTATAAGATTTCAAAGGTATGCCCCCTCCTTCTTCATATGTTTCAAAATTAAAAAATACGCCAATGTTCTTGTTTTATGTAAGACTCTTTTTCATCCAAATACAGGTTTGAGGATGAATGTCAGTATTTGCCCGACCATATTCGTATAAGCAATGTCCGCCCTGCAACTCGCGCAATACGTATGGGAGAATTGGCGGGAAATCATTTTACAATCAGACTAACGAATGTTCACCGATTAATACAAGACAAACGGGAGATGAGCATAAGGCAAATTGTAGAAAATGCACTGGAAGAATTGAAGGTATCATTTCATTTTTTCTTTTAATTGTTAACTAATGACGAGTCATCGAGTGAAAGCACCTTTGAGGGTTTTTGTGTTTTATGCTTGACACAAGTTTCTGATATTGATATAAACTCACGATAATGTTTCTCTAAAACAATTCGCCCGCAATTTTTTCTTTAATACTTTTAATTCGATTTGTGAAAATAATTCGCGGCGCGTGCTTTACAAAACGTGTTTTGACCCAAAAAAATGATCGGATAATTTGTATCGATTTTTAATAGTATCAGCTCATGTTGTTATGTCAAAAGTAAATGTATCGATGGAATCCCGCTTTTTGTATTTATCTTCCAATATTCTGAGAATTGCATTTCAATGAGTTTACATTATGTTCCGCCGTTTACATGGAAACGAGTATAGTTTACATTTAATTGCATATATTATTATGACAAATAGTTTACCCATCTGACCCCGGCTAATTACTGTTGTATATACGCTAATATATGGGGCGACTTAGGGGGTAATCCACTCCTAATTGTTTATGGAGAAGCATAAGTAGTATCTATCCATTTCATTCCTAGCGATGATTTAAATCTGGAGCAATAGTTTTTTTCAAGCATGAACCATGCGTTCCAACAATGGCACATACTTTATAAACAAAATCTAAAAACAATCACTGCATACTTGTCCATTTTTCCACTTTCCAAAAATATTTTGCGTCTGAAACTCTTGAAACGTAAAGCAACCCTTAAAATAAAACGTCGGTTTACCAAAAACTCGTTAATGAGTTGCAACCTAATCCGGCACTAGATAACTGTCTAGTTTTAAAATCTTAATCTCTGTGGTAAAAGATTGTTTCAAATGAGACAAAGTGCTGTTATTACCTCCCAAATGGAACCTGCTTAAAACTTAAGTTTGTCCGATTTCAATAAGATGCGTTTGCTCTGTTTCTCCTATTGCGAGTGAGCGAGTCGGATTTTTATGCATTTTTGGAATTTTTGGGTCTTGAGTTTGTACAAGAATTTAACTATTTCTACCACGGTTTGCTAAATTTTCGTCTAAATTAGATTATGTTGACATTTCACGCTTCAGAATATAGCGACATGGGGAAGGCCGCAATACGATTGAAATTGTCTTGCGGATGCATTAACTTGCGCAACAAACCGTTCCTTTGAGTTTGAAAGCGTAAACAAATGCATGTGCAGCGTTGCGCTAAAGTAAAACGCAAGGTTCAAATAAAACCAATCTAGAAAACACGCAACCAACGCGAACGTGTATTGAGGTCTTGAAAGCCAAAAAAAGTAATTAACTTTGTTACACATATTTCCGATTAGGAGTGTTAATTACTTAGCTTTTTACTCCTTCATATTTTAATGCGCAATTTATGTATCTTTATAGATGGTTTCAAATTAGGTCTGTCGAAAATATTCGATTCAAAATTTTGCAAAGTCGTAGTGGCAATATAGAAGTGTTCAGTTTCAACAATTTGTATTGTCAAGCTTCAATCACATTTGGAATGCTTTCACGGTGATGCCATCCATCAGTAAACCACCCTGGACATGATATTTTTTCAAAATGTTCATACTGATACTATTTTGTTTTACTATCTTAAATGCTTGTTGAAACTGGGGTTTCGTTTTAAAAAAAGAGTCCGCTCTCCTTAAGCTTAAAACAACCCAGAAACGAAGGAAACGATATCGCCATCAATCGTCAACCGATTACCCGGCGAAACTATTTACAGCCGCATATATAAACATCGTTGCAGGTAGTCTGGAACAAATATAAATAACTTACCTGTGCTGCAATGTTCCCATTGAAGAATTTTTTTCACGTCAGAACCGCAAATAAGTCGTACCACATTGGAAGTCTGCGTACCATGTTCGCGATCACCCTGCAAATAATCTCATTCAGAAAATGTTTGTCTAAGCAGGTTTTATTAAGTATGAGTTGCTGATGGATCACGCTTAAGCGCGGCCATCTGTGGCTCATGCTTGACAAAATAAAATTTCTGATTGGGATACAAGGCGCATTTTTCGCATCCAACTGGACTATTCAAGATCCTATTTTTGATGCAAATTTTATATATTAAAACTTTTATTTGTAAGGTTTGTAATAATGATATCAAAGTAGGGTTCTAGTTTAGGCGATTTTCGAATGTACATTTAGTATATAGAATTACGTTTCAAAATTTCAAGTTATCGAAATTATTCGCAAACTTCGCAAAATTTAAGATTTTGGGTTTATGTTTAAAAAATTCTAATGTTACGATTTATTTAAACTTGTACATTTTTTTACAGCGAACGGGATTTATAAACTTTTTTGGGCAACAGCGATTTGGAAGAAAAATAACTTCACTTGGTGCCGGCCAACAATACCAACCTATTGAGGAAGCTCCCGTTATTGGCTTGGCAATGCTACAAGGCAACTTCGTACGTATTTTTTTCTAAATAATTCATCTTGAACAATTCTAAATGGAAACTGAACTGAATAGCGATCGCTAATATGCACATCGATACATAAGATGGAGGAAAACCATCATTTTAAGCGTAAACCTTTCCATACAGGATTGACCTGCTATATGGTAATATCAATCCTCTAGATGGTACCCAATCCGAAATTGCCTTTTAACCAAGCATGTTTTCGCTGAAATTTTCCGACAGGTTGAAATCATTTACCACTTTTTCTTTCCTTTAGCCGCTTATCGTATCACGTAGGACAATACTTTTTGACAATTTTAAAGCGCACACGTAAGAGAAAAGTTTTCCTATTCATTTTGTTCCAATTACTTACTACATTACAGGTTCCGAAAAAATTGTGTTAATTTGCTGTGTTGTTTATATCGTGGTTGTTGAAATTTAGGTAGCCAAAAGTGTTGTCTTTACAGCGATCGTTGCTCGTATTTAAAAGTATTTAATATCTTATATTAACCTTCTCTGAATACGAGAGGCCGATACTCAACGAATCAATCGACCAGAGTTTTCAAATCAACAGATGCTGAAATTACATATATATAGGTATTTTTATATATTTTCAACCATCTCCGTTTCTTGTGATATCCTTATACAATACAGTTATTATCGTAACTAACGATGACGAACGATTACAAAATGTACCGAATAATGGAATCCACCCAGGTGCCAACTCGGGAAACCATGGATTTTGTCTACGTGTGTGGTGGCCATGATAATTACCTGTTTCGTCAAAACCTTTTTAATCATCTTTAATCGTCCGTTCCACAAAGAAGTTAGATTTTCGTGATCACTCAGCAGAGCCGATAACAAATTGTGTTCAATATTATATGCCCGTGATACACGCACGTAGCGAGCGACCTACAACTTGGATTTTTGTTACCAATCCAGATACATTGATTTCTATCGTGTACTTCTACTAAAAATATCGTAGTAATTTTGTTTTGTTTTGTTTGAGATAGTATCAACTCAATTTGTATCGACCAAACATTCATTGATTTGAGTTGCTCGTATCGGACTACAATCATTGTGTTGTCCACATTGGAAAATGCCTTAATCAGGAACTGCGTTACAGCATAAATGCAGAAAATACGTCGTTCTTTGTTGATAAGATTTATTTGGTGATGGTAAAATACAACTGTCAATAATTCTCCAGTTCCACAACTTTCGCATTATTGCGAACAACATATTGTATTGCCCCTGGCACCCATTTTATTATACTGGAAGATGAGAAGAAAGACTAGAATTAGGATAAGAAGTTCTTTGGACTTTTTGACCAATTCACTAAGTTTAGTGAACTACTGAGTGTCTCGTATTCAATAGAACGTGTTCATACAATTTTTTTCTGCCGAGTAAAGTTAGTCTAATCCGATCACGATTTTGTCACATACGCACAATAGCGAAGTTGACGTATAATATCCCTCCTATAAGACGATAAATATAGATTTATTTAATGTTTTGATCTCACCTGCTGTGAACGACAGTGATTGACTTTGGTCACATGGTAATTTGTCAAAAATATATAAAAAGCTTTAAACATATATCGTGGTATTGATGTCTGCGATTTGTTGAAGCAAATGGAAATGTACAATTGCAATTGCGATGTTTGTGTTGAATTTGTGCGTTTTTGTAACTTGATCATTCGTTCCCTATCGTTAAAACTGTACAGTATAACGTCAAATTTTGACCTTACTACACTGTAACAAAAATGCAACGAGATCACTGGTCTTTGACAGTAATTTTATCTGGCAGTACTAAAAAAAATTTAAAATTCTTTTTTCCAAATACGGGGTGTTGATGGAAAGCACCGCGAAGGTGCGGTCCATCAACAGCCCATACTTGCTCAAATCTCATCAACATGCCATTTTTTTAACTGTGGAAATATGCAATCACTGCAAATGACCAGTAAATTTACTGTACTTTTGTTACAGTCTACATACAATAGGTGGGCTATACGCGGACTACGAAGCGAGGCTGAATAAGTCAGTTATGTCAATCTTCAAAGTTTGGCTTTCACTGTTGAAGTAAATTTACCTTTGGAATGGTTTCGCTGGGCACGCGGTTGTCACGTTCCACGTATGCACGTACGTTTGAATCGGTTTGGTTTCGAATAGAGCTTTCCGAACCTGCTCATGTTTAAGAAAGGTATAAAAATAATTAAGGACCAACTTCCGCAATACGATCACACAAGTCCCTGAAATATTTTGGAAAGTTTCAATGTTTGGGGGGGAAGTTTTTGTCCAAGACCAAGTTTACAGCACATGAAGCGTAAATTTTCGCATTTAAATCATGATTTTTCTGCATCACCGAATCTTTAGAAATAAGGAAACGAAATAGCGATTGCTCAGAATTCCAGAATAACCATTTATTTAAGGTGCCCAGTCAGGAATATTGATAATAACACCAAAGCTTGTATTTTACTTCATATGGCTATGCGAATATAGTAGTATTTTTCATGTTAAATTTTAAATATTTCTTCCAGAAACGTGCTGTGGATATCTTTTTAACTCCCACTGAAACCTTGCATTCATCTTCAAAAATAAATGGAGCAGAAGAAGCAAAAGCATATTTTCAATCTACTGGGGATATAGATGGTAATGCAATAGCATATTGGTAATGAGGTATATTTTGTCGACATCATTCGCGTGTCCAAAAACCTTAATGAAATTGGGAATTACAATTTTGAAAAAATTTTGATCAAATAACGTGGAGAAGTGAATGCAATAATGATGATTTTCGGAAAATTATGTTAAAAGCCTAAAACAGTCGAATAGTGGCAGGAAACGTACAATTTTTAAGTATTGAAGTCATCCCCACTAAAGGAAAAACTAAATTTGTGGTAGAAAAAATGATAAAGTCAATAGTATTGCTAAACGAACAATGTTATGGAAATATAATATCAGGAACGTGAAAATTCACTTTTTGGTCATTTTAATTGCGAAATTAAATTAGAAGGTATTATCATAAGTATTCCTTCAGCAGTAATTGTCGGCAAACCTCTTTGTAGTAGTACATAATTGGTTAATAAAACAGAATAATTTTTTTCAGGTGCATTGAAACGAATGCCTCTACAAAAGATGCGCGAGATTTCTATTTTACGTACCTTACGTCGTTACGGAACTTCTGGTACCCACGCATACATCAAAGCTTTAATGGGTTTGTCGCACAGCGCAAGACTTCTGTACCTACATAGCTTTTGCAGTTGGGTTTGGAACGAGATTGGGGCTGAACGAATACGTCGATATGGACGTAAAGTAGTTTCTGGGGATTTGGCTTTGAAAGAACCACTGGGAAATTTTAACGATGAATCAGAATTGGGCCGGAACGATAAAGTGGGTGAAGTTATGTTAACGCACTTTCGGTTTCAACTACGTTTGTAGGTAGCACTCTGTATTCTGTTGTCTTCGCCCCGCTGTTATGAAGCTTTTAACTGGTAAGGAGTTAACTGTCAAGTATAAATGACTGATGAATCTCACCTTCAAGACGCGGTCCACCTTTGATTCATGTTTGATTTTTTTTTCATTTGAATTTGGCGATGTCTTGGCCTTGGATTTCCCATAGCTGATTAGGTAAAAAAAATAATCCCTATTAGTCGTTCACGGATCACACTACTACTACACATTTCAATTATTTCATGTTTTGCATGATATCATGTGCTTGTATCACCTCAATTGATCCATAAGTGACCAATACAAGATAAATCAGGTTCAAATTCCGTTGAAACGCATAAGAGTATCGCACATCTCGATCAGAAATTTTTTTTTGTCACGCGTATGCCACAGATGGATCGCGTCTCATCGCTATTTGAATTGAGTATTTCGTCATTAGCAAGGGTTGCAGATTGACAAATTCAATGTCGTAATTTTATAAAGATAACGAACTACCCTTTCGGTGATATTCTACCGATCTTTGATCTTTCGTCGCATTTGTCAAAATTATTTGTTAACTATCTTATTATCGCACTGATGATTGCTTTCCTAGCCGCCATGACTCTATTTAATGATATTTTAATGACCGTTCGTCTTGAAAAATATATGATCTGTATGTATAAAGCACATATACACACGTGTTTAAATGTGTATTCGCCCACTACTACTGTGTGTTTGAGCTTCATTTTGAGAAAGCTGAATAAACGCTGCAGATAAGTTCGGAAAATTCCCTTGCCTTTTTCTTAACACGCATTCATCGAGATGGCGCGGGTAGATCACATCGCCAACACGCGGTTTATCTGTGGCTCATGGTAGACATCTGTTTTCTTGGATTTGGTCATTATTAAATATAATAGTAAATTGTCTTTTCAAATCTTCTCGAGTCTAATTTTTCTGTAAATCATTATTTTGCTATTAAACAGAATTCGATTTTGAGAAACTTTGACGAACATGTCCTTTGTAAAGCGTGAGTCGTGGAAGAGCGACTGCGGTCCATATGTGGCCCTTATTATCGAAATGAAATTCTTTTGGCGAAGCTTGTAAAAATTACATTACTTTAAGCATGATTCACCGATGACGCCGAAACTCAGGTTGCATGATATCTAATATAGCGAAAGGCGGGACACTCTTTTTTTAACTTGACTTTACCTCAGTAAGTAAACTTGCCAGATTGACTTTTTTAGTAAAGTAATTTTTCGATACAATTTTTAACAGTGTACACAATCACAATAATATTACGTTGATCTTTGCCGACGTTAATTTAATAAGAAACAGAATAATTTGTACATGAAATTATATACGGCCATGCAAGTTCGATGCAAAATCTTCGTTCGGTGTCAAGGTCGATTTCACAAAACACTGACGGCATTTGTTTGCCATATACAACACCTTTGTATTCTTTCATCTAAAAATATTTCGATTACGGTGTGTTGGCGCGAGTCCAAAGTAGGGATGTCTGTATCCGATTAGTCACGTATTCTACGATTCTGATAAATAACTTCGTTTTCCGTTAGTTTGAAATTGTTTCATTCTGTAGCAAGATGGGCAAACACCAGCGATTTCATTCCGAATAGCGTTTAAACCAAACTTTTAGGACAACACTAGTCTTGAATCTCGATTAGAAAATAGTTGCCAATGTGTGTTTGTGTCAAGTTGGTGTCACTGGAGGATGGCGCCGCATCTGAAGTCCATGTCCATGCTAAATAAAACTTGTATTTCTACAATGCCACTATTACTACAATGTTACATCTTTTTTTCTGTTACTTCGATTGTCAGAAGCTTCCAGATGTAATTATGTTAATTGAATTTAAATTCGGACATTGTTCAAAACAAAAAGTGGTATGTGGTTTCACCATCACCCAAAGCATGTACCATTCGCTGCACCCTATTATAGCGGCTCATTTTTGTTTAGAATGTTCTCCACTTTGCCGGTTGATACTACCTTATAATAGTTCTTTGCCATATAAGTGACCGGTAGTCTGTTCTAGACTGGCAGAATGCGAGCTACCCTACTTCTCAGACACTCGAAAAAATGGGATCCACCGAAAAAAAAGGCAAACGGGCAATGTTTCATAATATATCTTTGGCTAGAAGATTTGAATGTTTTATAGTGTCTAGTAGTAATCAAACTGTATAAAAAGGTTCAAAATTATCAATCTGAAAAAAATGACGTTAATGTGCCTCTTCATGTTCCATTAAATACCTAGTGTTGCACCGACCCTGTACGAGATAGTAATGACGATCGCATACTCTTTCTTTCTATTCAGATTTTCATCGTTTCTGAGGACGACATTCTTCAAGAGCGTGTAAAACTTGAAAACATCGTTCTCACTGTACCCGGCAATCAAGTAATATATCCACCAAATTTGAAGGAAGAATATATGAAGTATTTGAATTTTTCTACCTCGAAGGACGATGCGTCTGATAATTCTACCATGGAGCCTCAATTTCGCATCCCTGAGTTAAAATTGAACGCACCGGGAGCATACCGCAAGTTGGTCGAATTCCCAATAAGTCTAACTTACAGGTGTGTAACAAATGTATTTCAAAATTGATCGTTGTGAACAATAACTCCCTATATCTACAGGTAGATTTCCTCGGGGTTTATTGAAAAGGAAATATAGATCTTCTATAATTCAGCAAAATATCTCGACAGTTATAATCAAACCTTATTCCATACTTAATTTGCTTATGTTTGAGTACATATCCACTGTACTACCGCCATGACTTGTTAATTGACTTCAACAGAAAATAATGATAGTGCTCTTGTCAGAAATTTAGAAAATTTCCAAATGGAATGTTCTTTATCCTAAGAATATTTAGCGTTTCATGAAGTTAGATAAGTTTATATTCATCAATCTCTCATTACAATTTCACTGCCTGAGGTATATTTAGCATTTCATAAAGCTAGATATCACAATTTCTCTTTATTCGTCAGGTTTCTAGGATTTCACAAGTCTGCGATTGCGGAAAGTGAATATACAAATCGGAAGCTGAATCCAGGCAATATCACTCGAGCCCAAGATAGTTCTGCGGAAACGAAATCTTTAAACGATCAAGAAAAAACTGCTAACCAAGTAGAGAAAAATAACGTAGTTAACAGGTGTTCAATGACACCGCCCTCCATGACCGAGAACGATGACCAAAATGTTGTAAACGGTGCTGAGAAGACTCTTGATTCTCAACAACGAAATACGGAATGCACGCACATTGTAAATCCTTTGCCAGTGTGTGACGTTGAGATTAAATTCGGTTTACCACCTTCATGTTATGCTACTACTTGTATCAACGAATTAACTAAGGGAAATGTGAATGGTTAAAATAAAATTTGTTCACATTGCTTGGTTTTGTTTTTTCTACTTTAAATGATACCAGTTTGTGGTTTTGAATGTATTACTATTGTGTAATCGGCGTCTCGTGTGGCCCAAAAACAGGAGAGATTTGGTTCGGTTTGTTGGTGAACACGGGGAGGGTTATTTTACGTACAAGAATACAAGGTTTAGAGGCCTGACATTCTCCAGAGCGTAAACCACAAAGGCGCCGCCCATATGTTGTTTAGGTTACGTAAAAATCATTTTCTGGTGATGTTGGAAGTCTGAGATGGATTCAAGAAACACGTTGAAATGATTTATTCATGGAAAATGCATCGTGGACAAAGTTTGGATGCAATAAGAAAAGGAACTGACTGACGGCCACTGATAGGGCAATGTGTTTTAATAAAACGTTGACACCCTGAGCTGAAAAATCGATAAATAATTGGGCCTATTTAAATGCAGAATTTAACGGTATTGTTACCCTCGTGAATCACCTGAAGTTCTCGTGGTATATACAGGCTAACAACAGGAGAGCGTAGCGCTTTCCGAAGTTTACCAACGACCGACGCTATATCCTGTGATGCCAATGTCCAACTGCTACATTGTCCTTCGATAATCATAACAGCATCGTTGAATGTATTTAAAAGAGTATAGCTTTTCTTTGTTCATCGTATGGGACAGTATTGTCTACAAGGATTGGTTTAAAAAATGCGTTGCGCTGTAACCTGTAAAACACGTAGAACATTCTCAAACACTGAAACAGAAAGGTCTTTGCGCTTGTTTCACACTTCATGGCGTAATTATTTGGTCAAAGTAAACTTTCGGCTCTACCTTTCGCGGTTGAGAGATGTCATCATCTACAGTACATTTTTTCGCAAATTATTCTTTAATAACCTCTTATCATACGTTTTATATTTGCCCATTCTGAATCATGCATCACTCATCTCGTACCCATCGTATCAAGTGACCTATGATGTCATTTTGGGGTTTGTGTATAATCACACCAAAATTTAATAAAATAGCTCTATATAATCAAGATAACGTAAAAACGTGTTTTAATAAGTATGGGCCATTGATGGACCGCGCCTCCGAGGTCCATCCGTGGCGCATAGTTAACAAAAACGTGTCTCGTCGGGCAGGACCAAAGGGCACAAATTTATGATTTATTCGCGGCGGCGATAGATGAGTTCCATAATTAGTGGATTTTTTTTCAAGTTTAGATACTTGATCTATCGTGAAATGTTTTTTTCATGGTTTGTGACTCAGAATACGATCGTCGAATTCGTCGTATAATGAAGACGTTGATTTCCTGCGTAAAACGTGATCCCGACGTGACGTAACTTTTCCACCTATTTCATATTTTATAATTCTTGTACACAAAACTCTTTATAACTAGTAACCCTGTAGAATCACTACTGCGGATGTGTCGGTATCGGTTTAATGGCCGGATATTTTTTATGACACGAAATCACCCAATTCTTTGTTAATTTTCGTTTTGTTTCCGTCAAAAACAAATTTTTCGAATCAATATTGTCCACGAGATGTAAATGAATCATTTAAAGTATGTGTGAATGACCATCGGCAATTGTTTTAAACTATACTCTTGCAATATTTTATACCTAAACGTGCATGTCTGTATATGTGTGGTCCATCCTGGATATCGATCAGAATTGGCCAATTTCAAACTATGAGCAAGAAATAGTGGCATCGATTCATATTTCTATTGAAAAAAACCATTCCATTCATGCACTTGACACGAGGAGTTGATTCAATGTTTTATACAGATCAAGATTACATTATCAAGATATTATTTAGAATAACTTTTTTATCTTATCAAGGATTTCGCTGCAGCCTTTATTATTATCACAGTCGAACTATTCGCTTCTAGCTTCAAAGTGCAATCCTAGTTTCATTTAATGCTAAAAAATCATAGTTTGAAGGTGCAGATTGAAGCTGTGTTGTTTGAGTTCGTGGAGTATATTTAACAATGAATTGTAAGGGTCTAATACAGACAGTACTCAAAACTAGTATCATTTTCAGACGCAAATTTACCCAGTCAAGTGTATAATGCCGAGTGTGGGCTACATATATGAACTTCATCTAGGCGGCGCCAGCACTGACTCAGCCTTGAGCAAACATGTTTCGACAACAAATTGTCTGATTGTGCAATCGAGTATGTCATAGTAAAAGTTGAATGTTTATCTTTTGTCTCTGTCATAATAATTACTATCATGGACAACGGATATGACTTCACTGACGTCTGCTTCCCCGGATGGATCGGATCGCACATTTTATTTAAGTTATTAATTTTGCTTTATGCGGATTAAATTAGTCATTGTTTAGTTTTTTCGTTTTGTTTTTGGATCTGAAGGCTCTCGAACCTACCATTGGAATATTTTTCTTTCGAACAAGAACTGGTTTCAAAATAATCATTGATGAGAAACGTTTTGTGCAAACATGTTTTGCCAAGTTTGGGTCACAAATGGGAAAAATCGAAAAAAATTATGCTGGGTGACTTGAAAATGATTTTTGATGATTCAAAGGATTTCTGGTCTGTCCTTTCGCAAAGATGCCACAATCACTCCCCAATCAGGAATTATTTCAAGCATACGTTACAGAAGGACCGTGCCCTGGTGACAGTTCCATCAGTGACTATTGCTTGGCAAAACTTATTTCGATAAAGACATGGACAGAATTTTGATATTTTGAAGATTGCCCAACTCTTAATGAAATTTTTCGAAGAAATATATCTCAATCAGATAAATATTGTCCAAACATGTTTTGTTAAATATGGGACATTAATGGTGCGCGCCCGAGGCGCCAGCCATCCGTGGTTCATGATTGACAAAATGAAATTTTTGATTGCTCAATGCAGATTTATGTGACATGAAACGTGATCTCGCGTTTTATGTACCGCCAACGGGAAGATTCATATATATCCAAACATACGTGTATAACAAAAAAAAATATTGACTAATTTTCTATATTCTTAGAGGAAATATTTGACTCAACCACAAATGTCCCAGCTCTTAGTTACCTGCTTCGATAAAACTCGCTGCACCAAACGCTACGACCGGGTTGAGCAATCGCTAGTTGTATTAGTGATTACGTATTGCTTTATTCTGACCCTTTTGACCTTCCTGTAACTGAGTACAGATTTCCACATCTAACGACAAAATGACAGCAGAACTGATTTCTTATCACACTTAATTGCTTCAAACACCCCAAGTAATGTTTAGGTTAGGTAGCGGCTCGACATAGCAATCTTTGATATTTGTGTTTGCTTAGAAGCGTATTCTACTTGAGTTAATGCGTTTATCAAATTCAGATATACGTTTGAAACATCTTCCGTTAGATGTGGGTTATCAATAGATCCACGCTAGACGAATCATGGTTAATTTTTGACGAGCAAACTTTAGCAATTCATGTGCATCTGATTGGGTATTCTATCGGGATTTACAAAAACACAACTTTGAACCAACAAATAACAACGTCACAGCGCGGAACACCGCCTCGTCAGAAATGTTATTTTTTCTAACCGCTCTTTAAAGCGGACCACCCTGAGTCCCTGACCAATGTCCACTAATAGACAGACAAAGTTAGAGTTGTTGGCAAGATATGACCTTTCCAGTTCGGCTGAGCTTGCACAGGTTATTACACCTTGGGTTGAGTGATGAGCATGTGTTAACGAGCCCGACTCGTAGTGACTTTAACCCGAGATCTTCAACCTTCGATGAGTCGAATCTGCACATCTTGATTCGAATATTATAGAATTTGAATCTCGGAAAAACTTAAAATTTAAACTAACCGTTTTGCATATGCGACTTGTAGCAAATATTTTTTGTTGCGTTTTGAAATTCTGATTGCTATCCATATTAAATGCATATCCTACGTATGCATGGAAAAGGTAACGGGCCTACTCAATCAGAAATAAAATATTTTACCCTTCCCGGGAATAAATTGGGCTTACGAATAGAATAAAATATGTTGAAAGATCTGCATATAACAGCACAGCTATAAATTAATTGAATAATCATATTACACTATCCACTATTACGTGCCTCCATTACGCAAATCGGGGCGAACAAGCTGTACGGCCCATTTGTGACTCAAATTCATTAAACGAATCATGATGAACCCGCATCACAGCGCCCTCCGTTAGCAACCAACAAAAATTCCAGCTGGGTTTTTGTATTATTTTCATTTATCCTCCATTTAATGGAACCCATGTGCGTAATCGAGTCTAGTTAAAAGGATCAAACATCCCATATTGATATATCGGACCACAGTAATAAATTTTATAGCGGGGATATCGTAAAACTACTGTGACCTATAACAACAGGTGTATTCTATTTGAAAGTTTGTGTCATTCGACATCTTAATGAAATGAAATTTGTATTTCGTGAGATTTCTCTTATTTAATAACATGTATATATGATGTTAATAAATTGAACGGTGTACTAGAGTCACATAGCAACAGCCAGGACACTGATCGAAAAACATCCCGTGCAGGACGGAACCCTTATTATTTGTGTATAGCGATCGGTATCTGTCCCCGACATTAGTACTTAATATTTTTCAATTCCTCAACTTCACTTAAGTCGTCTTCTTTGACACGTAGTTGATGTTACGTGTACGTTACTCCCTAATTTTGACGATTTTAACTATTAGTTATACTTTATAATAAATTCCGGGTAGGTAAAACGTATAGATATATATTTATTTTTTCAATTTTGAAATCATCTATACCAAAATCATAATTGATGGAAATATTATCAATGTGACAAAATTACTTGTAAATTGGCCAAGCCTAAAAAAAAACGGAGTTTGCTGAATAAAGAAGAATATACTTCAACAATTAGTTGGTTCCTCCTGAAAATGCTTCCTCATTCTGTAGATCGTTAAGAAAAAAAAACATATTTAAAGTAGCTGATATGGTAACACTAAATAACAAACCTAGTTAACCAAATGCGATGTGTGTACAAACCTACAATACTTACAATGCATCTGCATAAATTATTGTTCCGTAGGTGAAAATGTTGATGAAGAAGTTCGATGCCTCGCTAAGTTGTTTTACGTAATTGCTCATTACATATATTTTTTCTCAAACACGAGAGAAAAAAATGCTTTGTTGTGATGGAAGTTGCAAATGTAGGCGGCGCGATCCATCTGCATCTTATGTTGAACATCACAGATGGACCTGGTCTCATAAAAGCGATACTTTACAAAAGATGTTTCGACGAAACATCTTGACAAATTTTCTCTTTGGTCTACTGGCCTAACTCCTCGACATATTTTAAGTTGGATGTCCAACGTGAATTGGAAAGGTAAAAGCCCAAAACATATTTTAGCGTTTGTCATTGTTCTGGAAATAGTTCAATTGGTCGTTAACTGAAGAAAATTAAATTTTCCGCGTATTATGTGATGTCAACTGAGTGAAAATGGACACTAATGTCTGTCTGTCTGACTACAAAGAAATATGACTATTATGATAAGCATTTAAGTGCTTATTCGCGTGGATGACTTGTCTAAAACGTTCACAAAATTTACTGTTGATTGTTTGCGTTATGTCATTACAATTTTTACAATAGTGTTTGAGTACGTTAACCCCGACTACCCAAGTCAACCATACTAATGGACTTCCGAATGAACATAATATGAATAACCATATAGACGCACTTTCTTTATGCAACAGTAGATTGAGATTGGATCACTCTTAAACATAAAACTGGATATCCTATCAGTTAGAGAGATAGAAATACTTTAAACTTAACACATTTAGTTTCATTGTAAAACTTAAATTAGCTTGAATGTATTTATTTATAATTCTCTCAATTTAAAGCAATTTTGTTGTTTGATATAATATCTTCAACTACTTCCAAAATCCTAAATCATCGCATTATTTAACGAACCTCATCGAAAAATATAAATCAAACAGTGAAGATAACATGAAAAACACGACCAAAAAGGTATAATTGAGACTGGCTATACGCACATTTGGTGTTGTCAGCGGCCGCCTCTTTTTTGGAAGAACATAAAACTTTTCCCGCACGGCCTATATCAAAGGTATTTATTACTGCGTCAGTTGAATGGCGAGACTTCAAATAAACAGGAATGGATTTTTTAACTTGTTGTGTCAATGTCATAAACATTTTGCGGCAATCAGGCTAAAATCGAAATTTCGTTTTTCCTTGATTTTTATGGTCAGTGTAAAATACGTAATGAAAAGCATCTTGAGTTAGAAACAGAAAAAATCCTTCGTGGTTGATGCTTATTTAAAAATATGGCGTCATCAATATTTTAAAACCATATCTTGAAACACCGAAAACTAAGAATGTCCTTATATGGTCATGCACTACCCCCATTTTCTCAAGTTGGGCAAATTGTGGTTAATTTGTCTCGCGTAACTCCATTACGTTACATATGAGTGTATTCATCATCTAAGCTCGAGCAACGTCAAACGGAAATGTAAATATCAAACGTCACTTTTTGTCTTTTGCGATAATACGCGAAAATAGTCAAACCGAGGTTCACTCGTTATAGGATTTAAACTAGACTATTGTAAAATTTGAGGTGATCATTTTTTCAAATTAACGATCGTGACAATATTGGAAACGAGTCACTTCACTTTGAATTGTACGTCAAGTTGAGCTTACGAGCCTCGAGTAATGTACGGGATTCGGACACTTTCTCTTCTGCATTTCATTCCGTATTTGAGTAGGCCTACTAATACGATTCGAAACGGATGAGCCAATAATTTTACTATATGACTAAAAGGCCAGGTCATTTAAAAATTGACTCGTGCCTCCTCGACTAATAATACCGATAAACCAAAATGATTAGGCTGTTGACTCCTGTTCAATTAAAATAAAATCTTTTTTCTCAAATAATGCCGCCGGCCGACTATCTGGATAATTCTATATATACCGCTACTATCATTGGAGATATTCACAGAGTTGTTTATTCGAATGGAATGAATAAAAGATCTTACAACCAACGTATGTTTAATTTGCTTTGCCGTGGACTACCGCTTTCTGGGTTTCGACATGCGTTTGGTTGAGAAATGTGTTGCCGGCATAATTTGAGAGAATTGAAACGCCGGGGAAAAAGAGCGGAATAAGGGTTCACGCGAGACTCATTTCAGTATAATGCCGGCATATCCGAGTGAAGCTTATTAAGACAAAAGGTCGCAGGCTAGGTACGTACGTCTTTTAGAATAAATTCTTTTGATCGACCATTTTTTCAACATATTCTAAGATAGATTATATTTTGCTTAGATCTCGACTACAATACAAATGGGTTGATTGGGAAAATGCTTCAATATTACACGTAATACCATTCGCTTGTATTCCAAATAGCGTAAGTTTGGCAATTAATTGCAGCAGCTGCACTCGTTTTTATTATTTCGAAATAGGTTGTGAAGTTGGATTACGCCACGCGCGATAGAGAAGGATAATAAAAAAGTCACACCGAAATTAATGCTGCGGCGATATTAGAAAACGTGCAACACAGCGGAGTAGTTTAGGATTTTAAAAATATATAAATTTTTTATCAGACAGGACAGGTTTGATCAAATTTTTGATAAGCGCGATTGTTATTTGGCGGTTAGGTTTGCACATTTGGGACAGACCCTAATTATATAGACCTTGGTTATGAGTCATATTTGTCTAAAGAATGATGGGTTGGTGTTTCCGTTATTAAATAACTCTCTGTTTTCTCATATTAACCGTTTACGACCGGCAGGATCATTGTATGTGGTGCATATATACGAAGTCACGAGGACTTCAAGGTGCAATTTGTTAACTACTCCAATTTCGTTGACCTGGATTGACAGCAATATTTATTTGCTGATAAAGGGACTACTGCATAATAAAATATTTGGAATGGATATACATCGATTGGATGCTACCAGAATATTTGCTGCAATCAGTATTCCTTAGAGCGCTTATCGAGCTCTACAAGGGACTGCATATTCTACATACCCTAGTTATGGGTCACGAGACAAAATGGGGTTCTTGCTCCAAAACTTCAGAAATAGATAAATGTAATAATCGTGGAAAACTATTATATCATTGTCACTGTAAAAGCAGAAGCCACTTCAACTCATATAGACAATGTGGACGATCAAAATCAAATTCTAATCTACTTCGTTATTTGCGTCGATATTCAATATTGCTATTTATCATAGTTGCGACGTTTGCTTCTTTCAGACTGGGCGCCAGTGCGTCAAATTTTAACGGACCATTACCGGACTTAAGTGAAGTTTTGTCAAGAATAAAAACGTCCGGTAATGCACCATATACGGAAAGTAAACAATCAAAATCATACACTCGTGAATTTAATACATTTTCAGAAGGTAATGTTCCGCTACTTCCCTAATGATTATTATTTTTTATTGTATTAACACCAACATGAAACTAATCTGCTTTTCTTATTTTAGAAAATATTGCGCACGGATTCCAAGAGCATGATATTGTTATTCCAATCCGTTTACATCATCTAACGGGGCACCCTATAAAACATGGACGACACTTTCGCACAAAACGAATGTCGAGGGAAAGTGTGGCCTTTGGCGGGAACTTTCATCATCGACAGAGGCGGAGTGCTGGCAACTTCGTCGGTAAAGTTGAGGACGATGACTTATCGGATACATTGGAAGCCTACGAAGTCGCAAATTTTTCGATTAATGCTTTTGGAGAACAAATTCACCTGCATTTAACCCCATATTCAAACTTTATCGCTCCGACATTCACGCTCCATTATACCGGTAACGTCACTGATGACGTCGACGCGAAAGTGGAAGATGTTCCGCGTCATTGCTTTTACTCCGGAAGAGTGGGATCTAGACCGGATCATACCGCTGTTATTTCAATATGTGGCGGATTGGTGAGTTATCATTTCTTCATTGAACTTAATTATGGAAAATATGTCCAGGTAGTGGAGATGAGTATACATAAGGTAGAAGTTGTCAATTAAATTTTTGTCTTTTTCTAAACTACTGTGCATTTTTTTTAGCACAGAACGACTTATCTAAAAACTTTAAACTACAGTGTTGTAGATGATTGTTTTATCGGGTGTAAGTCACTACTGATTGGAAACTTTGAAAGTGCTGCGGTGATGTCGTACAGTATAATTGCACGAAACGCTTTATATCAAATGGTGTACACAAACGTACGTTCCTTTATTTTACAAGAAAAGGCGAGTAGAAGACTGAAAAAATATCGAAATTAAATCAAATTCAAAAATACTTATTTGGCTATTTATTTTATATTATAAATACACTAATTCTGCCTCAAAATAACAATCGCGAGGCAAACAGTTTATTATAGTTTCGTCGCGTCAGTCACAACTTCACAAAGCCCCCTCCTATTCGATCGTCCGCTAATCTGCTAATTATCCGCCCTATTCACAATTGCGGGCGGCGTATCAACATGGCATGTATTCATTCTCTTATGTTCTTACCTAAACTTGCGGTCAAGCAATCTTTGATACGGCATTCCGTGCGCGATTATTCTTTTGTCTGTACGCTTAGAAAAACATCCCGATCTAGATTAAAATCTCGATAAAATTGTACTTCACCTACCTTGTGCATGAGTTGTGGTTATTTATCGTCGCTTTTAGAGGAAAATGTAAATTCCTGTCGCCCGATATTGACTTACATCAATAATAAATATAGCTTTCGCTTTCTTCCGTTTCTCAAATTTCCGAACACAAAAATGTGTGGTTAAATATCATTAGCGTACGTTCCCAATCGAAAAATATTTACTCGATCAAATGTGGACGGGGCAGTTCATCTGCTGTCTGGGTACAATTCAAGTTCTTCAACAACAAGCATGGGGAGATAAGCAATTCTTGAGCAGCGAAAAAAGCGCTCGATGCATAACTTTTGGGGATTGATTTTGCAGTAAAAAAATCTGAGTTTTTTCACCGTTACCGATCAGAAAATTTCGGACCAAATATGTTTTGTTGAGTATGAGCTACCAGAATAACCTTCTCGTCAGTTATAACATCCTGATGACGCTGCAGAATGGTATTATATGTCTTCGTATCTTCAACAGCGGGAACTTTTTTCACCTCAAAACGATTTGTTATAAAAGTAACATTTCAACAATAGTAAAAGTGCCCAAATACAAGGATTAACGTATTGCTCAAGTCCGTTCTCAAGGATTTGTATATTTACATAACACCTGGTGCTCGATTATCCGTTCTGATATTTCCCATTCGACGAAACATTTACTCCCGTTAAATATAGAATGATAATTTTATTGTTTTACTCTTTAAATAATTCAAAACAATGCACTGCCCGATGAGAAATTATATCTATATTTTGAGATCCAACTCGAAATTTCTGCAACTACGGCAAACTTTATGACGTCACAATTGGTGGCTAATATTTTCTTCCTTCGTCAGATATTTCGTTTTCCGCTATGGGGTGTGGATCCCTTTTTGATTGCGTTGGTCTGTGAGCTTTGTAATAAAATAAGGTAGCGTTCAACAACAACAAAAAAATTCAACGATATCGGTTTACACAATTTCTGTTTGGTTTATTTTTTAATTTGCAAGTTGTTCACGCATTTGATTTTACCGTGCACATTTGTGAGATTAGGTTTCATTGTCACTTACGATTTTACCCATTAAAACCCCCTTATGGCGAGAAATGTATGAAACAAGGCTATTATTTGGTAGCTAACCCAAAAACGGAGGTATGCAGGCGATCGTGGAACATTGTTATCACGTGTCATGAAGCACGGCCCATCTGGGGCCCATTTTCGTCACCATGTACCATTACGCATCACACTTATATATCATATTTGGCCACCCTTGTTTTAAAAAACTTCGCGTCATTAAAATCTCAAAAGGCATTACAAAAACATACCATTATGCTTCATTTTGTAATTGCAAATTTTCGACAAGTTATTGGGCTAAAAATATAAAAGCACTTGACTGTCGGTTGCCGCATTATTTTTGGATAACGTCGCCTTGAACAATGGACTGTGTGTGATGTATTGTAGATAAGAGTACCGCAAATTATATAAACATAATTTGCAGTAAAAAATCTTAACCGTAACCACCCAAGTATATATAATATAGTTTGTTTAAAAGCATATAAAATGAAATCTAATTGGGGAAGTGATTTTGAAGTTTTGATATCAGTGAACAAATATTATTTCACCTTTACTATTTAAAGATTTGAGCACGTGACACTGACAGACTGTGGCGTCGGCGGCGCGATACATCATTAAATCACACTACTGAACAAAGTATTTTTCTATACTATTTTTCTGATCGTACAACGCTAAAACCTCTGAGCTCCAGTTATCGTTTTCTCGTTGTGCACGGTACGGGTGTTTATATGAGTTATTGGAACAAATTAAAAAACTTAAAATTAGTATACTTGTTTATATTATGTATCCAACCTATATATTTGGTCCATTGGGTCACAAAATCTCGTTTATGTGTATTTTTTTAAAATAAGGAATTAAATATATTTTATATATCATAACTTTACTGTAATGTGAGTCTAAGAGCCGCTGATCATCGGTAACTCATGTTCGGCAAAATATTATTTATAAACTGGGTTTGATCTGATTTTAAAAAAGAAGACCAGAAAAATTTGGTTGTTAACTAAAGCATACATTTGTGAATGGAGGCTAGGAAAGGATTTCAACATATACCACGATTTGTGGCCTGAGGCGCGGTTGTAATCGACTGATCGTTGTTGGTACGCCCTCACTATTAAAAACATTCAAAAATCACGTACTTTTTGCGCATAATATAGTAGGTTTTAGTTAAATATACTGTGAAAGATAGCATATTTAACACATTTTGTTACAGTCTAAATTTCCAATAGGGTAGGGCACCACACGTGCAAAAATCAAACTTCGATTCAATTATATGCCCTTTTTGTGATTT
This sequence comes from Styela plicata, assembly GCA_963675895.2. Taxonomy (NCBI): domain Eukaryota; kingdom Metazoa; phylum Chordata; class Ascidiacea; order Stolidobranchia; family Styelidae; genus Styela; species Styela plicata. The sequence continues at coordinate 11,867,210 of OZ023145.1, forward strand.
TTCGCGCAATTTGGACAGATTTTCTTTGAATTCAAGCAGGAATCACAAAAGCTTTGGCACACCTTTACAAATTTGGTAACAAAGTGGAAATGCTTTAGGAGTGCATTCTTATCCATCGAAGTTAAGCACTTCCGTTGAAAACAAATTATATGGTAGCTCAAATGATTGGTGGTTGAGCGATATCCGATATCGATGCCTAAAATGTGTATTTTAAATATAATATGATTTTAGATTTGCTTTAAACTTTTTCAGAATCGGGAACGCCGGAAGGAAATCCTTCTAACTGAGAGAATTGCCCTTGGTTCCATTTTAAACTTTTTTTCTTGATCAAATCTTGCTGAAAAACATTTTTTTAAAAAAATATATCGACTTTATCACATCGGTTCAGAGAAGCATAAGTCCCGCTCGCGTGCTGTTGACCTCACACAAGGTTGTAATTGTGTAAATTAACACCAAGAAATTTGCGGTTGCCCTATCAGTTTGACCCCGGGCAACGTTACTATATGCACTTTTTATGAAGTTTTTGTACGTTTCTATAACTGAGCTTCTGAGTTAACGTTCTAAGATTCCACTATTAGGATTCATGCTGATTAATTGCAGAGCCCTGTAGTCACAAAGTTCAAATTGTCTAGCATGATTTGCAGATGGACTGCGATTAAGTGGTACGATCCACCAGCAGTCCATACTCAACAAAACATTCAAATTCGACATCGGTATATATATATTCATACTGCTATTTTTTGATACAGAAGTCGTAGTTTAAAATGTAAACGAAGAAAAGATTTAAAACTTGTATTAGTGAAATAGGCGTTATGGTGAATCGTTGTTTATGTACAAAATATATACAGAATTGGTGATTGGGCTATGCGATATGGATTTATTTAAATTCTTGTTGTAAAATAAACTGTAGACCAGTAAACTATTTGAATAAGACAAAGTATCAGTTCAAGTCAGTCCCTGAAAAAAAAAATGAACCTAAAATATTCAAGGATGAAAAGGTACCGATTTTGTGGTACGTTCTTTTGGCAGTACAATGATGGTTTTTCCACGCATGAACGCAAAAGAAAAAGCAAGGCTGTCGGTTTTGTGATGCGTCAACGAGAAAATAAATACCTAGCGACAATTCTTTCTATTGTGTTCCATGTTTAGGTATGCAGGTTGTTTACGGTTTGTCGAAAATTACGAACAAAACGTCCGAGTGTTCCGCACTTGTCAAGTAATATGCCGAATTTTTCAGTGAACCCACCGGGAAAACGTTATCCAAGTATGTTTCGTAAAGCTTGAGTCGCTGATGGATCGCGCCGACAAGGGCGCGGTCAAGCTGCGACATATGCTTAATAAAATAAAATTTTGAGTAGAAAGTTTCAAAAGTACTCTAAACCGCGTTTCGCTGATGCAATTCATCAGTTATCCATACTTAATCCAGTACAATTTTGTCAGATCTTTCTCGTTAGTTTCAAGTATGTGAAATGATTCCTTTTGTGTAACCGCTATGTGTATTGTGTTACTCAGTTCATACCACACAGGTTAATATATTCTCTGCATTCGCGAGGCTTTAGCTTCCAAGTAAGTTACGCATTTCTATGAAAAAACTTCGAAAATTTGTAAACTCTGGGTATAATCCGTATACACATTCATTGTTTTATTTCGCGGATCGGAACGTAAACACTGAATTTCTTACATTCTTGGCATGTCACTGCAAAACACCAAGATTTTGCAAATTTGCTCACTCTCTTTTAAACAATTCCTGGTCATGAATAATAATATTTTGTTTTACTCTGTAATTGAATGCACCAAATAACTTTGTTTGGACTTAATTCGTAAAAATAGGCATTTATTTTGAAAATTTTATACATTTTTGTTTGCATTTTTGGACAATTTGGGCTGAGCTCAAATTCTTGAAAAACTTGAATTTCCTGTAGCACCTTTTTTGAAATTTGGAAAAAATGAAAAAAAAAACACTGTAAAGCACCTACATGCCGAATTATACCAACAGGTCTTTCCTAAATCAGAAATTTTATAATTTTCTGATGAATCTCACTTTCCTGTTTACATTTACAGTTCGGTGCTTTTCGAACCGACGACACCGACTACCTTATTCAACCTCATGATTTGTCGACGTTTTCTCATCCGTCCGCATCTGGAGATGATGACGATGAAATGGGCACAAAACCTCATCGTATATATAGAAGAAGTACACTGAAGGCTGCCGAGCAGTCAAGGGAACTTTGTGCCTTCCAAGGTAAGGTTTTACTTATTTTTCTGTCATATTCGACATTGCTCCAGTTTACAATATGACCAAAATGGCTCAAGAATATTTTGTATAGGCTACTGCTGAAGGTATTTGACTCACTAAATAATATTAGGAAATAGCAACCATATAATATAAGCAGAAAATACATCAACCGGAAATAGGAATTGCAAAACCTTCAAACCCCCACTTTTTATGTAGTAGGGACATATCTCTTGCTGGATTTGACCACTGTTAAAAATTGTGCTTAAAAATACAATTTGCTCAAAAATCTGTACATAATGAAACACATGAACTATAAATAATTGGTGGTTCAAAATTGTCATGCATATGCTATGAGATTTCTTCTTTTCCCTTCAGTGTGATACATTTGGTTTGCGTTAGTTTCTGGGGTGTATTGTAAATGTATATTAGTTTGATGTCCCAGGTGAAACTCACCTTATCGGCAAGATCCATCATTGACACGAGTTTAAAAATCATGTTCTAACCGAGACCGAGTTTTTGTACATTCGAAATATTCGATTGAATGATTCACAGATGAAAATCGCCTTAGCAGTCGGTGCATAAAATGAAATTTACTCCAAGTGTAGTTTATGCCGTACTAAACAGCACGAACAGGCCAGCATCTGGTATTTATTATTTGTTGATCATTCTTCATCGTCGTCATTCAACAGTCATGTATCATCTATTGTGCAGCCGTCTATTATCGTAACCTGCGTTTATTTTCATTTCCGTTACGGACTTCATGTTACATAAAGCCTCGTTTATTTCCGATCGGTGTACCGCGAGCCTCGAGGTTACGCATTACCGATACTGTTTTTGCCCTATTTGCGAAGCGTTAGAAAAGAGATTTTGCAGAAATATTTTTTAAGTATGGATCGTTGAAATATATAGTTTTGCTTAGAGTTGACACTTTTAGATACTGAATGTTCATTTTTTATCGAATTTTAAATTATATGATATCCACTCTATCCTGTTTCTAATTAAGGAATTTATTGAAAAAATTCAATATGGCTAAGTTATTTAATATGTTATCGAGGTAAATGTGAAATTCGACATACGATAAATTATTTGCTCACAACTAGAGCTGGGCAAAGCAGAATCATTTAAAATGCAGATCTCAATCACGAATTAGGAAAAAAAGAAAATTGTTTCCAATAGTCATTATTAGTGAATTCACTCTTAATATTTTTCGAGGCCCAAATAAGTTTGTCAAAATTTTTTTCTTTCAAATGTATTATTTTGTAACTTTCTGTTCCTATGACAGATTTCCGACTGATTCAAATAATTTGTGCTTCGAATCGAATTACCGAGTCGAATTACCTAGCTCTACTCACGATCTTTGTCGTATCCAATCCTTCACAAAAATGTGTATTGGAATCATCCCGCTTAGATCTGTATCCAAAGGAATTCGAATCATGATTCGAAAAGTCACATTGATGTTGCCTCGCGTGTATTCCCAGTCAAGAAATCTTTTGTTCAGTCTATGTGTCCCTGATGAATCGCGCCGCCAAAGCACGATGTTTCCCATTCCTTGTCCTTTTTCGTGAGATTATACTGATCTAACCAGGCTTGCCACGTAAAACTGAATCGCTTAACGTACTACATATTTGCATCATGATTGGAATGTATGAAAAATATTGTTGCAAAATATTTATCTTTGGTCCGTTTACGATAATCTATTGGATTTTTCTTATTGTTTTGTTTGCAAATTTTTAATAAGATTAGCGATGTACGGGATCTTACCTTACAGACCGTGCAGTATGTGCTGTAGTGATTCTATGTGAGTTTGCAAGACTCTGTTACTATGGTAGTATCCATGGCATCATCATTAAAAATCGAATTCCTTCCGTGTGTTCAGTTGCTATGAAAAGTCACAGGCATTTTTATAAAGATCTTCAAAGATTTGCGCACATCATGCCGCCAAATTTTTATAATGATCGTCAAACTGTGACGTCAGAATAAAATCAATGATTTCGCTCGTATTTGCACACATTTTAGAATTGATATTCTTACATTCAATTCGCTTTCATTATCTATTGTAGGATGTCGTATTTGTCCCAGCCCATTTTCCATCTTGCTTTCTCGTGGTAAACGTAACAGTTTTGTTCGGTTATAAACTCCAAAAGTAAATAATTTTATACGATGACCACCATTTACACCTAACCAGAATGTTCTCCGCGAATTGCGAGAATTTTGATCTACCTTGCACACTTCATTTCGATTTTTGAAACTTTTTCCAAACTTGAGACATTGATGGATTGCGCTAACAAGCGCAATTCATCTACGTCTCAAGCGTGAAAGATATTTATTTGGTAACTTGTTTCCTAGCACAGTGTTTGCTTTCCGAAAATAGACTGTGTTACGAGAGTTAAATGTGTTACTAGTTCTGGTTCTGGAATGTAGTCGCAGTTTTCTGAACATACCAGTACTGGACAATCAAACATCGATGCCGATGGTACAAAGCTGTTAGCATTTTCATTTACACTAAAATTTAGAATTGTCCAAATATAACGGTTGGCGTGCACCCACTTTGTACATCCCTTTTCCTTATAAATGTCTGTTAGTTGACTCATTCAAGTGCGTTTTTTTGACTCGCTCAGAACAAACTTCACTTCGACGAGAAAAAAAATCAAGTTTGGTTTCGTTCCTTCTAATGCATTTCCGGATTGCTTCTCTCAAGAAGGGCGCGTTTTAATAAATGGAATCGATGCCACTTTCACGAACCTCATTTGATTAAACTATTTTCGATGAACGATGTTTACTCAACCGATCGTTTGTGGTATGGATATTTGCGATGATAAATCTTTGACTGAGAACGATTCCAACGATTCTTATCGAATGAACTTCTTATACAGTATAATTAAGGAAATACTATCGAGTTTGGGGCTCTCATCGGGACGTTGTAATAGAAATAGTAATTGTTATCCAATCCCTTATTCTTGATAAATAATTCTTAACTTTCACACCTTGAAAGTGCTTGTTGAAATTTTTGAATATAACAAAAATTTACGTAGTTTTCGCGTCCAGTTAAAAACTAATCACCAGTAGATTCCCATTTGTACCTTTTTAAGGCGGTAGATTTGTGAATGAGGTTACTGATTCGTATCCTATTCTCATCATGTTGCGTTTACCGTTGTGTCTGCCGTTGTGACGAAGGACAGTGTATGTACGGTATCACATGTGTTTTTTCAAAATCGAAACCACATTGTTGATGGGATATATGCCAAGTATGGACTGTTGATGAAACGCGCCTCGTTCAGCGCGTCCAATCAACAGTTCACATTGGCCAAATAAGTTATTATTGAAGTTCCATTCTAATATTACCATGTAAAATTACTGTTAAATAACGATGGTTTTATTGCTTTTTCTCACAGTGTGTAGAAGGTGAAAGTCAAGGGTGCGACTGGAATAGTACATTCTTGAAATTGTCCGCCAACTACATCAAACGCGGCTGTATCGAAGCCGCTTTGCCTTGTTTTTGTCTAACGATTTGTTTTTGTTTCTAAAATCGCATCAGTTCCGAATATCGGAATTTGTAGTATGAACCAAGATTTCGAATTTGGTAAAGTGGTTTTACGTTATTTGGGGACGCTATCTTGAGTGCTACTTTGATCATCTTGTAGCTTAAGCCTGTATCGTTTCGGTACCTTTGTTCAAAGATTTTACGCATGGGGTAACATCCTTAACAATTGCCGGTACCTCCAATCTGGGGGTTCTTACCCTATCTTACACCCAGGTTAGAACACCAAAGTGTGATATACTCTTGAATCATCTTATACAAAAGATAAGTTAATTGGCTTTAGGCGATATTTCATGTACATCCCAATAATAGTAAATAACAATGCCAATGTACTACTCGGATACATATTAGCCCGTCGTTTTAATTCAATATTCAATTTTCCTGTTGCTGTCTGGTTATAAGATTTAAAAGGCTGGTTGATGAAGCTGCTATTTTTAATAGAATCTCAACTCAGCTCTTGCTTCTACCATGAGAAAATCTGTCTCAAAACATGATTCGTCAACTTAACAATGAAACATATTTTCTGAATTGGCTTGTCTTGCCGGGAACTCGTAATAAAATTATTAGAAACCTTTGGCCATTCGTAAAGTCAATGTGTTCTTTTTTACAAATAGTATTTTTAACTATTTTTAACTGCACGCATGGGAATAATAAAACAACAATAAATATTTTTTGCGAATTAGATTTGTCCGTTGCATCAAAATTTCCATTAATTTCTTCAAAATTATGCCAATTTTCATTTTGCTGACTTCAAATCTTTGTAAAAATCGAATGGAATTTCTTTCTCTAACACAAACCGAACTGCACAATTCGGTAACCTATACATATAATCTATATTTTAACAACACAAAAACAACTTTTATGATGTAAGTACCACTAAAGATCGCCTACATTACGAATAGCGTTATATGACGCGTTTAATCATGTTTCTTTCTCCTCGACTTTGTGGTTAACTTGACCAAATTCTGTCTACTATACTGCTAAATATTACCTTTTGATATAATAATTGCCAAACATGTTATATTGCTATTCACCACAGATTGTAGACGTTTAAGTATACAATTATCTCATGCGGAAGGTTTGTAAATGTTTATTGCTATTGGTTAAGTTGAACATTATTTTTGTTATTTTTTTTTAATTTGTTGGCGACATTTAAATACATTCTACCCCGGGGTCCTGGCAACGCGATCGTTCAGTGATTCATGCTTGGCAAATCATTTTCCGACAATTGTTTATGATTAAGATATAAAATTCAGCATTAGCTGAAATTGTAACTGTATGATTATAAAATAATCAATTTTATTCCAAAATCTGAAAATTTCGTTCATTCTAATCCAGACAAGAATATTTTGCGTCACTCTCGATGCGGTTGTGAGTTTTGCATTTTATGCTTAAGTTCGTTTCATACCGATGGCCATCGCTAGTTTTTTTTTTAGTTTAATTTTCGATCTTGTCTACGGATAATTTCTGTAGAAGTTGAATATTATCGTACGTATGTATGATTATACAACTTTTTATTCGGACTAAAGACTTATCGGCGTTGAGATTTTCCTGTTCTAAATTTTCCCTTTAATAAGTGTATTTTTGCGTACTTAGAAAAACAGTTAAGTTGTTAGGGACGTACTCCCAAAATTCAGTAAATTGAGTAATTCCATTTTGAGACAGATTCCAAGTGGCGAAGAATTGACACCATCGTTCTTGCACAATGGTGGTTTCCGCTGTTTAATTTTAGTTCTTACCGAGTACTTTAAAACTGTTTTCTCAATTTTTTTTTGCCCAAAAAAAAATCCAAAAATGAAGAATTATTGTTTTGTCAAGCATGGACCACCTATTTATCGCGTCGCCAAGGCGCTGCCAATCTGTGGTCCATGCTCTGCAAACTATAATGTAGAACTTTATCGTTTAATTTACGTGGATGTTTGTCAGAACCGATGTTTTCCAAGCATGAACTATCGATGAAACACACTTTAGGAATGTGTTCCATCAATGGCCCAAACTTCGTTTGATGAACAATATTCAACGGACAATATGTGATCAAGGATCATCAAACCTTTCTCGATGGTTGAATGTACGACTACCGTGCCACTAAAAAGTTTATAAGTTTTTTCAAGCTTTAACACCGAACATTAGAATTCAGTTGGGTTACTTCATTGTTTACATTTACACAAAAGCCATTTTCCGCTTTCAAAATTAAGAAAAATGATCTTAAAGTGTGAGAAATAGCTCAATTTATTAGCTTTTCCATCTGCACTTGATATTGGGCTACTGGTTACGGACAATGCAAGATCTTGTGTCCCGTACGTTCGTCTGTCAACCACGGTCTGATAAGTTTTACGAGACCGACTGGTTGGTGGTTACAATTACAATACCAGTGGTTTTGAATTGACTCTGTCGTTCATCATATACTCCTATAAAGACATTGATTTATAACTCAAATGGCGACTTTTGCAAGAATTGTGAAATCCATAAATGGTTCGGTTTTCTGAGTATAAAACGATATATTACGAAATATAATACGACGCCCTCAAATTTGGACACATTCAAATACAGAGTAGACCTGTACAAATGATAGATCAGTTACGTCTTATAGTAGCTAAAAATTTAAATCCCAGTGAGTGTTAAATCAATCGGATAGTGTTTTGTAGTTTTGGTGTAGTGGGACGCACAAACCACGCGTCGAATGCACCGTGGAGACTCGGTGCGCGGTAATTGACCGAATTTAGCAAATACTAATTTTTTCTTCATTAAAGAGCTAAAAATTGGCCATCCCCCAATTGGCACTATGTACTGCAAAAATTTAAACAATGTTTCCCGAAATTAAAGAAAATTTTTCGGGGCATTATGCAATTACATTTGAATGGAATTTTCACCTAAAACTGACTAATCTGAAAAAAATATGTTGAGAATGAAGGTGAATCATAAAAAACGGACAAAATTTTATCGAATCATTAAAATAAATATTAAATTTTTTTTTGATATAAAAGCCCTTGGCCTATGGTCTTTTTTATCCTTTTCTCAATTCTGTTAAATTGTATTGCATAATTCTCTATCCTATTATATTACAATATATTAGGTAATATTTGCTACTGGAATGAGTAATATATGAATGTAAGTTATTCAATCAATGCATACAACCAGTAAAAATCGTGATTCTAATTGTCATCTAATCTTAACCAAACTAACATTCTTAATCCCACAATCATTGAATTTATTGCGTCTCGCAAATTTCATAAATGTTTGATGCCGGGCTCTTTAACCCGCCTTCTGATTTGTGGTTATGAACACCCAACCAAACATGAGTTATAGAAAAATCGCGCATTTCAAGCGCGATTTATCTATATCCCATGTATGTTTAGATAAAACTCTTTAAAAATGTCCAAAAACGTGACCAAAGTTAAAGGTCCTATTGTGCTTTTACACAATGTTATCGTTTGGTATGGAGGGTTATTCACACGGATCGGCGCCAATCGGATTTCTAATATACACGACCACCATAAGCAAATATGCTCAATCGAATTATCGCGGTCTAACCCAAACAACACTTACGCCGCAAGCATGGAGTATTTAAGGCCCTTTTTATGATGTTTTACCATGTTAGGGTACATGAATTCCAAGAAAGAGAATTTTGGAATGAAGTTCAATCTTCGATAATGATGTTATGATTTTTCTCCCAACTAAGTTTAGACAAAGTTGTTCCTTTTTGTTTTAAATTATTTTGGGATGCGTTTACCCGTTTAAAAGCCAATACCACTCCATAATTTTTTTCATTAAATGTGCAATTTCTGTGGGATATGCTGGACCGTTGAAATACAAACGAAACAGCGATCAAGTATATCCCATAGAACTATGTGTCTACCTGGTGGTAACCACCTGCTAAATGGACAGATGTTGTACAATTCTGCTTCATTTAAACAACTTTTGACCTATGAATATACATTGTCCGTGTAAATACATAAAGGTCAACATCTGCCTTTTGGGAGGAAGATCAATATCGAATATTGCGTTTTGCGAATTGCGCGAACACTGTTTTGCCGTTGTATGTTCGGTATTTCAGCTGCGTTGTAAACTTTTTGGCTTTTTCAAATCAGTTTATTTACTATGTCCGGGTCAAAGTTTTGCAATACAGATAAACCTTGTACAATGGTATCAAGTACAACTATTTAATTCTTTGTACTACTGGTTTGTTAGCATTCGCTGTGCTTTTCTCAATGTCATGTAAATGTGATACTTATATTGTAATGAAGAGAGGAAACAATGCAATACAACTTTCCTAATCTAATCATCCCTAAAAATATTGTATGCTACTAAGTAAGGATGCCCCTATCCCAATAGTCAGGTAAGTATATTTGGGGTTTAAAGTAATTTCGCCTTTTCGATTATTCTTAAATTGATTGATTTTGCAGAAAAATCATGGCATATATCATGATTTTGCTCCCAAATGGGTTTAATATCCGACATTTCCTTTATTTTACATGTTCTATGATTCTGACCATATAACGAATTTCGAATATCGGTCGAATTGAATTATATGGAGACCCTCTTCATTAGCATCAATATGTTATTAGGATAGCGTTTTCTGTGTAGTAAAATTAGCATACATCAGCATATATCATTCAAATAATTTAGGGATAGCTACATCTGATAGTTGTACGTCAATTATATTTTAAAATAATGTTTTTGCTTCCTTCGCGGCATTTGAAGTGTATTTTTGTAAAACTTTAAATATCTTAAATTCGTAATTCCTTTTTAATTTTTTTTTTTTTTTTAAGAAATATAGACTATCCGTCGGCTTTTTATATTGTAATCGACATAAAATGTAAAGGAATATATTACGCTAATACAAATACAGAACATGCCAGTACACCGATTCTAATATCACGTATTTCAAACATTACTAATTTTAATACATTTCTCTTGTGTCGTAGCAACAATGCGGCTGTTTGTTTCCATTACACCATTTTTTAGAAGTTTGTTTATAAACAATGTTAGAATACTGACAAGTACAACGAAGATACCTTAGATTCTTATTTGATATTATTATTGGCCAAGTCAGGGTAAGGGTTAATCGGCATATCATAGGCGTGAGTTTGGCATGATTTTTGCTTGGTAGCGTTTTGTCGCGATCAAATCAGCATATTCAACATGTTGAATTGTAACTACGTCCGCTCAATGGAACGTGATTTTATGTGTACACTACAGTCGATCAACCTATATTATATATAATTCGCGATTGGCAGTACATATTGTATTGCTAGTGTTTTTGAATTGTCTGCAAAATGCAAAATGGTCACATTTTTCGTTTCCACGAAGGCTCAAAATTCCTTTGATTTTTCTTAACCGGCGTCGCCGGCGGCAATAGGGCGATCGGAAGTATCGAATTAGCCGATGTAAACTATATACAAACAAATGAGAGCCAGGATAAGGTCGAAACAAAATCACTTCGATTCTTTCAAGTTGACTGACCTCGATGAATGACGAATGTTAATATTCCTAAACCTTAAATGCCGCAAATTATAATGTGCATGTTTTCGGCTGTGGCCGCACGGAGATGGGAAACGCCAATGGTTGTTTTGTGCCGTGCTGCAGTCCAAAATTGGTCAAACGGTTGAAGTGATCCGTGATTCCAGCACTTCGTATGTCATTTTATATCTTGCTCGGTTCTTGAATATTTTTCTATTCGATTTTGAAATTCAAATACATTACATTTTGGTCCCCCCCTAATTTACAATACAGTTAAGCTGATAAAATTCAACAATCCCACAGATCGTCGGCTGCGGCCGTATATTTCTCAAATATACTTGTTTATGAGCTATTGATGCGCAATATTCATTTAATAAAATTAGGCAGTGAATCAGCTATTGGCAAACAGTTATATTCCTATCTGTTACGATGTTCAGCTAATTGGGGCGTAGATTGATACTCTCAAAAGCGATGAAAATATTTTTATATTTGCAAATAATGTATGAAAATTACCCAATCATTTTTAAGTAAATACCAATGCGTCTATAATAATCGATCGTAAATCATTTTTCGTCAAATTGGATTGGTATTAACGTCATAACCGGTTCATACTTGGTAGAAAAGAATCTGAAAGTGAAAATTCTCGGATAAATTTTTGGTTATCAGAAAAATCGCTAGAGCATTTAACATGCTTTTCACATCGACTCATTGTTAAGTTCGGAAACCGATGTGGCTTGACTTAGCCGTCGCAACTTTTATTGGCACTTTTTTCGTTGAATGGAATTCCCGGCATAAAAATTCGATTTTGTAACAAAATAATATACCGTTTATGTGCCATTGAAGATCCGCGTCGTCAAGACGCGGTTCTTCTATGGTACATGAATCGTTGAAACTGATTGTTATTACCTGATTTTGGTCTGAAATATCTTGACCAATGTTTAAAACTTGATGGCAGATTGATGTCTTCTTTTTCGTTGACAAAAAAAACTCTTGTTTGTTATATGTAACTTCTGCCGTCGCCACACCTTATTAACCACACTAAGTTGTAGGAAATGGTTCTTTATGTTTATACTAAAACTTGTCCATCGATCAAAAAATCAAAGTTTTTATAAGCTAAAAGCTGAACTGTTCTGGGGTTTGGGGTCATATTGCACATAAATATCTTGTTACAAGATGTTCGGTAAAATGTTTGTTTGTCGTTAGTCTTGTTACTTTGACGTTTGTAATGTATGATTGAGAAATGCATGTTTTCAATATAGGTTCTCTAATATTGGGCTCAACGAATTTTGTTTGGTCGGTTTTTTAAAGCTATGTATCTACTTCCTTAGTTTCTATCATCCTTTTATTCAGACTATACTTTAAACGAACTTCTGTAAAATATCGTGCGTTATGCTATTGGGTTATTTTACTATTTATCAACTGAACATGGGCCTGGTGTAGTAGTTATGTATATACGCGTTATCATGAGTCGGGTGTATAGATTTCCTTTTATTCCGAAATACATTTCGTTAAGTTCTGAGATTTTTCAACGCAAACGGGATATTAACGGATAACGGATACGTTAATTTATAATCTTTTCATTTTTAAGTTAATTTAAACCTCTCTTATAATTATAATCCAGTAAAATAGTTTGCAAAAATGAACTTTAAAACTTACTAAAAGGTTTAGTCACGCAGACGTGTAAAATTGAAGACATTCCCGTATGATTTTATAATTGCCTTTTTCCACTTTCCTTTCTTGATCAATTTGAGTTTCTTCAAAGTATTTTTGGTTAGATACTCTTGTAAATAACCTTGAAGTTACCGTAATTATTGGTCATTTCGACAACGTAATGGAGTGTCCTTTTTGTTCGTCACTAATTATATTGCTTTGCTCAACTTTGGTGGTAGAATGAGAAAATCCTGCTTAGTTCTTTTTAGCCATATTATGTCGTGGATGTGGTTATAATTTCCGGAAAAATAGTATTTTATCGATGGTACTATTCTGTTCAAAGTTGTGTAATTTTATTAATCGTAATGCTTATATTTTTTTTATATAAAATTTCATTTTACTTTTTTTAGAAAATACACAGAACAACAAAAAGTCAAAGTCTGAATCGTCTGGTCACGATTTTTCTTCAACTCTCTCTTTATCTCCAGAGGAAACAGATTTTGTTAAATTATTGGATTCTATCATAACACAACACCTCAATAGAACCAGGATAGGAAAACGGAAAAGGATGCACACACGATTATCCGGCAATAATAATCAAACATTCAAACTTCTTAAAAAGGAAACAGCATCACTCAAATCTCCATCTATGGAAAACAGTCTGGCAACCCTCAAAAAACTTTCATTAAAATCCAACAATGCTATCACAACTTCAAAACTGCGTCACGAATACAGAAAATTACGTAAAACGTACCAAAAATTTCATCAAAAAAGGATCACAAAACCTTCTGAAAATTTGTCATCTGCTACAGTGGATAAAGAAAACGAACCAAAATCAAGGAAAAAACGATATTTATCTTATCCTCGAAATGTAGAAGTTATGGTCACTGCTGACAACGGAATGGTTAAAACCCATGGAGCTAATCTTCAACATTACGTGCTAACGCTAATGGCAATTGTGAGTTCGTTTTTTATTTGTTTCAATTGGTTTGATGTAGCGAACAGTCAAAAATTCTTATCTATTTTTCTTTTGTTGAGTATGGGTCACTGATAGATCGCGTCATCTATGGCTCATACTTAACAAAAGAAAGTTTTCGATTGGAGGTCGCATAAATTGAATACCTATTGAATTCGGGATGGAATATTCTAAAAGTATGAACAAAAAAATTATTTTCGACTGATATGTACATTTCTTGATTCTATTAATTTCGAATCAATGGAAAAATCGAATCTAATAATCTTCCACGGTGACAGTAACAAAGCTAAAAACATAGCTGTACCTCAACGGCATGTGGCTATATATCTAATACATTATTTCTATTTCATTATTTTCCGACCAGAAAAACTAATCGAGTATGTTTTGTCACGTCTAGCCCAGTTTTTCTAATAGAGAACCAAAAACGTAGCGGTACCGGTAAGGTAGATGACTGTAATTTAATCCTCATTCAAATCATTCAATTTAGCCTCTCAATTATGAAGCTTATTCCGTTAAATATTGCCGGAAACGACTAAGCAAACCACTTATGTCCGGTTAATCAGTGTCCAAGTTTTGTAGAATAAAATCTTGAGTACCTAGTCTCGTTTACTTTGCATCGGACACTACAACTACTTGAAATTTTCTGTCGATATACTTATCAATTCAAAAAACATTTCCGTAAGCAAGTTTTATAAGGAATGGGCCACTGATGGATCGCGCCAACGAGGCGCGGTCCATCTGTGGCCCATACTAAAAAAAATAAATTTCCGATTGTTATATCATTGGAACTGTTGGATTTTTGAATGCCGAGACTTTCTCATATGTGACAGTTGCAATAAATCGCCAATTGTTTTTCGTAATTCCTTAGTCTACTTGAATATACAAGTCATTTGAGAATTGCCCTATTCAATTTGCGATAATTATGCCTTGTTGACCGAACGAAGCGCAATCATAACATCGATTTGATTCTCGGCCCTCAGCAAATCACTTTTTGGGTAGTTGAAACCTGCAATGATAGATACACGGCAGCATTGAAGGTTTGTCCCTGGCTATTGTTTGGTTTCAGACGCCGACAGTTTCACGGACAGGTCATAGAAAATTCAAGAGAGAAAATCTTGATTCCCCTTTTTTTATTCCATTGTTAGTTAAACTGTATTCATTTTTTGGCGTTTTATATAATTTGTAAACATTCAAAGTTTAATTTCGAAATCTTTGATCCAGCTATTATTTGTGATCTTCAAATATTAGTTTGATCGTATTTCAGTATTCCACGTATTTGGGAATGGATTTACGAAAGTTTAGTCACTCCTTAATGAATGATCGATAATAGAGTACAGTGAATGTCATCTACCCTGGGCGATGGTAAAGCTATCTACCACATAAAATTCACACTCATATACTCTAATGTATGTCTTGCATGGATTGACCAAATACCTTAACATTCCTCCACTTTCAGGCGGAAAATTCTAGTATCACTGGTTATGCAATATTATCATTTACTCTCTATTTGCTTAGGGTCAAGTCTGGTATTTGCACTTTCTATTATTAACCGGCACTTTGTCACTCGCTGCATATATTTGGCAGGCGTGTCTCTGTGAAGTTTACCTAACGCACACGTACGCGTGCGTGCGTCGCGCACCATTTTGACGCAATCTACGTTTTCCATGCGAAATAGACAATAATGAAGGTGCGGTTATCAGGCGCCAATACTGAAAAAACATTCCGTTGGTCTTCATATACCACCAGACCGCAAACATTGTACCTGATGCACCGAAACAAGTGTCATTGTCAATCCCGCTTTTTATCAGGAATTTTATTTTGTCAATCATGAATCACAGGTGGACCGCACCTAGACGGCGCGATCCATCTGTAACTTATACTTGTGGTCTATTTGCGACTCAAGTTTGCCTGAACGAAATGCTTGATATTTTATTATAATTTTTACTTTGAAAAGCATGGGACGCGAACGATCATGACCCGGTATGTCAGTTCTCGTTCGTGAAAAAAATAGTTTACCTAACTTTCGCCTTCTTGGATGCGAGAAAAAAACTGTTTTTTAAAACATGTTTTTTTCTTAGAATTTGCATAGGAATGTGCAAAAAGAGTTTTTAAAACTTTTGTTTTAAAAGTAAACACTTTATTGTATTCGATCAGGATTTATGCTTTTAGGAATATAGAATTAATCCATTTATTCGATCTGACAAACTATATATAACACAATATCAAATAATCGAAAATGGAATTATTATCATCGGATTGCCCAAAAATCTTACCTATTCTATTCGGGGCATTTCTCAAATGTCCCCCCCCCCCCCCCCCTCCCATAAGTTAGCAATAAACCTGGATTGTTTCTGCTCGTTATGGAGTTTAAAAGGTCCGACACATGCTCAACAAAATAAATATTATGACTCATTTTTGAGACAATAAATTTGAATCAAAATTTGATTAGATCCTCAGATACGGGATTGTACTTACATTAGACATATTATTGAGATGTGGCCTTGTTGAAGAATATTTCCATTGTGACTCCATCGTGTTTAAATATGCTTAGTCGACTGAGTCATACTCAAATAATGTCAACAATCAATGATTATTTTACGCTTACCACGCGTGGGGGTCTATAAATCAATCACGTTGATCACCCTTCAAGCTTGTCCAATAAAAAAAATTGGCCAACGTCAAAGTTTATTCGAAAGTGTTTTAGGATGGGTTTCTCAAGTACGCCATCGTACACTTTTAACTCGTATAATAAAAGCTCTCAAGCTTTTGATAGGATCGAGCTTGAACCAGATGTAAACAGTACGTCATAGAATTTGTTGTATTCGTGGCCAGTGGTTGTGGTAAAAGCGTTAAATATAAATTTTTGTGGTTGTAATAGAAAAACACTCGGCATAACCAGACTGAAGTCATTCACATTTCTGTATTCCAATGTATATTGAAGCTCATTTATATTACGCAAAATTGCACTTTTTTATATTAAATTCTTGCAAAATTGAAGTGCTTTATCATAAACTTGAAATGGTGATAAATTAATCAAGGAATTCTAGAATCGGTCTTTTTATCTTAGATTGGAAGAGTTTGAAGTGAAATCATCGCGGTTTTAAATTTTTTCCCCGAATACCTAGTTTGGGTATAAGGCTGCATTGGTACTTATGTATTGACATTGGAAAAAAAACGTGTACGGCTATTTCCGTACAAATGTTTACTAATTTCAGCAAATATTCAGAGAGAAATCGATATCGAAACGGGATAATTTTTTAACAAAAATTATTTTCTTCGAGGTGACAGATTGACGTATCCATAAATGACAACCTTTAACTGACCAGTACTTTGTCACTCAATTTCCGCCGGGTAGACAGTGCCAGCAATATTTTTAAATAAGCAATGATGGGTGTAGGATTTCATTCACTTTGTCAGGTATGGTACATTGATGGATCGTGCCGCCATGACGCGTTCCAATCGTGAGCCATGCACGACAAAACACACAAGCGTTTAAAAGACCTGCTCATGAGTGTTTGAAAGACTAATTTCATCAATTATGGGAAACAAGGATGTCAGATATGATTGTTGATATAATACATCATGATTCGGTAGCTCTCAACGATATAATTGGGTTAAACATATTTAAAGAAGGGTGTTTGGTATACCTATCTGACCCAATTTACAAAATAGGTGGTATATTTTGGCGCTAAAGCCACTCAACATCGGTTTTTATAGACGTTAACCCGTATCTCATCGACGACCGAAATGTTTGAATTGGGGTGGTCGATTTTGCGTATATTCGTCTTGGGATCAAATATGTGCCTTTCAAATCGAATCTGTTCTGTTCGCAAATTTAGTTTTATAATATGATAAAAATGTTCAAAACTTTTAAAATTTCATAGAATTTTTAGAATATTATATTTCTAACTAAACATAGCCTCAAAGTACCCCAAACCTCAAATTTGCGTAACCCTACTGTATTAAAAATAAACAAAAATGACAAAACTGCTTTAACACGAAGAGTCTATATGTGATTCATGCTTGACAAAATAAAGCACCTATTTCCAATTTATTAAGTCGTAAAGAAATATCATAAAGAAAATTTAGCTTTCAAAGATTTCAGGAAAATCAATGTCTCTCAAAAGTGAACAAAATCAAAAGAATGCGATATCTACTCTGAGAGGGTTAAGCGGGAGTAACGAAGCGTAGTGCCTTATCAAGGTGTCGTTTTCCGCAACAAAACGTGTGAAAACGATTTTCGTCGGAGTAAAAACGTATAATGACTATGGTATATTAGGCAATATATTTCAAGATAGCGAAGACTCTTTGATAGAAAATTATTCATTGTAAATTATAATCTTCCAGCTGTCAATTATTATAATAAGGCTATATTAATTGCCACAAATGTTTTGACTATTGTGTGATTAGCTGAGACAAGTAACGCCTTTAATTTGTTATGCTGTGACAGTATGAATGTTCGTCATACTGACTCAATTCATGTAAAAAGGAGTTATATATTCCTTTAAACGCTGATGTATATGAATGCATATATTTATGAATTGCAGGGGGGGTTCGACGCAATCACTGATACCATCGAATATTCCTATATCGAACAGTCCCTTTTTAAACCACATTTAGAACAATATATTTCAAAACATTCCGCTGAGCCCAACACTGATAAATATCAAATAATCAAACGAATGTCCCACCAAAGGCAAATCTTTAATGAATAACGATTATCATTTTCTTCAAATTCCTAACACGCTTCAATAAATCATAATGAAAAACAAAACAAAAAATTTTTCTCAAACTTATCGGAATTGTATTTCTCAAAAGACAAAAACATAAAAAAAAAACGAAAAACTTACACAATGCTATGAATGGGCAGAGACATTGGCCTGACCCCCCACCCTTGTTTACAAGTTCTGTGTCCGAATTGCGACGGAAGTTACGGATACCAATATGTAACCTATATTGAAATTCGATACCGCTGCTCGGCTGACTCAGTTCTGGATATCAAGTGTGGATTACAAATTTAAGAAGAAAATCTCTTTTGTTTTGAAAAACTCAGTGCAGTTGAACTTTGCCATGCACGGGGTATGGATAGATCGTGCCTTCAAACCACGTTCCATTTATAGTCCGTGCTTGGGCACATATTTTTTGATGAAATATAAAAACAAATGTCAAGTACATTCTTTAAACACGTTTCATGCATTCTTTCAGACTTAGATAAAAAAAATTATAATTTTGTTTGTCACAATCTCTTGAATGTCGTTGAATGTCGCAAAATATCTTAATTTGAATTCATTCCGTGATAAAACCCCCAATTACTAATCACAAATATTTTTCAAATAGTTTATTGCAAAATAAACCTTCAACTATTTCTGAGCGTATTCAACAACATTCTGTGCAGTATTTGTAATTTGTGACAAAAACAACGCCGATTAATTCCGTGATTCTAAAAGTTGTCTATATCATCAAATTAGAAAACTAAATCCGATAATTGAGACTTTCGCGCGCATTTTTTACATGGGAATTTAGTCTAAGCAAAATCGGAGACAGCAGTCGGAAGGGAATCAACTAATTACCAATAGAATGGGGTATAGCTACAAAAATATACATAATATAATAAACAGTCAGTTTCAATCTACGTTGGGAGATTTACCATTTCTTAGTTTCCTTTCAGTCTTACGACATACAGGAAACGTGGTAGGAACAGCCTGCATAGGGAAAAAATAGATACACTCGCACAGAGCACGCATTTCACTGTGTGTTGGTATAAAAAATATTTTCAAAAAACGTGAAATAAGCTCTTTCAGAGATCACACTCAATGTGATTTACATACATCAATCAAAAATCAAATTGTCATGTATTTAGCAGTACAAAACTACATAAATTTGTATTTCGATTTAAGAATCCATTGATATAAATTTAATACAAACTTTTGGTGTTTAGATCATTAATTTACTATATGAAGCAATTCCGATATAGTACTCTGTGAACTTCTTGAAGAATGTTTTGCAGAACTTTGCAACCATTTACTGGCGTGTCTTACACAGTGCGCTTCAAAATGAATAATGGCTTATGTCATGATTTTGCTTAAAAATCATTTGATTTGATAATACAAAACAACAATTATATATTATTATTTGGATTATATGAATTATAACTAACATTCAAATTATTCAGATGTGAACATTATATATATGTTGGTCCTCCACCAGCAAATGTTTAAATGCATATATTGCTCTTTCTACCATATATGAATCAAATAACATTACGTATCCCGTGGGACCGGACGTAACCCGTCACGGAGTTAGGTATGAAAGTCTCAAGACAACCGGTGATAGCGCCACAGTTTATAGTCCCTTTGCGTCGATAATATATAAATAGAATTTAATCTCTTTATAGGTTTTGCTTTGAGATATATATTTAAAAACGCATTGGTTGCTTGCGTTTTAACATTATACGTTACGGAACGTTATTGATAACTTCTTAAGTGATATTAGATTAAATATTTATACGTCCCCATATTCTTATCATGTAGCAAAGATAAAAAGTCCACTGCCTTCCTGAAATAATGTTCTATATGTGATTATATCATAAATGTAATGTTAAACTAACATCATGGAATAAGCGGAGATAAAGAAAACATTCGGCGACCATCATCATGAACCACATCTGAATTTAGTTGTTTTCCACTAAGAACATAACAATCAAGCATGGATCACAGATTGACCGCGTCTGGGCGGCGCGACCCATCAGTGACCCATACTTAACAATCGTTGTCTGCTTGGGATCCTTTATCCATAACTATATATATTCGCAGTTTTCCCTTAGTTTCTTTCAGGGTATTTCAGTTTTGCTGGTGTTTATAGGATCTTATCCATGTTTTGATTTGAACAAGTTTTCCTGAAGTAAAATTAAAATCTTTGTACTTCATGGAATATTACCAAATTTCCTGAACTTTTTCGTACAACGACAACATCTTTCACGGCCGATATAATTTTGACAGGAAATTTATACACCTCAAATCGACAATCATTCTTTATACTTTTTTTGTTTAGTCTACATCTTATCAAATTATCGACTACAAAAGTTTTACGCTTTCGTATCTGTTTCACTGGTTTCCATGAAAAACGTAATACTAACACGTTTAACTTTGGTTCTGTTGTTCACATGTTCACAAAACTTCTTTTTCGCCCATGATAGTAGGAAGAGGGATGTTTTCTCATTGGAAGAAACGAAATATGGTTTACCATCGTACAGGGCAAATACCACTCGCCTTAACTCATTACAGCAGTTCGGGTCTATTTAGAATGTTTTCCGATTGAAGTGCAGTTGGTAATACTACTTTCTGTGGTAGCTCTTTTCCATGGTGTGGCCGTTAGTTCGTCTTTTCTAAACGCCGATTCCACCCTTGCTTGCAATGAATTTCAATAAAAAATGTCTGTGAAAACTATTTAGGAGTAAACGTTTATCACATCCTTATTTAAGGATTGCATTTTTTATCCATTTTAATCAACACTCATTGCAACTGATTTTTTGTATATATTCATTTTGTATACATTTATTTTAAAGTTTTAGTCGTGTATTATAATATTCGACATATTTATAATATATGCATTGTATCGCAGGTTCACAGTGTGTACAGAGATGCCAGTATCGGAAATTTTATCAACATCGTCTTGGTGAAATTAGTCATAATCGGGGATGAAGATGTTAGGGTAAGTGCAATATTGTTTTTACCCCTCATTGTAATGGGCCGTTTTCGTCGATACCTTCATTATAAATTTCTCAGATTTTTAATACACTAGCAACGAATTTCGTCTCCATGTCCGAATATCTCACCAATACGTTAACATAAACGTGCAAACTTTCGTAATTCTGAAACATTTAGAAAGTTTGTAAAGTTATGCTTTGTGAAATCACATCTTACTAATCCCTGTAACGATTTTCTCATTTAAATACCATTGGTCAAATATAAATTAATAATGAATGAATCGCGTCACGGACGCGTAAATAAATTCAAATTCAAAATAAATTCATTATAGCGTTTTACTTCAAGATGAATGAACCAATATGAGACTACCCACGAAACTTTCTCTTTTGCAAACGTTAATTAACAAATAAACATAACCATGAATTATATATTTCAATGTCAATAGAAAAACTTTTTTCCACTTTGTTTTTATCAAATCGATCCTTATCTTGTTTCACCATTACGTATACAGTTAATATATTAATTATAAGATTTAATAAGAGTCTACTTCAAATCAATAGCACAAACGGAAGCACTTGAGTACCCAGCTATACATAGATCTTATACATAAACTAAACTAATAAAGAAGTATGTATTCTCGAATCTAAAATAAATAAACAAACTAAACCAAACCCTCTTATACCCTGCCAAAAGTTATTACGCAATATTTATAGCACCGGATCCCCATGTTTGTGTCCTTTGGGCAATGGACTGTAAATCTTTGGTTTTTGAACTAGGCCTTAACCTTTTTTTATTTTATTTTTTCGTTGCTTTAGTGTCCCGCCAAATTGGCAAACGAAGTGTCAATGATCGTCGATCCACTCCACGTTTTTGTTTATGTGACCACCGAGCATGAGACATAGATATATTGAGACGAATACAGGCATTCGTCTTAATTTATCTATGGTCCATGCAATAAATTTCAATTTAAATTTGAAATTAAAAGACATGTACGCGGAACAGCGCTGCCATTGTGATATTGGGAGAGGATAGAATCCCCAAACATGTGTAAATGGCTAGACGACGTCCCGTTTTCTAAACCAATTTACAAGAAGTTAAAAAGATAACCTTTGCCACCACATAAACAAAGTTTTGGCATGTTGTGCCCTGTCCAAATTGCACTGAAAGATCGGGTTAACAAAGACAGGTTTATTGAGAAGTGGTAGGTCGGGATACGATATAAATTCGAATTATATGAAAAAGCTGTCCTGCGGTACTAATCAACTTCCCTAAGAACGTACTCTTATTTATTTCGGACTTGTTGTTCGTCATATTTCCTGTTATTTCAAATGCTCCGAATTGGCACTGGCACAACTGCAGTTGGCCTCTGATATAGTAGCATCGTTTAACATTGATCTTCCAAAATATATGTTTATGAATAAAAGATGCCAATTTTTCATCGGTGCGCTGCGTCAATTTCCACTAATGTTTGTTTGTCATTAGGAGAATACAATGTCCTAGCAAGTCATGTATGGGTTTAATCGGCGTCTTACGGCAGTCGTGGTTTGTCTCACTAGGTGGGCAGTATGCTCAAGAATAAAAAGTAGCAGAGCAGATCGGTGCATGGTTTATAATCTACAAAGTTTAAGGCGGGATGCTGAGTAGTTTCTAATTTGTTATCTTGATATACAAATTGATATTCAAGTGCTTGCGTGTGGTCACTAATAACATAGCACTTATAACGAAGGTTTGCATCACTTATGCACTTGTTTTGACGATACCATTACTCAATGTAAAATTTTCTTACCGTTTTCGTTTTCACGAGCTTTTTGGCGGAGAAAAGCAGTAGTCAAGTTTTTGTACTTAGTCAAGTCTATACATCAAGTAGTTGAATAATTAGGATTTGTCTGCAATATTACTAACAACAAAGTTATAGCCAAGATATCACTTATGTATTAGTATACATCATGTAATAAAATACAAACAAACAAAATGTTTCATTGGGATGTTCGCTCACGTTATATTAGTTACACGGTTTGTGCTTTGTTGAAGGGCATTTCGGGTATGTCAGCAAGTATTGAACCTCTGTATTTTCAGACAGACAAATCTGTTACCTGACCACTCTTTCTGATATTGGGTTTTTTTTGTTTGCCTAATGCAGACATTCGCTTTCTGTAACATGTAAAAAAAACAATTTTGAATACAATCAAAAATGGTCCAATATTTTTTTGGGGCACGGTTTTGGGAATTTAATCTTACCTAATTCACACCAAAACTGAAAATGGAAAAAAAACTGGCAAAATTTTTACTAAGTAGAACGTGATATCGAAAGTTGTTAACTTCAAAACTGCTTCATTTCCGTTTTGTTTTGTTGTACTATTATCATCATATTACATTATCGTATATCTAAAAATAAAGTGACGCAATCTGGATAAAAATATAAATATTGCGGCAGATATAACGCGTAACCAGTATAAACTATACATGTCAACGACCATGACGTAACGTTAAGTAAAGTCGTTTGCTAAGTATGGGCTATTGATGGATCGCCCCAACTTGGCGCGGTCCATCTATGGACCATACTTAACAAAACTGTTTTTGTAGTTTTTAAAAACCTATTCACAGTCATAGTACGTACAGGTGTTTGAAACACAAAAGCGTGGATTTACGGCTTTCCGATTTATCCTGCCCACCCCATTACGTTGTCCAGATTTTATTGAAGAAGTTGCATGATCCATAGATATATGGTTATGGCTTTGGTTTTTGGAAGTTTATCCAGATCATTTTATATCTATAAAAATATTGTCCAATGTATTATAATTTTTATATATAATAAATCCCGATAAAAAAACATGAAAAGTTATTAGGCACAGTATTGAGTTATTTATACTATGTCAAGCAGGACAGGTCAATTTTGTAATTCGATCAAATTCATTTGAATTATCCGTTAAATTCTAGCATACATCTGACGTTTTTTAAAAGCAATATAATAAAACACAAATGACCACCTGCGTTTCTATTCCACCCGGTTCAGATACGAAAAAAGTCTCTTTTTTTCGTTTTTTTTGTTCGTACTTTAACTTAACTAAAGTACGGAGGAAAAAAGTTGATGATAGCTGTGTACGCTGTAAGATCAAAGTATACTCTGTTTTGATTGTCTCAAAAATTCTTTTCCGGCGTTAATCGACACGAATCGGCCCACCGGTTGTTTTGATTTTATAATATGAGTTTTGATCTATCTATACCCCACTATTATTATTTCAGTAGTGTGGGAAAAAGGTTGAAAAGCAAATTGTGTTAACATAAACATTCGGATAGTCTTGGCACGGGGGTAATATTGTTTTTCCAACCGTAATACTTTTGTCAAAGCATCTTCTGTTAAGTTTGTGTCACTCTTGAATCGCGTCGATGACACGCGGTCCATTCGTGGCGCATGCTTGACAAAATAAAATTTTTGACTGGGGTTTTCGAAATTCTTTTTTGATACTGGGACAAGTTGATTAAGGCTTTCGCTTCAGCGAAAGTCTTATTGAAATTCTACGTTTTTTTTTCTTATTATTATTATTCATTATTATGATAGATGGCTCTAGTTTACGTCTAAAATATGTTGCCCGTACAAAATCCAATTGACGAATATCAAAAAAAAAAAAACGATCTTATAGATTTGAACAACAAGCGCACCAAATTCAATATGGCAAATACTCGACAAAATTCATCCGAAAGAATTATAATATTTTATTATTCGATTTAGCGATTAACTGACTTCGTTGTAATGTGATGGCATATTAAATCGCATCTGAGTAGATTTTCAGCGCTTAATCGATTATGTGTGAATCTGAAAATCTCATTTCAATCTATTATGTGGTATTGGGAAAGTGATCAATGTTTTTGACTTGAATATGCGTAATGGTATGTATTGGGAAAGAATTTTGAGTACTTTGGCAATATTTCAGGTGCTTTATGGCCCACTTGCACTGCACAGAGCTCCCGGTGTTAAGACTTTGCCTAATGCGGATGTCAATGGCTTATTATCGCGGCCCAGTGGAAATTTGAGTGTCGCGCCTTTGTCACAAATCTCACGTCGTCAGCAGACCGTGTTCTACCTACTTGACGCGTCGACCGTGAAATGACGTCATGTTCATGACTTTTCACCTTGACGGATGGTTCGCGTATTTTGTGGTCTCTTAGCGTGGGAAATCATTATTGGCTGTGATTCAGTAGCAAATGGATTATAGGCATGTTTTGTAAATTTCCAGGCAACTATAGATTGACATCGACGGCGCCACTCAAATCGTATGCCCATTGACTTTTGTTCATGTTGCAAAGAATATGCAATTAATTTATTTAACTCCGCTTAAATTAATTCGTCATCTTCGTTCCCCATGCCTCTTTCATAACCACTCATTACTCACCTCTACAAACACTGCCCGTTTTGAGTAGTAAAAAATCTCAGCCCTACTTCTCTTTCTCTTCGCCTTCTTGTTGCCCCCCACCCCTTTATTCCTCCCTTTTGCTTGCTCATCCTCATTCCACTATATTTTCATGTCTCTCTACTTTTAACCTCTCTCCTTTTGCCCGCCTTCTTATCTTTTTTTCATTTTATCATCATTTACCAAGTTGAGTGGATCACTTTGAGTAAAACAAATTTTTATCGTTCTCGCTCATTTCCTAAATGATTTAAATATTTTGTTTTTGTAGCATGGACCACGAATAACAAAGAACGCACACGATTGTCTTCGTAATTTTTGTCGATGGCAAGCCGACGAAAACGATCCTGATGACTCTCATCCTAATCATCACGATACAGCAGTACTCATTACAAGGTGAAATTTTTTTAATTTTGAATTCAGATTCATTTTTTTCCATTTTTCCTCGTTTTGAAAACCAATGAAAAGTATAGTTTTGTTTGATACGTTCAAAAAAGGAACCGCCAGTCAAATTTTTAAACATTTTCAACAAAATCTATGGCCTAGTGGTTATCATGTTGGCATCGCGGGTCGGGGGGCTTCACCACTCAATCCATAATGTAATAATTTCGGTAAGATAGGCCGAACTAGAAATTTCATATATTTTTCATCAACTCTAATCTTGTCCGTGTATAAGTTGCTGCTGGTCAGGATAATCCGATCCAAGGAGTGGTTATAAAAATATATTTAGGAGTGTTAAGAGATTTAGGTTCAAACCGTGTTGGAAAATCAATCATAATTCAAAGATATATTTCAAATAAGCGAAATTGATGCTTTTGAGCATATTCGCCAACAATGCAACAAAATCCTGATTTGTGTCAAATTTTACGGGGTAAAATTCACCATATATTATGATTTTTTTGCAAAATTAGTCTTACGAGGAATCGAGAGACAAAACAAATTTATCATTGTTCTGGGAAGCCTAGCTATTCAATATTCAATTCCGTGCCAACCACTTAACCCAAGGTGTAATTTCTTGGGTAGGCTAAGCCAAACAGGGAAAGATCATATCTCTTTAGTAATTGTAACCCTGTCCGTCTATATGTGGCCGCTGTTACAAGGCCTTGGACAGGGTGATCCACTCTAAGAAGCGGCTATAAAAAAAACGTCCATATAGAGTTGGTGGCACGACTTGTGCTTGAATTATTTCACGGGGAGATTTAATATTGAATGCCGGTATTATAATCCTTCATTTTACATTATATTCGTATGGACCCATTGTGGGATTTTTAATCAATATGCTTTGTGTGTTAATATGGAAATTTCATGCCCGGCAATTGTACACAGCATGAAAACATTCAAGGAATTTTGGATAGAATTAGATTGTAACGATGTAGTTGTGGTATGGTCATTTGGTCAGTGTGTACTGTATGATGAATATGACGGAATACAATATAGATTTTTTAACGTTATCCTTTTACAATAACAACATCGTTAGATCGAATAATTTTTCGAATCGGGAATACTATTATAGAAAAGGGAAACAAAAAATTTTTTTTTTTTCAGAAAATCGATTAATTTCTCGAATTTTCGAACAACTATAGTAGTGAGCTATATCTGCGAAATCTGCGCTTTTCGATTCAATTATTGAATCAGAAAAGAAGATCCATCGCCTATCGTGACAAAATGCTCATCCTTAATCCCAATTTGAACTTCCCACAGTTTTGTTTAGCGTCAATAAAGATTCAGTTCTAATTCGTATTCGATGTGAAATTTAAAACTCAAGTTGTCTCAGTGCCTAATTTCTTTATTATAGGTAAATGCAGAAGAAAATCTCATGTTTTAGTTTCACACGAGTTTAAATCACAAGTTTGCAGCTAAATCCGATATTTTTGCGAAAATAAACGCTTTGACTGTTCGACTGCGACAAAGATCAAAATTTATTCTTGCTAAATCACGTTTTGTCAAGTATGGGCCATGGATGGAGCGCGCAGTCAAAGCGCGCTCCATCCATGGCCCGTACTTTAACAAAATTGATTTTTTAATGTAAAGTCGAACTCGCGACCACACCGTGTCTCAAAATAATTGCCGCAATTGGAAATTCAGCATAAAAAATCCTCGACGGAAAAAAAATTCGCGCCAATGTCCTTAGCTTACAACCAGTGGCGAATTTCACGCTATCGACTCCATTTAATATCGCATTTCTGTAATCCGACAAGTATCTGTATAAAATAGCGTTCAATGACCGTAATTTAGCGATTTTCGATACTTTGTGTAGTAGTAACCATGATACGTGCATAGTAACTTATGCCACTATTGGTAGCGGTAGCAAAATATTCATGATGCTAAAGGCCACAATACATGTGAAGTTATCTCACGGATGCGTTGCATTGCGTTTCGGATAATGAAATAAAAACGGCGATACACGCCTGCATTGGTTTGCGTTAATCGTGTTCACGTGCGTACAAAGCACGAAAAAGAAAAAGAAACAAAAAAAGAAACAAGCACTCTGCGTTAGCGTTCATAGCAAACAGTTGAAAACGTCGGAAAACGTAAGGAAATGCAATCAGAGCAACGGCAAAAAAACAAAGCAAGAAAAACACAACCTACACAAATGTGTAGTGCAACCTTAACGCTCTTAAGGACCCACGCTTTAACTGTACCGTAAAGTTTTATCACTTTATTTTGCGAAAAATATCTCGTTTTAACTTTCCAGAATAGTAACAAAAATACTGTTGTTTTCCGAATCCTCATCGTTTCATCACAACGCATGGCACTTCCATCCAATTTTTGCATTCCAGAATTACACATGTATAAATGTATGATAGGTTATATTCCTTTGCTTTTACTATGAAATATCAACAGAGCCGCGAACTATTTTATGCAAGAAATTTTTTTGTATCTTTTGGTGATGAAGATTTCTTAGTCTTCATTCTTGAACTGATGCAGCAGCTTTTTGCACATTCCTGGTTTTGGGAGAGTCAATTCAATATAATTTTCAAGCCAACCTTTGGACTTTATTTAAAATACTACGTTGTTTTTAGTCAGTACAAAATTTAAAAAAATCTCATCACATTTCCGCCCCGAATGATTCTTTTTTTCTCAGGTAAGACATGATAAACGAAATAGACCCCGATTTTGTTTATTCTTGGTATTTTAATTTCAGACCACCAACTTCGTCTGAAATCAATTTTATTTCAAAATATCAAAGTCCCAAATTCAGCGATTTTCTCTATTTAAATATTACTTTGAAGTTGATCGCCGTATTCAATTTTTGTCGGAATATCAACCATATTTTATGTGTATATTCAATATGTATTATTATATTCAATCAACTAAAATTTCATTTAACAAGTGGGGGATGGTTTTTCATCGACCAAATATGAAAACCTGATGAGCCGCGCTCGTTAAGCGCGGTTCATCAGTATTTAATATTAGGCCGATTGTAAGTACAAGTCAGTTTCAAATTTCGGTCGGCGGAAATAATAGGCTATTATAATTTGGCCTTATGCCGGAAATACAAGTTGGTCCCAGTATAGGGTGTATTTTCCCAGACTATTATCGGAGACGTAGCCTACGCCTTCCGGACCGAGCTATATTAATAATATTGCGCATATTATAGAGAAAAGGTTCCAGTAGGAAAAGCGAACTTTTACTCGCATTCAATCAATTTCGTGCTTAGGATTTTGGTGATTAATTTGGTGAAAAAAGAAAAAATATTGAAACTTAAAAAATTCAAATTCAATTATGAAATGAATATTTTTCCATTATATTCATTATTTGTAAAACGCAATGTTTAAAACTCAACTTATACTGCGATTCGAAATCAATACAACCTGAATTGTTGGCATAAATTTAATTCCGTTTCATTATTATGAGAACGATGTATTTGTTTGTTAATACAAAGACCTCCGGGTTCATATAATCGAAAATATTAGCTAATTCATCAGCATTTTTGACTTGGTTTTGAAAATCCTTATTATGTAAAGTAGATTTTCGAATATTTTCTTTGAAAATGTGCTGATGAACACTTTTTTGTATCGTATCAAACGGGGCAGATAGCATTCTCTGCACTCAACATGGAGATTCAGTTTCGTATCGAATGTTTTCCGCCCAGCGTACCTTGTAGTAGCTTTTTGATGTTTGGGTGGCCGTTAGTTAGCTCCTTTTAGGCACTGCTTTCGGCCTTGCTCAGAGCGAACTTCTATAAAAAAAATCCTTAGTCCTTCGAAAAAAAAAAATCAAAAATGCAAGAGATAGGGATTTATTAATTATAAGAAGTTCTTTCTGAACTGCAGAGTAAATATTCAAAGGACACACCATAACCTCATAACCATAAATTTGTTTTGGTAAAAATTTTAAAATTTGTTGTCATTCCTTAAAAATGCTTTTGCCGTAAATTTGATTGTCAGATTTAAAGTACGATTAACCAAAACCCACATTCGTCAACGCTTATTTCCGAGTGTTGCCAAATTTACTTTATTTAAAAAAAAAAATAGTTCGTTTATGCACGATTCACCGATAGACCGAGCTTGAAAAACTCGATCTATCGATGAAACATGCTCGATCGATCGTAACGTATATTAATAGATAATAAATATGCGTACGAATGCCTCACTTGCGGTCAATTGCCTCTAGTGTTATCGCTTATATAAACTATTTTCCGGATTGGTTGATTGTGAATGAGACCTCGTGTAAACGTTGCTTAGCAACAGAAAGAATCAAACCCTGGAGCGGGAACCTACGGAACGAACTTTTCATTTAAAAAATTGAAAAATCGGGCAAGTTGAAAGTAAAAAACAGTGCGGAGTGAATTATAAACCCCTTTTGTACGTTTGATTCTGGATTGGGATAAACAGTAAATGCGTTTGGTTCACTTCGCAGAAATATATAAAAAAAAGCCTTCGAAAACTCATTATAAAAATTGATGGCCTTTTCATACCAGAAGCTCATGAGAAATATATTTTGCGTTATTATATACGTTAATTGAAATACATTCATTTTTTATGCCATTAGACTTATATTATTTTATTGTAAAGACTAATATAAGATGGACATCTACGTTTTCTCGTACTCTATATTCGTCTTTTTAAAATGAAATTCTGCGAAATTGCTTTGAATTGCTATTATGCCGACTAGACATAATGTCTGGTAAACAATTATTTTGCACTTTAACTGAATGAGATATATAGAATAATTTTTACAAATAAAATTAATCAAATTGATTTGTCGTAAAACCACTTGCCAAGTATGGATTACACTTGAGGCGCAAAGTCGGAGCACGGTCCATTTGTAACTCGTAATTGATGGGATTAAGTTTTTGATCAGTATTTCTGCTACTTTCTGCGTGTATTAAGAAAGTCACAACCTTTTCAATTTAAAACCGTATTTTCTACAGTTAACTGTTCAGGTGGATGAAACTATAATATTAATATGCAAACTATTATTTACTGTGAGTAGAAAAAAATATTTTTCATCGAAAATGGACTCCTATACCTCGACAGATACCGATACCTCTCTCGCCTGATCATAAGATTAGTTATTTCTGTTGTTATCGTTTATATCATTTCGGGAATACGCCAATATTAAACATTTTAGGGTAGGTGAAAGAAATAATAATTACTATAAAAAATACTCATTTAAGCGATCTCGAACGTTTTTAGTGAAGATATTATTACATAAATGCTTGATTTTTTGTTCCTAACTACTAATTTTAGTTGTGCTAAGTAGCTTAAAGTGTCCCTACTTTCCGTGTAAGATGTAATCATATATTATTGTTTTTATTCGTGTTTAACATCTATGGTACACAGCTGAACCGCGTCATACTGGTACAATCCATCTGTGGCACATAGTTGTTGGGGCTTGATCATATTTCTTGTTGAGATTATCTTTCTAATTTTCTTAATCTGATCACTTTAATTGGAAATGGAAATTTCAATTGAACTATAAAGTGCACATCTGCGGTTTGTTAATTTACGGTTTTACTCAGCAAAAATAAATTAGGTCATATGATATGAGAAGTTAATTTATCTCATTATTATCGTAAAATAAGAGGACGGGTGTTGTTATCTTTTGTTTTTGGGCCTTTTGACCAAAATGAGTTTTTGACGAAATGGTATCTTAAAAAAAGTGCAAGAGGTGAAAATCTAATAATAAATTATCAAAAATGTGAAAAAATGTGTAAGTTCATTCATTCAGATATCGAGATAATACTCCGTTAAAATTGCAACATTTCTAAGTGAACTAAAATGTTTTCTTTATTAGCATTGCTTAACTTTGTTAAAATTAATACTTTTTGTTAAAATAATTTGTTTTTAAATACAAGCACGTATTCAAAGTATTGCAATTTGCTCATATTAAGATAGTTTTACTACCAGGTGTTGGGTATCTTGCTTAAAGCAATCAGAGATCGATTTAACACATTTAGGACCAATTGTAATTATAGTGCCATGTTTGGTTTTGCTATGAAGCAAGAAAATTTTTGATAAAATACTATTAAATTTTAATTTTTTTAATTGCTTCATGTCCCATATTTGACTCAATTACAAACTATCAGACTAATAATGATTTTTTTTCTATTTTTGCAGACAAGACATCTGCAGATCTGAATCCGCTTGCGACACTTTGGGTGAGATTTATTGTAATTTTTCTTTATTTGTGACGTCATAATGGCGTCACTGACCACAAAATTTAGTAATTAGTGGTCAAATTAGCGACTCAAAAGTTACGACGGAAGTGCAAAATGGATTAACAAAGAATGTTCTTGTTCAAACGTGGTTCCTGATTAAATCGTGCCTTTCAGTCACGATTTATTCATAGGCCACGTTGGAACAAGGATAAATTTACAATGTCAATAATTAACACTAATCATATTTCTATAACCAAACATCATATTTTCATGAATATTAATTTTCAAGAGTCGTGACAGTTTATTTTTTTCTATTTTTGCATTACAAAAGAAATAATTATTCCAAATTTCACAATGATTATGCTATTGTCTTTTTACTAATAATTGAGATAAACTGCGCAATTAAAATTATCATAAAATAGCCACACTTCTGGAAGCAGTTTTAACTCAAACTTCAAACAATATGTCATGGGAACGGTTCTTACGGTTATTAATTTCTTTACTTGGGGTGAGCTCATGCCTTTTTAAAAAGCGAATATGCGTTTGAAAGAGGCATAGAGTTTGTTCAGAGTAGTTCGCTAAAATGATTTTCTTTAAAATAAACATAGCTTTACGGAGAAAAAGGTTTGAAATAAAATAAAAACCCAAAACGCATCTCGCAAGCTAATTTGTAATATTTTCAACTTGATATTTTGGTTTTGCCGTCGCCTGGGTATCCATTCACTTGTCGCACTCTACTATTGCGATTCATTTATGTATGGGATAGTTTCACTTATGATGCGGCATCACCTATTTTCCATTGTTTGTTACTCATTACATGTCCGTGGTCGCCAGTTGGCTCTTCAGGATAAATTTTCCAACCTTATTTCAAAATAGAAAATATTTCCTGGCCAATTTAAATGAAATTTATTTCAAATTACGATGCCATAATTGGTCCACTTCAAATACATGCTTAATTTAAATTATGTATTTGCCATGGCCCATATGGGTGATAAAGCGAAGTTTGAATGGCGTTTTACTGACAGTAATTTCCCTTAAAAACCTCAGTGGGCGGTCCTATTCTTTTGTAACTTTACCTGAACACCTGGCCTAGGTAGCGACCCTGACAATTCAATAATCTTTAATCGTTGGTTAGGAAGCCTTCAAGTCTGTCATTGGCGGTAAATTAGTAATCCCACGGTAGGATAATGCGATTGTAAGTAAATTTACTTGGCGTTTTACGGTTATTGCTTTATTGGCCTCAGATTGACTGCTAAAACTGACCAATATATAAAAAGGATTTGGCATTTTGAGCTCTCGATTTTGTTTTATTTTGAAATAAATAGTTACCACAAAATGCATAAACCGCAAAAATAAATTAGTATTAATGAATTATTTTTTTTTAGTAAATTAAAAAATGCAAATTGCAAATTATGTTTTTCATAAGTGTTTTTTTTATTTCCATTTAAAAATAATTTATTTATTATTAATAAAATTTATTTGGTCGAATATCTCAATTTCCCATAAGTTTTGTTGCATTCAAGAAACGCTATCAAATGCTCACACTTCGAATTACGCGAATTTAAAATTCCAACGTCTATATGTTTCTATTACCTTTTTGATTCTTACTAGACATCAAATCGGAAATATTTTTATCAATATGCTTTTTTTGTTTAGTATAAGTCACAAATCTGTGATTTATGCTCAACGAAATTTATTTTCTGTTTGAACATCCACTCTTCTCGTAACACAGTAGTAATCCAAAAGTAATCAGAACTCAATCGTCAAATATGCTTGTTTTTGATCGCTTATCGGAAGACTCTATCCCAAACTAACTTTATTTTGTATAGTTATGTATATGGCACCGATGGGCCGTATGGCATGAGCGCTTCCATCACTGATCCCTACTTAACCAAACAAAACTTTATTTATAACCAGTCAAGGATATTCTTATACATCATTGTTTTGAGAAGCTAATCCGTATAATTCTTCGACCTTTCTGCTCATGTTTTACGCACTTTTATGTCGCCGACTCTATGCCGATTAGAACACGTTTTTTGGAATTTTTGCGTACCGTATTAGAAGCTTTTGTTTACGATAATAGAAAATATATAATAATTATCTACTATTGACTACATAATACAAGCGAATAGACGAAGGGACTGAAATGGAATATTGTAGACAAATGATAAGTTTGTCGTAGTCAATTGTTCTTTCCGACGTCACATGTTCTTATATTTTGCGATTTGAAATTATCAGCACCCGTACTTGGTAGCTGAGTGGGTTGGGTGCAATCGTTTTGTACAATTTGGATACGATACCTTTGAGAGTCATTAGACGCAGCCTTCAGGAAATTGCTTTGTGAGAATCTGAAACAGCTGGAAAATGTGAGCAAAACATTCATCGTTAACGATGAGTTACTCTAATGAAATACCGTTTTCAGATTAAATTTCCCTCATTTTTAATCTGATTACTTTTTAATCATATTTTGAAAAATTATTAAGGGATTAACGCAAGAAATTGCCAGAATGCTTGCTTAACAACCGGCATTTAAGTGTGTGCAATCAAATTTCCCAGGAAAATCTTTTGTTAGGTCACAACTAGGTGTAAAAAGAGTTTGGCGTATCCTTCTGTATCCACGCTTTGGTGTAATCAGGATGATATTAATTATGCAAATTGGCAAAATGTCAGCTACTCTGCTACTCAGACACCCGAAGAGAAAGGGTTCCATCAGAAGAAAATTTACCAAATTCGCAATATTTCATGATATTTCCATAGCTAGAATATCTTTTTTGAGTGTCCGATAACAACTGAACAGTAGAAAGGGTTCAAAATCATATTCCATACCAGTGTTGATGGTTTTGAAGCCGTTTGGTTAGCCGAAGAAAATGATGCAGACACCCAAAGAAAAAAAGATACGCCACTCTGAAATTATGTACCTTTTTCTATGAGGTGATACATGTAGTGGGATACCAGCAACATTAATCTAATCAGACTTTTACTTGACAAGGTAAGATTTCGGGTGGGTATGACTTTAGAATAATTGACGTAGTTTGATAAAACATTTTTCTATGTTTTGGATCGAATATAAACCAAATATCTTCACCATTTCAGGTCTGGCAGAACTTGGAACGATGTGTGATCCCCAACGTAGTTGTTCAATCAATGAAGATAATGGACTCAGCACTGCTTTCACTATTGCTCATGAAATTGGTCACGAGTAAGTCAAAAATGTTATTTAAAGTTAAGGGTTCAAATCCTAACTAAGCCGAGAACATAAAACTTCAATCGAACCTAATTATTTTATTTGCTGCATCATCAAACTTGCGAATGTAGCAGTGATTTTTAATCAATAATGTTCGAATATTCGAAGAATTGCACAAACGTTAATATATCCAGCAGCAAGCCTACAAGTTGGTACTCGCTTAGTACTGGATAAGTACCAATGATTGTAAACGCAGGTTCGATGCAGGCTACTTGCAGTCTAGTTTTTGAAAATAAACGATTCCAAATATTGTTGTTTGTATATCACATACCTTGTCCACAGAGAAAACCAAAAAGTTGTTAAAATCACGTTATTTGCGTTAAGGTGATTTTGTTCATGTAATTTTTGATTTAACTATTCTTGAACTTTGGGACATATTTGGCTAAGCGCGAGTTATCTATTACCTTCTCCTGGCCAAATATGATCTGATTTAATATAATCACTAAGATCATGTAATACACACAACAGCTGAAAAATGACACCGGTTACCGCAAGCTGCATTTACGTACGTGGGTGGTCCGATTTAGAAATGTGAAGATAAACGATGGTAACGATACGATGGGAACACTGAATTTATGCGAGTGGATTATTATTGCACTTATGGATGGTTGTTGAATGGTATATTGGGAAGCTAATGAGATAAAAATGCGACAAATTTGACAAATTTACTCGCGTTTAATATCTTATGCACGCTTGTCAGTAAATTTTTAGGGAGAAAATGTTCCGCCCCAAAGGCGCGCGATAATTTTTGGTTTTTTTTCAAAAAAATATCTTTTTGAGTCCAAATAAGCGAAGAAGAATATGCCACTACGCCCAGGTTCGTCGTCAATGCTTATTGCAGATCTTGTTTATATTTTTATTCGGAAGAACTTCTCACGCTTGGTTGCAAAATTTCGCGTTTGCTCATTTGGAAAAACAAAGTACAAAAACTTGGCTCTTTTCTAACTTTTTAAAAAATTCCTATTTTTAAAATTTTTAAAAACATTGCAAATTTAATTTATATCGGTATCACGGATGGCCTTCAGAAAATACCAAGTAAAACAAAGAGAGGTTGAACGATTATAAACAAACGAGCACTTCACGTTCCCATCAACTCTACCGTGACCGTATATTAGGTTAAACGGTGATAGAGTTTGCCTACGTAAAATTCTGGACAAAATTTCCTTTATGTTAAAGTGACGTTACACCTAGTTCAGCGTTGAAGCTAGTTTCACTCGAAAATTATTTCAAACTTTTTTTTTTAGCCACTTCTTAGAGTGGATCATCACGCTGTCCAAGGCCCGCTTTAGAGTCAAGTCCAGGTTTTTCATACGTCGAATCAATTCTTTCCCTAATTGTATTTTATGTTAGTATTAACTAGTAATAAAATATCATGTGGGTATGGCGACACAGTTGAGTTGTACACATGATTCGTTTTTCCCTATTATTGGTAATTCATAATAATCCAATCTCAAATTCGTAATTATTTACTAGAAGGAATATCTCCCAGCAAGCTTGTTTTATCAAACTGCTGACGCTGATGCGCGATCCATCTGTGGGCCATGCGGGACAAAAAAAATTATCATCGGACGCGGTTTGGGTTACTTTTCTCCCAGGAAAAAACTCAAACCATCAGCCTCTTTTACATTTTTAGCCAACCAATCGAAGTCTGATAGAATATTATTAACAATTCTTTTAATTGATTTTTCCTCCCAAACGCCATACGCCTGATAAAACTTTTCTCCTGATCGACAAATTTTTATCTATCAGATTCAATGCACCTCACGACAATAATGATAAATGTAAATCGCCCACTGGAAAACCAGAAAGTATGCATGTTATGTCTCCAACATTGGATCATAAATCTAAACCTTGGTCTTGGTCTGAGTGCAGCGCGCGATATATCACGAGCTTTCTTGAGTGAGTACATTTTTGTATATTTTGAGTATTTTTACTCTTTGTTTTTTATGTACTTATATAGATAGACGAATAAAATAACACGGATAAAACATTTCGGAATTGTAACTTCTGGTTAAATTTTCTAAATCTTAATAAGGCAGCACCTATACAGGGGTATTCTGCATGGGCGACCGTAACAATTTATTGGTTCCATTTTAGTCGTCTCATACGACACATGCTAGAAATAAATAAGTCCGTAGCTACAGGTATTAAAAATAGTCTTTCGTGTGAGCATTTTGTTTTCAGTAACTTTTTAGCAGCTGAATTTATCACAAATTATGCATTTATCACAAGCATACGGCATTTCATTCTAGTTACGGCAATGGACAATGTCTATTGGACGAACCGCCTCAAAGAGTGTTGCCACTACCTCCGGAAGAACCTGGACAAATATACGACGTTAATCAGCAGTGTAGTTTCGTATATGGAAAAGGTGTTACACATTGTGGATTTATGGTAAGTTTTATAAATTTTTCAGCAATGTATGTGATATTGTTTTTTCAAGTTTGGGAAAATAATACTGATCACGGGAAAAGCGATCGAGTTTCTCAATCAGAAATTTTATTTTACCAAGCATGCGCGACAGATATAGACGCGATCAATAAATCAGTGACACATGCTTAACAAAAGACGCTTTGACAAAATTTTTCCGATTCGGCCTTGCTTGAGAAAACTAAATCTTGAGTTCTAGCATCTATTAGAAAAAAAGACAATTACCAAAGTATACTGGTTTTACTTTTTGCTAGATTTTATAGCAAAAATAGAAAGTAGTACAATTGAATAGCATAAATTTTTATTTTAAACTAAGTAACTTGCAAATACATTTTTTTGTTTAGTTATGTAGAAGAATCATGATTTATACCGAGTTTTACTATCGAAACCATACTAAAGTGTAAAGCGCTGTTGTGTATTATATACTTACCTTTATCGCATTGGTGTAGATGGTGTCGCCATCGCCCAGGGCAAGACACCACTCCCTGCACTTTACCATGGTATTTCAGTTCCGTTTGGAATGTTTTCCGCGTAGAGTACGGATGCTGATATTACATCTTATAGTAGTTCTTTGCTTTAAAGTGGCCGTTAGTTGAATCCGCTTCGGACCTTGTTCAGAGTGAATTTCAATAGAAAAAATGAACAACGAAGTTTATTGCAGTAAAGGTTATGAAAATATATAGAATTGAAAGAAAATAAAAAATTAATCTTGTAGTCATAATTCCAATACATCCAATTTCCAATTTATCCGATCAAAGTAATGAAAACCCCTTTGAAGTATAATTTCTTACGATCATGTACCGGTATTATATTTGATGGACGGAAATTGTATATCATGTATTTAAAAGCATTTATGTCATCTACAGTCGGTTATACATGGGTCGTGGATAACCCGTGCCTGTACAGGCACGGTTTATCCACGTCCCATGCATGTCCGACTAAGATCCTATAAAGCGAAATAGATCAGACCACTAACCGTTCCCCCCAACCGTTTCACAGTCATGACCGTCTCGTACA
This sequence comes from Styela plicata, assembly GCA_963675895.2. NCBI lineage: Eukaryota > Metazoa > Chordata > Ascidiacea > Stolidobranchia > Styelidae > Styela > Styela plicata. Next base: position 11,906,480 of record OZ023145.1, read on the forward strand.
TTATTCCTAATGATTCCACACAAGACCAAAGAAGCATTAAACCATATTTTTACGGCTCATGAAACCCAATGGTTTGAAATCGCTTTGATTTTTTATTTTGGTCTATGACCACATTTGTAGTATTTATTTGAAGGTTGTAAGGTTTTGACGGTTACTCAATAACAGAATATATTAAGATCAGTTTTAGTTTATTTTTGAGTATATTTTTTTAATAATTGAAATTTACTCTCAGCATGGTTGGAAAGAAAACAAAATCACAAATATTTTGATCCAACATGTTTCTGTTACGTATGTTTGTCACTGATGGATACTGCTGCTTTAGGGACAGTTCATTTTTGAACAATGCTTAGCAAAATAAAATTTCTGATTGGGAGAGAGAAACAATTAATATCGTGAATAAGTTTCATTAAATTAAAAAAAAACACCAACGTTAAGAAAACATCCCATACAGAAATGAACCGAAATAGTAGAGTGCAATGAGCAATATATTTCCAGGGTGGTACAGAATTTTTTGCCACTCCTTTGCTTTCTCCTTCCTTCGTACGACGCACAGGACACATGTTGAAAATAGGAATACAGCTTTACGATTCAGTGCGATTCACTTAACTAAAATACACCTTCCCGTAATTTTATATGAACGGTTTTGAACGAAAATTTTTATCTGACATATTGTGTTGCGAAAATTTACGCTGCTTGAATGACAAAATGGGCCATTAGTTGAATAATCTGATCATTTTTTCAAATAAAATCAAAATCGAACAAACCCGATTCTAAATAGCAGGATTCGATTCGATAATAAACGTAATCGAAACCGGTCACCCTACTTTCGGGATATTTCATAATATTGCTGCATAAGATATTGATTAGTCTTACAGTTGGATTACTGCTTTTCAAAACGATTACGTTCACTGATTTCAATCATCATTCTTAACTGATTTTGACAAAGTTATCATCAATATTCCAAACCACTCAATCGTATTTTGTCGTAAAATTAAAAGAAACGACCGAAACCAAAACCAAACTCATTTCAATTCAGTTCACGCGTCTCATTTTGTACGTCTAATTTCAATCAGAAAAAGGTTTGCAAAACATATTTTGTCAAGCATGGGTCACTGATGGAACGCGCCATTTAGGCGCGTTCGATCTGTGACTCATAGCTGGCAAAATAAAATTGACGACTTCAATTTGGTCGCAAAACTCAAAAATAATACGATGCAATTTGAAAATCCAATCCACATCACTCTATTAACTAACTGTACTGTACTTGAAAGAGGAATACCGACGCCATTGAAATAACGCCATTATAATTTAACCATCAAAGGTAGTCGCCGACTACCTGATCGGTAGACTTAATTATTTGCCAATATTGAGACAATTTTGGATCCTGCGTTTTTAGAATTGGCTAATTTGGAACGGCCAGGCATGGGATATTCGTAAAAAAGGTAAAATTTGCTCTTCATCTAGCTTGTGCCATCACTGATATGTATGTTGAGCTACATTTGCTCGAAATTAATTTTAATTTAGATTAAAAAAAATCCGATTAGTCGTTTCTTTTTGGCCCATGTATGCCAAAGCGTACACTCTGTTAAGCTTTATTTGTAAAAAGTTTCTCAAATTATGTGTTTGTGTTTTTCTATTTAAATAAAATTTGTTATTATTCTGTCGCATAAATGAGTTTTAGCCAAGTATGGGCCAGTAATGAGACGAAGTCACGAAGTTTGTCCATCTGTGTATCATGCATGACAAATTGAAACTAATTTTCAAAGAATCTATTATTTATATAACAAATCACAGAATGCTGGTTCTTTCCCTTATTTTTTAACAGCCTACGTGACATCAAACAGCTTATTTTCCTACTTTTTGTTTATTTTATTTCGTGTTTTTATTTATTTTACTAATATCGCACCGTTAGCTATTCAAATAAAAATATCGCACTTTTTAGTCGCTACTTTGTTGGTTGCCACATATTTAATTTATAATGGTTCGATAAAGGAAATAAAATGAGATTTTCAAATAAGTCGTAAATCAAATTGTTGGCAACACCGGTATTTTGAGTTTTTATTTCTTCCTAAAAGCACGTCTACCGAGGAAGGTAATAACATATCTGAAGGCATAGTAAACATGGTTTATGATATAAATGTTTATGGAATTTCATTCATAACTTTTGAAATACTGTGAGAACTGGATTTCAGACATTGATTTTAGAACGATTTTCCAAAGACAGTCTATCTCGCATGAGTATTGTTATTTTGTCGAACATGATCTGTGGATGGAATACATTTCGACGTCGCAACCCATGAATGGCCATTACGCGATTGGTCGTTCATTATTTTAATGTTAAACTTAGTACACGTTGATATGCTCAGGGAAAGTGGTATCAATATTCATTTGTTTTTGACAAATTTTTCGCTTTCCCGCGTATACAATATTGATGCCCGGTTAAAATATTTAGTCTCAACATAGTTTTTACAAGTATGGTTCACTGATGGATCGCGCAGTCGAGGTGCGGTCCATCATGCTTGGCAAAAATTCCCGAGTGATTCAATTAGAGCAATATTTTTTTTATGAAAAAAAAATAAAACTATCGATTCTAGCTTGATGTTACCATTCCTTCGAGTGGATTACCCTAGCAGATATTTTTGCATACCTTATTAACCAGTGCAAGTCCATCTAGGGCAATGGCAATATCAGTTAGTTCATTCTGTATCTTTTTATTTTTTCTCAGTCGACATGCGCAAGGTTATGGTGTGTGAGTGCAGATAGAAGACATGGATGTAGAACTCCTCATATGCCATGGGCTGACGGCACGAAATGTGCCCCAGGAAAGGTATGTATATTTGTTTGTTTCATAAATCTTTTTACCAAACTCAGTTTATCAAAAATGTGTCAACGATTGATTGCTTAGTTCTGCTCCAACGTAACCAATGATTGAAAAGCGAAATTTTTGACGTTGGTTAACCATGATACTCTAACTATAACATTTTTGTCAAAAACAGTTCATCAATTTATAAATTCAAGCCTTGTGCGTACGGACATTAGAATTACATGGTTTTACCATTGTCCCTGGCGGACACGACTTACTGCACTCTGCTGTAGTGGCTCAGTTCTGTGGGGAATGCTTCGCAGATAGAGGGCGTCGCTGATGCAACATGATGCTCTTTGGCATGTAAGTTGATATGTCGTTAGTTGGCTGATTTCAGGTATTGCTTGTGGCCTAGCTTCGAATTAATTAAAATAAATGAAGTGTGATTCAAATTTCATCCTTTTTCAGTGGTGTCAACGTGGTCACTGTGTTCCAGAAAAACGCTACAAACGTCCTGTACATGGAGTATGGGGTGAGTGGAGTAAGTTTGGAGATTGTTCGAGAACGTGTGGAGGAGGAGTTAAAATTGCTCAACGAGAGTGTAATAACCCACCGTGAGTAAATTATATTGTTAATTCAGAATTCTTTGTTTTCAAAACATGTCGAGATTGTAAACGGTTAAAGAATGAACTTCTTTCTCTTAAAAATATCCTATTATCATCTCAAATAATCGAAATTCCCTCACAAATCTTTATATTCTTTTTTCTGCTTGTGATATACATTCCACAATTTCTTTTATTAATACCACTCTTTAACTTGGTTTGCCATCATTTTTCAAAAGAATTTCTTGTTTTACAGCCCGCGAGACGGTGGACGTTACTGCATCGGGAAACGAAAAAGATTTCGATCATGTAACTGGCAGGTAATTTGTTGTAATTTTTCTTGATACATTCTAAGTCTGTTTTGCAGTCGTACAAATTTCCCAAGAATGTGTTGTTTAATATACCTGCAAAATGCTGCGATATGGGGCGTCGCACCGCCGCACCATTGCAATCCAGATGACGTTTGGGAAACGTCAAAATCAGTATTATTCATGTTGTTAAGCTTGTTTCCGTCGCACTGGGTCAGTAGATTCGTTGTTTGAGAAAAGTTACCGCGATATTTCATAAGTTATAATGCGATTTTAGACACATATTTGTAAATTTTTTGCCTAGTAAAAAATGGTTCATCTTTGAAATTTACCTACTCATCGAATAATATTCGAAATAATTCGAAATATTTGAAAATAAACCTATTTCAAAGTGGGTCTCCTTATTGAAAAAACTATGTTTAAAATAAATGACCCATCAAAATTTCCCAAACCAAAAAAATAAGCAACAACAAAGTCGTCATACATTGTTGATATTTTTTGCCTGACTTAAGCTACGTGAGACAATTTTTCATCGATACTTGGCATAACCTTGGGAGTTCAAAGGTCATGACCTCGTGTCACGATCAAGAAGGAAGTAAGGTAATCTTTCCGGATTATCCCAAATAATATTATAATATTTTTTATATAATTAATTCCATAGTATAAATTTCATAAGAACATAGAAATATGTATACCCAATAGTAGAGAAATCTTGCTTATTTCGTATCCTTTGTTAAGCATGGACCACAGATGAACCTACGTTCAACAAAAGGTGATAAATAAGCAATGTGTCTACATAAATGAATATAGGTGTTTTTAATATTTTTATTTTGGCTGTTGGTAAACGCGACTATGATTTTTGTGCTGATGTGAGACTTGACCAATCTAAGTGACGTCAAATCCCAAGTTATATCTGACAAGGTCTACGCCAGGTTGTGTGATTTGGGACATTTTGAGCTTATATATATATACCGTAGCCAAACTATCATACAAAAGTGAACAAAACAATTCATTCTTCCGAGTCGAAAAATGAATATTTTGGATTATTGCCCTCTAGTTACTGGTTGTGTCCAGGATTGAGTCCAAGTTATCAAACCGGTCGTAAACCAAACATCTCGAAACAGCGATGTCAACCTGATAACCCAAGCAGAAAAAACGAATACATCTAAAAACCGTCTGTTTGGGATGCTTTCACTGCGAATGTCATGCAATACAATGTTTGATCTACTGTATACTCTTTCTGGAGCAAATGCCTTTGGTCAAACCATATCTCACCATAAACATTCCAACTGTATCTTCGGTTTACAGGAATGCAAAGTTGCTAAAGACTTCCGTGCGGAACAGTGTGAATCTTATAGCTGGTCCAAACATAATCGGCATCAAATACGAGGAGTACCTAACAATGCAGTATGGATACCGAAATACGACGGAATATTATTACAGGTATATTATTAAACATTTCACTATGGCCCGATGAATATTCTTTTTTTTTTTAATTATCAAATTTGCTGTTATCATATTTATGACGTCAAACTTCGATGGCGTCTCAAATTGTTTCAATGTCATGCAAAATGATATGCCCAGAATCGAAGTCTAATTCATTGTCTAAAACGTTTCTGACATAAATATGTCCAACTATGACGTCACTACACTGATGACGTTATCTTTTGAATTTCAGGATCGTTGCAAACTCATTTGTCAAGTCAAACGTGATGATCAATATGGAGCACCTTGGTATGTCTTGAAACCCAAGTTAATCAATGGAACACCGTGCGGTCCAGATACTCACGATATTTGTGTGGAGGGAATTTGTAAGGTATGTAAGAATTGGAGAAGGTGTCCCAGTCAGAAATTTAATTTTTTCAAGCCCGAAACACTAACGGACCGCGCCTAGGCGGTGCGATCCATCAGTGACGCACACATAAACGTCGTTTTGACAATATTTTATGCTTGCGATAGAGGGACAGAAATATTTTATGCCTGCTTGAGATTGAGGAAGGTGGCAAAATCTTGTTGTTCGTCGCGTGCCTGTAACTTTCATGCAGTTTCGTTTCAATGCAAGAGATAGTTACTGTTTTGAAATATATGACAAAGAGCGAAATATCATTGTAAACAGGCAACATTTGTTATAGTCACTCATTTTTTGAGTGAATCACCCTGAGCAAGGAAAGCCCTGTATTCCAGTGGCCTTTTTTAACGAACAGGGTTAGTGTTGTTAGAAAGATCTGATGTTTTCAGTTTGACCAAGCCTACCCAAATTATTAAAGGCCATGCTGAGAGGTTTGAAAATTTCGGTTTCGAGCCTTGTTAATACCATTTGATGAACTCATAAACCCGACCCGTAGCTCGGGTATGTAGGTTCAGAAAGAAAGACTTTGACTATCATTGCATGAAAACTAACATCAATAAACTCATATCCTTAACCCACCAAATACACAAATTGTTTCAGAGAGCCGGTTGCGATCATGTTCTTAATTCAAACACTAAAGAAGACAAGTGTGGAGTATGTGGTGGTGATAACAGTGGTTGTAGAACGGTAGAAAATGTTTATAATTATGGAAGAAGAGAAGGATACAATGTAGTTACTGTGATACCTATTGGAGCTACCAATATTATCATTGAACAACGGTCGTATGGTTTAGTAACAGAAGATCACAACTATTTGGGTTAGTTTGTGTTTTTCTTTTGTGAGCTGTACTAAATGATTTTAAAATTTCATTTTGTCAAGAATGTGCCACAGTGGTATCGTACCTTTTTGGTGCGATCCATTTCTATTAGATAGATTATTTATTGCTATTATTTAGAATAGATCAAGCTGAGCGTGGCTCTTGGCGATTCGGACGAGCACGCACTAGTTATCACATTATGCTTTGACTGATGATCCAAGGTTTCATGAGCGGAACTCCAATCTGATAACATTGACCCGCGATGCCAACGCGACGCCGTTGCATTTTGTAATTAAAAAGTCGGACCCGTTATATTTCAATTTCGTGTTTGATAACAGAAAGGTGTTCTAAAAATTTTCAGCTTTGAAAGATCAATCTGGACGATTTATATTGAACGGAAATCGAAATGTTGTACAATTCAAACACAATATAAAGAAGAGATCACATACTGGAAATGGATATACATATCAATTTGATTATACTGGAACAGATACTTTGATTGAACGAATTAATTCTAGCAGACCACTGATGGAGAACATAACTGTTTTGGTGAGAAAATATTTTTTATATTTTTTCATTGCCTTCTTCCTCTTTTATATTTATCTAATTTTATTCTGCGCAGCGTTTGCTGTTTCCCCATTTGTCTCTGTCCAATCTTCTTTCTGACATGCTTATTTGTCCACCTATACGGTTTATTTCCGATAACCCTCTCTCCTCATATTCCTCCTCCCACTCCTTTTCTACTCTTCTTTAAGAAATCCTTTCTTGTTCTACTTTTCAGCTCAATTATTTCCCCTTTTTATTTTGTCTGTATTTAATTTTCAGGTATTGTCAGCAGGATCCTTACTACCCCCCAACATCAAGTACAAGTACAACATTCCACTACCAGACCAAATCACATATTCCTGGGATCCATACGGGCCGTGGAGTCCATGCAGTAATGCTTGTCAAGGTCGAATGAAAAAGAAGGTATGTTGTTAAGGTTAGGCCCATGACTATGGATCCCATTTCAATGTATATTTACTTCGAGTCATTTCGATTCGAAATTTTCGAATTTGATTCTATTTAAAAACAATTGACGGTATTATTAAATAAATAACGAATTTTTCACCAATATATCGGAATTATGCGTGAAATCGCATTCAGTGCAATGAAAATTTAGCTTAATAGTATAGTCAGAAATATCTGTTCACTCATATGTGATTCCGGATGGTGCCACAGAGAAGCGACAAATTGACTAAAAATTTTGCCAAATGATAACTAGCACTGGACAAAATGGAATCAATGGAAATTCGAATGTGATTCAGAGGATATTTTTCAAACCGGGTTGAACCGCTAATACTGGTTGAATAACAAACGACCCGTGTTACTCTTCGTACTATTTTGAAATACATAGCATGTATGTTCTGAAAAATTTGAAAATTCCGTTTTTGAGGAAATTCTATAAAACATCCTTCCTTAAGCATAGGACACTGATGGATCGCGCCGTTGAGGCGCGGGCCATCTGTGACTGATGCTTAAGAAAATAAAATTTCAGATTCAAATAATTTATGCTTCAATTGATTTGAGTCACCGAATTGAATTGCGAACACTTTTATATTTAGGTCCTATGTACGAGATCGGGAGACGGACAAGTTGTTGCAGATAATAAATGTCACACAACCCTCAAACCACCATCAATACAAAGTTCTTGCAATACACATTGTGAAATCAAGTATGTACAAGATTTAAATTATTTATCTGTGTATCTGTGACTATCTGTGGCTCATTCTGATAAAATCTAATTTCTGACTTGACCAAATGTGATTGAATCAAAGAGATATGATTAAATGTTTTGTTATGTTTAAATCAGTAGAATTACATAGATTCGGTGTGCAGCACAATCACGAATTATGCCAATTTTACATTGTTAAGGTATATATCTAGATTTAAGAAAATTTAGAAATGGAAATTCGTGGAATCACAACTAGAAATTTCAACTTGTCAAGTATGAGCCACAGATGGACCGCGTCACTGGAGCATATATGCCAAAATGTGTTGCCACATTATTTTCTAATTTGGGTTTCAACCTCTTTCAGATGGCAAATTAAAAGCAGTGAATGCTCGGCAAGATGTGGCAAGGGTGTTGCAACAGTTAAATACGAATGCGTAAAAATAACTACTTTATCAACAATATCGCGAGACACAAAAACTGAAATTCTACCAGACAGAGAATGTAATGGTCCAAAACCAAGTGAAAGATCTGTGTGTCAAGGCGAATGTTTACCAACGGCGTGGAAATATGGAAACTGGACTGAGGTAGGCCTCAACGTTTTATTGTAGTATCTCTACCTCGGTTATAGTTTGTCACTCAGATCGAAAAATATTTTGTCAAGTATGGACCCTTAATATTTTTTTCACTTTGGACACAGATATCCGTATCGCCAGTTCTATACCTGGTAAGTCCTACTTATTATTCCATGCCCATTGCCCATCACTCAAGACAGGGCGTAGAGCCATTTACTCAAGAGATTGAGTGATTATGGAAGGATTTACTCAAGTTTATTGAAAATGACCAGAATGGATGCTTCAAGTCTTTTTAATAAACGTTAGTTACACCGTAAAAAGTGCAGTAAAAGCACCGCTCTTACACAGTAAATTTATTGGTGTGAAAAGTGAATTTACTGTATATTTTCCACAGTTTAGGTTTGTCTAATAAGATCTCAATGAGAACTTTGATACACATTAATTATTTTTTCGATTTTCAAGACGCAATTCTATTTATATTGATTTATTTCTCATTATTTTTCTATTCACTTAGTGCTCTCGAGAGTGTGGAGGTGGGACACAGACTCGACCTGCTGAATGCAAAGATACAAATGACGTTTTATTAGAATCTACAGAATGTGATACAAGAACTCGACATACATCAAGAATTTGTAACCATTTTTCTTGCCCACAGTGGGTTACATCGGACTATTCACCGGTAAGTTGATTTGATTTTGAATAAAATTTATTGTGGAATGTGGAAAGCGCTGTTTTGTAATTGATAGACGCTGATACCCTGATATGGCATTTAGTTCCCAGCTACCCGTAAGGTGCTGAACCGGTCAAAAATCTAACCATAGGCTTTCCTGTCAAAACGATAACGTTTGTACTCATTGACTTGATGGTGGAGACAGGAACGCAAACGACTTTTTATGACTACGTAACATAATTCCTAATTTCCTACAATCGATGTGATGAATACGTTGAGACGTCATTTTACTCTTTTTAAAATAGTGTCTTGCAACATGTGGTAGTGGAGTCCGTCACAGAAGAGTTTGGTGTCGAGGAACGAATGGTCAAAAACAACCAGATTCAACGTGTGATTCAACCGGCAAACCATTCGGTACTGTTAAATGTTCAATGAAACCATGTCCTACTTGGAAATATGAAGAATGGGGAAAGGTATGATATGCTAAAGACATAAAACTATTTATTGCCACATCGGCGCGATCCATCGGCGACTTATACTTATCAAAAGATGTTTGGAAAGGATATTTCTGACAGGGACGTTGGACTATAGTTTCGTTCCCTAGTATAGGTCTTTCACATAGGGCCAATTTAACGCCTTCTAATTTCATTATATTTTTACATACCAGCAGGAAATAGTTCGTCATCGTTCCAACCTTACTCTGGGTGAACCCTGACAAGTAACACAAGTCTAACATTCTATTCCATGGTTTGGCCAGTCAAAAAGAGATTCACATTATTACAGAAAACTAATATTCAAATTTCCATCTACAGTGTTCTGTAACCTGCGGAATTGGTACGACAAAACGTATCATGAGGTGCACTGACTATTTAGGAAGACATGTTGATGATGAACAATGCAATGACGGATTGCAGGTTAGTAGTGATGACAGTTTTAACTTTGCAAATTTCATTTCACGTTAAAAATGAAAAGTATAGAATATTATTTCGGGAGTCTCCTTTTGGTTGAACATCAGACGCTCATAAATCTCATTTGGCATCATTTCGGATAAAATGTTTGCAATCGCTCAGGGAAGTCGCCGCTTACTGCATCGTACTGTAGCGGTAGACTTTTATATGGAACATTCTAGGCTTAGGGTGCAGCTATTAAGTATGTATTTTATGTAACCTTTTTCCATATCGGTGTTCACTACCTAACCTCTTTTAAGTGCTTCTTCCAAGCTTTCCTAGAGGCAATTTCAATGATATAAAATAACTCCGTAGTCAATACCAATATGATAAACACAAAGTCACTCCGCCTAATAACATTTTTGATCTATGGTTCTTATGTTGTGCATCTGATACTGGCCAAATTGATGAACACTATATACCTACTACCATTTTTTTACAAAAACACATGTCGGTGCTTTAAATTTCTTTAATTTTTAATTCAGGAAAGAGACACAAAGCCATGTCACGAATCGGAATGTCCAATGCCTTCATATTTCCCATCCAACTCGAAATCTGGTCGACCCATACTAATAAACAGAGCAATGGTATTACCCGACAGTATACTAAAAATGGCTGAGGATGAAAATGACAAGAAAGAAGACACCGACATATTTCTGGACGTCATAGGTAAGGATGTTGAGAGATTCTACCTCAGATGAGAATAAATTTCAGACAATCGAAATGACTGATTTCTGAGAGTATTTAACCGCTTGTGTAGCATAATCAGCATTTACAACGTAATTTTGCATGAATGGCTATTTTTCCGCAGAATGAGTCGATTTGTTATTTTCGGAACCGGAATTATTTTCATTGAAATAGAATATATAACTATTCGAAACAGGAAATTTCAAAATAAATAAATAAATGGCGATATTGTAATTACTATATAGTCCACGAAAACATTTCTCTTTTTTCCAAGCGTAAGTTGTTTTTTGCAAAGGAAAACATTCATTTTGCATTATACAACGATTTTTTCAACCAGATGCGCCAACTGTTCGCGTTCCACGGATACAAGGAAGAAGTTTCTCACGACATTTACCACAAAGAGTAGATATTTTACCAGAACTTGAGTCAAGTGAAATAACAGAAATAACGAGGTTATCATCGAATGATGTACAATGGAGAACCGGGCACTGGACTGACGTGAGTATAAATATTCAATGAGTTTTATATGGTTTTTACAGAGCTTTTGGTCTTTTAAATCCTACTTAATAGTAATAGTACCTTGTCGATCGTCACCAACAGATAGACCACGCCTTTACGGCGTGAGCCATCAGTGGACTTTACTCGAAAAAGATGGTCAAACGAAATTTCTATATATAACTGGGAAGGGACCAGCTGCTTCACTTTAAAATGAGACATTGGCTTTGCTTATGATTGTTAGACATTTCACGCTCATGGATCAATATGCCATTGAGCATTGAGCTTTGTGACGAATTTGGGACTTTGTGATGAATTTCCAATTCGTCCTTTTATTTGAATTGAAGTAATGCAGTCGTTGCAATAAGACAACATAGGTTCTTGAGAATGACACCGTATATTTTTGCTGTATAAATTTTACTCTTTCATTACAGTGTTCTGTAACATGTGGGATCGGACGGCGAGAACGTTACGTCAGCTGTCGCCATAACAATGGTCACGAGGTTAGTGAAGCACAATGTGACGTCACAGTCAGACCATCGAGCAAGGAAGAATGTAATCCTGGGCAATGCTATGGCGTGTGGAGATCTGGAGCATGGAGTGAAGTAAGATTATCGAAAACTTATCTATTTTCGATTATTCTGGTGGAAATATCAAGAAGCATGTTTTGAATCTGGGCGGCGCGATCCATCAGTGAATCATGCTTGACAAAGATATGTTTAAACAAAATTGTTCCAAATCGTAACATCTTCCTAAAGTTACTTACTTACTGTACATAATATAACTATATATATATTATATATAATGCAACTGTTATTATATTTTTCAGTGTTCAGCATCTTGCGGTGAAGGTACTAAAACAAGATACGTGAGATGTATGTATGAGATGAGATATGACACGGAAGAACGATGTAACCCGGACGAAAAACCTGAAATAACGACTCCTTGTGAAACAACTGTACCATGCCCTACTCCAAGCACCACTACAGCGGTAAGATTTGCTGCATTATTGTAGAAAATTCACAATATTTATGTCAAATTTTAAAATACTTTAAAACAAAATGTCATTCGTTTGTTCAGATTACCACAACTACCTCCAGGCCGACTACGACAACGGCCGACTCAAATGCTGTTGTACCAAAATTATTCCATCCTTCTTCAAAACACGATAGAAGTGACGTCAGCAATCTTGTAACATCACGAACCGGTATATGGAGAACAGGACCCTGGTCAGAGGTATATTGCTTATTGATTTTGTAAATCATTGAGCATGATCGGACCATACTTAATTACGGAGTTAGCAAAACATCCAGAAGTAGTTTTCTCGTTTGCCATATCATAGTAGATCTTTCCATGCCAGATCGAGACTGTTCGTGAGTAATAACAAAGTAGGGTCTGTTGGCATAGTTATAGTATGATGACATCGCAAGTCAAAAAGCTCTCGTATGAATCCTGGTTCAAATATATACCAGATTTCCAAAGTTCCAAATTTCGGAACATTTTAATATCAAGACATCTTTCATTCCAGTGTTCAAGTTCGTGTGGAAGTGGAAATCAGAAACGTGCGGTAGTTTGTCATGGAAATTGTGATTTGATGCCGATGCCTTCTGTTATAAGATTATGTAACGCTGGAACATGTCCTACATGGCAAACAGGGGAATGGTCGGAGGTGAATATAATAATTTGAACTTTGCTGCTTATTTATAAAGCATTGATCGCATCAAATGAAGTTTATATATTTGATATCTTTTTAAATTTATCGTAAAATCTGAAACGCGTATATATAAATATTAACACTAAGCAATGTTATTATTCACTATGTCGTTCTTTCTAATTTCAGTGCTCAGTAACGTGCGGTCGTGGAATCTCAACCAGAACCGTACAATGTCAAATGGCAGACGGCAGTACGACCGATGATTCCAGATGTGTAGTTATGAAACGACCTTCAGATAAAACACCGTGTGGCGGAGAAATTCGAAGATGTCCTGGCCGTCCTTACAGATGGCGAGCCACACACTGGAGCGGGGTATGGAAATATAAATACGAATGGCCGTTTTGGTTCTGAATGGCCCATTTATTTATATCTTACGATGTCATCGCGACGCATGACGTCAAAGAGTTGGTGACGTCATGCCATAGCAAAGAGAGCTTTGCGCACAAGATGAAATGAACTAAAACACAGGAAAACGAAATCGTAATCACGCTACGCATTAACGTCTGAAGGAGCGTCTGATTTACGTCTGGCCAATCACGGGAAATTGGAATTTAAAATAAAAAAAATATATGTAATATCTTATAGTACCTATTTGCAATCGTGCATGCAATTACTCCTTCTAAAAGAGATTTACGGGTGTCCAAGCATGAGCGTGTGATGGTAAATTTGTCGATTTCGGTTTAAAAAATAAACGATTCGTGTGCAGTGACCAAATGAGCAATACAAGACAAAAAGAAAACTTTTGAGCGGATATTTTTTACCGAAATACAATGGATATGACTGAGAGGGTCTATATAGGGAACATGTGAAGTTTTGGGAGTTAATGATGTTGTAAAACGCTCCAGGACCGCCTTTGTCGTGGTATGTTTATGACAGGAAATGAAAACAAACTGCTTTGGCCAAGGCCAAAAAGTTTTTCAAACTTATCTGTAATCGATTTTTGCGGGCGATTCTTTTTCTTCTCATACTTTAAAAATATTGATTTTACATGCTCTTATTAAAGACATGAAAATGAAATATTTAAGTTCATTTTATTTTTATAAAAACAGACAAAATATTTGTCCATCGTTCTGTGTACTGTGGTTTATATAATATTAAGCCAATGGCCGATACACACCCATTTCGACATTGTTGCATTCAGGATAGTTATTTTTACAATCGTCTATCGAATCGTGAACCCAAACGAAAAAACATATCTTGATTTATAGGATCAAGTTATTCCGTAAAGAAAATACTATGATAAGGTGTAACCAAAATTTAATATCTTTTGAATTCGAGAACGATTCGAATAATTGTTGCGAATCGAATCGAATATTCGAATCATAGCATTCAATTGAACAAACGAAGCCGTTTTTTCATAAAATTACAAAACACATTAAATTTCTATATATTTTCAGTTAATTTATACGTTTTTGATTTTGTCGACTTCGAATTCCCGGAAAACTCGAAACGAATAATTTATGAACTTGCGAATCACGAATCTAATCACACATTTTGGATAGTCGTTATTTTACAAGGTTACAAAGCGAAATTGCAATATTTTTTTTGCAAAGTCCGTAATAGAGAATATGACTGTCGAATAAGAAACAAAGCGTTTATCAGCAAAAAGTCTTATGTTTTAACATTTAGGCTTTTTCAAAAACATATTTGTGTAATCGCGTCTAATCATGTTTGATCATATATGGGGGATAGATAAACATCGCCTTGCAGGCGGTGTTTATCTATGACCCATTCATGATCAAAATCTTAGTTATGAATGATGGATTTTCGACAGAAAATATGACATCGATCATTCATTTTGATGTTTTCTAACCAATTCTTGATAGAATAATTTGATCGAAATTTAAACGGATGAAATATTGCAAAAATTAGCTTGAAAATAATGCCAAACTTAACCGAACTTGAGACAAATTGTCTACTTTTTAAAACTTAGGGTGTTCCGGGGTCGCTTCACCCCCAAAAATGGATAAAAACGATTTTTGGTAAAAAGAAGTTAGAAGTTGACTTATTCATACGAGGCCATGTATGACTTGCAAATCAAAACTTATGATGATGGACTATTTTTTCTATATGCCATGCTTGAAAATATGGTGCGCAACTTCACTTGGAATAAAACGAAAGGAATCGAAATTTTTAAATTACTTTGGTTGCAAATTTGTTTAATAATAATATTAATGACATTTTATCGTTGAGGAAAAGCTTGTTATGAACCACTAATATGTCAAGAACAATGTCTATTGCAGTTTTGGTTCTTGGAACGAATCTATCATATCTAAATGGTTTTATATTTATTTTATCGTTTGGCTTGTTCGTGAACCTATCGGGGGGGGGGGGGTGTTATACTTGACACCGCGGGACAAGGACTTCTGTAATGACCGTGTACGTTCAGTGTGTTACAGCTACTCTGATAGTGTCGCGTGGTCAAATGACCAGACATCGAACCAGCGACCTTCTGGGCAATACGTTCACGCTTGACCGACTGAGCCACCAAACCGGGCAAATTCTATTTTGTATAATTTCGATTAGAGAGTCACCCTGGGTGTTACCTTAAGTTTCATTCATTGTTAAAATGGGTCATGTACGGCAAAGCTTTTTTATTATAACTGGATAAGATATTTGAAACACATGAGCACGACTTCCTAAATTTTTGACTTACGCGGTTTGTTACTGTCAGTATGGCCCAACCGATTATCACGGTTACTAATCTTTTCATAGGTTAGTAGACATACTACAGTCATGTTATAGTACTTCGTTTATTTTATTCGTTTTATAAAAGATGATGATAATACATCCTTGTCTATAATAATCAGTAATCGTTGATATTGCGTGCTAGGATTAACCTGGAACATGTTGAGTGTAGAAATTCAAAACTCCGTGCATGCAAAGATGAACGACTTAAATTGCGACTAAGTTGTTTTTCAATTTCAGCTTCGCGTCTACAAACCTGCAAACTATACGTCAGTGTTCAATCCCATCTTGCGTCTAAATCTTGGCAATTGACTTCGGAAATTTACTTCGATCGACCCAGAACACATATTATTCGAATTCGATTCTAAACTGTTCGGTTTTGCTCAAACCTACATACGGCTCCTATAATTTCAGGCATCGTCAACTACAACCACGTTTAATATGCGTAGACAACTCGTCAAAATTCAATACGATCAGCGGACTTTGTTTTATCCAGTGGTCACATACGGACAACGCGTCGATTTATATACCGCCCATTGCGATAATCTGCCTTTCTGATTCTTCCGATTATGTAGAGATCTTTTGGACAATGCTTATTTATCAATTTTTATTTAATTATTATAAAATCACCTAATGATGCGTTTGAATAACCCCATAACTGTGATATACTTAACTTCACCATATATATGTATATATAAACCTTTGCGACAGTATCCCGACAAGATTCCACATCCCGAATATTTTGTACCATTTACATCATGAATATTCGAATGTTTTCTGCCAATTCTTTTTAACACATTTGTATCGGTTTCAACATTGTTATCGTATGTTCTTCTATTCGAAATCTATATCTGCCCACTCTATCTTTATGCAAAAAAACACAAAATGAGGCGTATACTCTATCAAGCATGGATCATCAATAAATTGCGCTTTTAAGCGCAATTTATTGATGGTCCACGCTTGATTGAGTATCATACCGTAACATATACAAAATTTTATTGAAAGCAAATTTAAAATTCCTATTCAATATTCATATTTCTTTATATTGCAGTGTTCAGTGACTTGTGGGCGTGGTTTGAAGAAGCGTGACGTCATTTGCGTCGATGCGGAAAAGAATCGAGTATCGGACGAATTGTGTCAGAATCTTCGAAGTAAAAAACCGAATCCGGTTCGAAAATGTAGAACTCGCCGAAGATGTCCAAGATGGCACACTGGGAATTGGAACAAGGTATCTGAAAATATAAGAAATGAAAAATTATGTAGGATGTAGCTGATTTTCACTAATCGCCACCTGATTCATATAAATTATACCTCCAGTGAAAATGCACTTGAATTTTTCAAAAAAAAGCAATTGGATTTACTACATTTTCTAATTCGCTTCATTCGTGTACTTCGTCATGTCAATGGTCGCTATAATTGGTCGGCCCCCTTTAGTTACTGCTGACGAGTGACTTGAAATTGAAAAAATATTGACGCTTTCATTTTCAGTGTTCTGCATCTTGTGGGACGGGTGTTCGAGTCCGCGGTGTTCATTGTAGATACAAGCGTAAAACAATGGCTGATGATTACTGTGATTCGGGTTCGAAACCAGAAGACGTCGAAACCTGCAACGGAACTGAATGTGAGCGTTATTCCTGGAAAACGTCATCTTGGTCATCGGTGAGACCCAAAGCAATGTTTTAATAGGAAAAAGTCTTCAATTTACATTAGATTATCCATTTGGTCGGACAAATCAAATATGAAGTGGGATTATTCAAATCAGTTTAAATCTGTTCTGCTGTCCATGGGCATCCGATATATGGCACAGTCTATGTTTGTTTGAGTAACAGAAAAAAACCAGAACGAGTTTATCCTATGGTTTGCTTATATTGTTTCCCAATGTAGTCCAGTTATTGGTTGTCGTTCAGCTCTTATCAACGATACTTATCATTCTCAATTTTTGTACGATTTGCTGACAGACTTAACTGCTATGTTATGCCAATGAAATGTCTATGGGTTGTTCACTCGCAGTACATTCCATCCTGTGTGGCTAAAATAATATATACTAAATTTATTTCTATACTTCTTTCTTGCCTTTTTTACTTTTCAAGTAGTGGGCAGGACACATACAATTAATTCCTCACCCCTCACTCCAGTTAAAAATTTAATTTAACAGGCATATGCCACAGACGAACCGCGCCTCGGCGGTGCGATCCATCAGTGACTCATAACGAAACCTCTTAAAAATTTTTTATGACTGGGACTCTGTCAGTTCAGATGCCTCAAGCTTAAAATGCACTACTTGGCGCATAATTCCATTTAATAACTCATAGCGCTTCAGTTGTATCCTACATTCCTATAAACCTACATGTATCCAACATTCTTTACTATAAAGTCCCCGAGATATGCCTTTGACCAAAAGATATTGAAAGCGGTTATGAATAAAAAACGGTCTGAAACATTTTCGTAGAATTTATTCAGCGCCATTCGTAGTGTTAGTCTGATTAGGTCATTAATTTGACGTGTGATGGGCAACAGCTGTCCTAATTTTAACACTTTCGTCTAATCGTATCTTGCGCCATCGTGTTAAATACTCAAGTAATCAATAAAAATGATTTGATACTCGATTCGTAAATAGACGTATCTGAAAATGGAAGACCTAGACACAGATGAATCACGCCAATTGTAATGTGTCATTAATCATTTGCTAATATCCATAATTTTTCATATGTCACGTACTATGATAACCCTCCTGTATATATGTTTAGTGCTCAACTTCATGCGGATCTGGGGTACACACACGAACCGTGACGTGCACGGATAATCGTGGATATGAAGTATCTTCCATTTATTGCACGACAGAAGACAAACCTCAAACTAGCGGGAAATGCGACAATGGACCTTGTACAGCTTTTTGGCATGTTAAACCATGGTCAGAGGTACGTAGCTATTTCGAGTTTTAATCAATGATAATGGACATTGTTCAATTTTAATTGAAATGCATATGGTAATTTGTTTATTTACAATTTTGCTAGAATTTGATGTAGATTGAGTTTTCTTTTCATTTCAGTGTTCTGCTACATGTGGAGACGGTATTGAACATAGATCTGTACGATGTGTTTACGTCGATATGAAGACGCAACAGTTTCTTCCTGCGTCGAATTGTCCTTTGAAAGACAAACCTGACGCATTACGTCGATGTGAGGTGAACAAATGTGACGTCGACGTTAGGTGGAGGGTTGGACCATGGAGCGAGGTATGATTTCCTTCGAGTACGCATAGCTAATTTTCTTTGGTCTAATATTTATAAGGAATACAATATCTCGACGTCGAGGCCCTGCGACTCCGTGTGTTTCATACAAGCAAGTGCCACTGCCAATGTACTATATATACGACAAGCCCCTAAACGGCCAAACGTGTATTAACGATAGTGCCGTCGAAATGAGATAATCCATGAACATGGCCAACCCATGTTGTGCACTACCACCGCGTGATGCTGTAATTACAAATTGCAAGGAGAAAGAATCTTTCATTAAGCCGATTATCAACTTCAACTTTCATAAGTATGATTGGTAGCGCAACACCTACAAGCCGAGATAGCTGGTGATACGCAGCGCTGTTCCTAAGATTCCGCCAGCTAGCTATTCTAATTGGAGCCAATTAAGAAGGGCATCCGTTCGTGGGTCATGCTTTAAAATATATTACAGTTTAATCAGACAATAACAATATTTTATTTACACAGTGTTCAGCAGCATGCGGCGAAGGAATCTCTGAACGACAAGTGGTCTGTTTCAGCCGAATCACAGATCAAATGGTATCAGAGAGCGTTTGTCAATCTGCATCTTCCAAAGCTCCTGATCGCACAAGCAAATGCACAATGGCACCGTGTCTACCAACATCTTGCAGGCATGCTCAAGTCCAACATGGGGCAGAGGCAGACGGAGAATATTATTTGCAAATTAGAGGAAAGCCCCTCAAGGTAATATATATATATATATATATATATATACAAGGGAGTTATGCCATCTTAGGCATTAGGGTTTCCATATTCTGCAATTAGAATGGATATTTTGGATATTTAGACAAACAGACATTTTCATTTTGTCAAGCATGATTCACGGATGAAGCGCGTCGATGAGACACTTACTTAACAAAATATGCTTTGACCAAATTTTTCCGATCGGTTAAATAGAATCGATTACTTTGGACGAGTCGAATCTTAGAACACATAACTCCATTCAGTACAAAATCAATGCAATCGATGACTAACTTGAGTGAGAAAAACATCATCCCAATCTCTTTTGTTTACATAATTTATCTCCGACTTGAAAGGAAAACAATAAACAAGTATTGAATATGAATAGTTATTTAATTTTATTGTGTGTATTTGAAATTTGCAGGTTTATTGCAAAGGAATGGATACCAGACACCCATCCGAATTTATTACTCTTGCCGCCGGAAATGACGAAAACTTTTCAGAAATTTACAGTTTTAGGTAAGTCTAACATTATCGATCGAAAGCGGAAAGACCATATTTTGCCCTCGTTATTTTCCATGGGATTATTTTCCTAATTAAATCTCTTTCAAAAAAGAAAATAATTTGAAAAATGTAAATGAGTAAAATGTTCCCAATATCAATTTCTGTGATTCTGTATGATTCGACTAAGCAAGTAAAATTTTCAGCAGATAGATTTTTCGTTATGTCGTGATTTTGAAAATAGTCAGAAATTTCCAGCAACAGGTTAAAAAAAATTTGGTCAATTTAGTAATTTTTTTTGTTTAAATCCCTTTTTTTAAAAAAAATAATATCATGTTCGGAAAGATATCGAATAAATGATTATGATTCTAAATTCGTCGTTATAAAAATAAATATATCTCAAAATGACAAATCTAATCCGAGTCTATGAAACATTCAAATACAAAATTTTTAACTTCGAACCGTAGTTTTTAATTACTTTTCTAATGTTTTCATCTAGTTTGAATAATTCTGAGAGTTGCCCCCACAATGGTTCAAGAAACGATCACTGTGCTTGTACTAGAAATCCACAATCTGGCAAAACTACTTTTCAGAAGATTCGATTCGATATTCGATCAATGAAAGTAACAGGTAGGTTCAGTTTAACCATGTACTCGAGTAATATTTACCTATAGGAATACTTGATAGTAATTTGACTGGGATTTGTACTAAATTAAATTTTATTTCTACGATTACTCTGGCAAGCAGGGATGTATTTGTATTACTGTAAACAAAAATGCTGTAAAATCATCAATTTTGACAGTAATTTTCCTAATGAAATTAAATAAATCTATATTATTATGAAACTATAGAATCGATTGTTTTGCCGATTATAGACATTAGGTAGAAAGCGTCGCCTGAGACGCAGAATCGCGTGTCGCACTTATGGAGATTCGAACCCGATATATTCAACCTGTCTTGACAACGTGTCAACCCCTTTAGGCCATTGTGCCCGGTTCTACAAACATTTCGATATAGTAATTACTTTTTCATTTTTTTATTATTTATTTTAATATCAATTATGATTTCTTCACAGTAAACGATTTCTCATTTGCAACATTCGAATATGGACGACCAGTTGGATTTGGTGTTGCAGGAGATTGTTATAGTAGAGCAAGTTGCCCACAGGTTGGTTGTTATATTTAAAAAATTACCCTAATCATTGATCTTATTCATCACCGGCATTTCAATTCCGTAATCTAAAACACAGTTTGTCAATGGGTCACTGATTGATCGCCGTCGAATATTTTTTTGCTCAAATACGTGCTTTAGGAATCATTTTAAATTGCATTGGCCATTTTGTGTTACCATTACCGTTTTCGATTCATTTTTTTGTGCTGGAATATCTCTAGCTCATACCCGAACAGAAAATTTTGTTTTGTTAAGCACGATCCTCATTTGGACCGTGTCTACGCGGGACGATCTTTTTTCATAAGCGTTTCAAGGATTTAGCTAAAATTTTATTATTTTTTTGTACATTTTAGGGTGAATTTAAAATTAATCTAACCGGGACTGGTTTGACTGTGAATCCAAATACACGGTGGAGTTCATACGGACGTTCTGCAGTACAACGAATTTCACCCAGTCAAGTAAGTGTTGCTTGTTTTAAAGTTATTTCTGCTTAGACTGACAGAATACCAACTATTACCAATTTTTTCCATGCGAGGAATATTTGCCAAAATATAATTCTGTGATACAACATCCACAAAACAATGAGAAATGCTACATGCGGATGCCTCGGATGCCTTGTAACATCTGGTTAAACGAACTTCAAAGCTTTTCATGATGTTGATGATATTGAAGCTATATGTAACATCGGAACAAAAGAACCATTTAAAACCAGCAACTGCCCCCTGGGCGAAAAACATCTCTTACATATCTGCACCACTGCAGTAGAGTGCTCTTTAACTGTTATCTGACCTGAACGATGGTAACATCGCTTACCCCTTATTTGCTTACTTTTTGGTCGTCTCTTAAGCCACGAAATACGTAGGGGTAATTTTTGCTATGCTCGTGGAATTGAGAAAATGCTATTATTCATTCATTTTTCATCAATAATAAGTTATAATAATATATTTTTTTTCTTTTTCAGGACGGTTTATCTGTGGCTGGTAAATGTGGAGGATATTGTGGACAGTGTAGACCTGATCCTATAACTGGTTTAATATTAAGTTATGTAACCGAGAGGTAGAACATAATATAAATGTAAGTTCAACTGTGTTTCGAATTCTAATCAAATTTCAGATTTCAAAAATATATCACAATGAGGCATTACCAAAAATGGAATACCAGGATAAAATCGAATATTTTTTACGAAATTGAATATCGGATTCACATTTGTATTATAATAAACAATCATGAACATCTTTCCTAACCAATGTCAAATACACCAAAATTTACAATCAAATTCACTTAATGAAAATATATAATTTTCGAATTCTCCGAGATTTCAAATCAGTGGAAAGATCGAATCTTATCATTTATGTTCAATAATTATTTATAGATCATAGTTTATTTATTTTTTGCGGTATTGTGTACCTATGGCCCATTCGGGAATGATTCAATTAATTTGTGCTCTAGATATTTTCGAATCACCGAATAAAACAGACCACCTTATTCGAAAACGCAAATTCAAAACTGTTTTATTTCTATTTCAGGATTGCTTCAAACTTCAACGGAACTTGTTAAAAATATATTCGTTCATATTTATTTATTTCTACCTCACATAAACGTGTTCCCATTGTTTTTTATCAAATAATTTTTATTATTATTGCCTGGTATGTAAGCTTCTCGTATTTTCCCGTCGTTTTACTTGAATATTTCAATCCAGTTGCCTCTACCACCATCTGCCACGTCCGTTTCTTTTTTTTTTATTTTTTCTTGTATAATTATTAGTAATTTCATTTCGTCAAATATGAGCCACGTCGGCGCGATACATCAGTTACTCATATTTGAGAAGACGTGGCTCGAAAAAACTTGGACGCTTGTTATTCAAGTTATAGAGAGTGAAAGGTCAAATACTCAGGTACTCATACGAGTACTATCGCTCTCATAGTTGTTTTTCTACGTTGGATATGGGCCGATGATAAATCGCGTCATTAAGGCGCCGTCATCCTAAGCTCACGATCTTTAAGATTTTGGTTAGGGAAGAATGACTAGTTTTTTTCAGGAAATTTTCCGAATCGAATAAAGTACTCGGATTCAAATTTTAGCTTTTTGGAAAAAAAAAAGAATTTATCCTCAAATTCATCATTTCCGGATTCGAAATAAACACTTTTCTTTGAATATATATATCATTTTATTTTGGTAAAGTTGAAGCGATCAATATACAATTCGGTAAGTCATGGGCCGAGTTGAGTTCACAGGTCTAGCGGAGCTGATTCAAAATTCTAAGCTTAATAAACAAACAAAACGACAATTGTTCTATTGAAATTCACTCTTAGCAAAGCGCAATGTAGCACTTAAGGAAAGAACCAACGGTATTTTAAACAGTTATTTCAAACTGCAGTACTTTGAACTGCACTCAAAGGGAAAAAACGTCTGCAAGAGAACTGAACAGCTATAATGAAGTTTAGTAGGTGGTATCAGCCCCGGGCGATAGTAAAACCACCTAAAAGTTTTTGGTCGATACACACACAGGAAATACGTTAGGATAATTCTGAACATCGTACCTACAAAGCAAAACCCTTTCCCAGTGGTCAAAATGGCACACGTTCAAACTTGTTCAAGTTTTTTCGCTTTGCAGTTTCATTGTAAGATTTATATTCTCGTTTTATACCATTGATATTTATTAGCGAATTTTTAATAATATTATAATTAATATCTTAAAATGTTAACAATATTATTAATATCATTGCTTATTTTATATGTTCGTATCTGTAAATAGCGAGTTTGTATCTTTATTATTTTTTGCCACTTTTTCGTGTCACTTCTTGTTTCATGTGTCGTTTTTTTAATGAAATATATATTAACCCCATGGGGCGGGCCCCATGTTTCTCCTTTTCTTTTTTATTTAAAAAAAACAATAATGATAATAGTAATAAATTAAAAATTGCTGCCTCTTATTTTTTACGCAGTACATTTCTGCTTTCAAGTACAAGTTCGCCAATTTACCAGACTATGGAGAAGTACTTCTCTCTTTCTCTCTTTCACGTCTTCTAAAAAGGGACAAAAAGAAACAGTAGGCGTCTAACTCAATTTTATTTTGTCAAGCACAAGCCACAGATGGACCGCGCCTTGACGGCACGACCCATCAGTGACTCACGCTTAACAAAATATTGTTTAGATTTTTCTGAATGGTAATTATTTTTTTCGCGTTTTACAATCCATGATTTTGAAATCGTTTGGATCATATATCTAATCTCCAAGCCATCTGTGCTTGTTGAGCAAAAATTTGAAATACTCCGTTCCCATACAATTTCGTAAATCTTGGTAAAGATCTACACACAATAAACATTTTTCTCGTGTTAAAATAGGGACTGCAATTTGTATAGAATATTACGCAAAGCGGAAATCGGCTACCACCCAAAATAGCATACCCCTTTATATTCAGCATATAACCAACCTCAGTTATTTATATAATTTTTTTTCGACATATTCTGTCATCAATATTTCCTACCTAAGCATAATTTTCAGATGAATCGTGCCGTCCGGATGCGTTTTATCAGCTGCATATGCTTTGATAGTGAATATCTCCTTCCGAGAAAGAATAGTATCAAGTGTGGGGTGTGCATATGGGGTTCTTTGATGTACAGCCCACACATGATAGTATTCTGTTATTAAAGTATAATCGTTATTTAAAATAATAAAAAGTCTCGTTTTGTACCTTATTTTGTTTAAAGTTTCACTATTTTATGCAAACTTTGGAATATATTTATTCAGCAAAAAAATATATCTTTATGATTTGGGTAAGGACATTAAAAAATGGGACAGGAGTATACTAGCGCAATTCAGTTTGTATTATAATATGATTACAGTTGCTCTGAGGACAGAAATTTCTAGAAAATATATCTGAGCAATTTGTTTATCGAAGATAACAATCATTCCACTGGGGCGAGAGAACAGTCCAGCTTTAAAATCACTTTCAACCGCCAAACATATATAATCTAGGTGGAGGTGAACGTGCTGTGAGGTATGAACAGATGGAACAAAGAGTGCAGGCCACAAGTGTAGGGAAAATGAGAGATGTCTCTCTCTGACGACGATCGACGCCATATTTTGCAAGGCTTGCTGCGCAGGCACAAGCGATCTCGTGCTGGGAAATAATAGGGGGAAAATGGGAAGGAAGTTAATACCACAGTATGAAATCCTAATGCGAACGTGGTGCTCAGACGATGATTCAAATTGGGTACTTATAAAGTTACAAGTGGCTAATTAAATCTGTTTTCGTCGTCGAATTGATTTAGAAATCGACTCGTGACTCGAATTGCGACTTGTAAATGTATGACTTGACTTGCGATACTAAATTTAAGTTTTGCTAAGACTTGGACTCGACTCGCAACTCGCGTGTTCTTTGACTTGGGACTCGAATCGAAGTGACTCGTTCCCAACACTGCAATACCGTACATGCTAATAATCGAAAAACAAAAAGGTTGTTCTACTATAGCAAAGTTCATGACTGTAGGCTTGGGGGTTAGGATTCAGATACGCGTAGTCAAAGAAAATCTAAGGGTGGAAGGTTTGAAACACGTCAGCCATTGGTGGGCACGGCAACTACAATAATTTTAGAATCGAGATTCGAATCGGTTCGATTAAAATATTTTGAATAGCTATTTCTATAATTTGGTATGCGTATCGGATATGTTGAATTTTCACATTGCCTTTCGTAAGTTGGTTATAGCCATTGTAGATTTCCCATAAATTGCTCAACATGTTCAATTCAATTCCAAAAAAATTCGATTCGAAAGTAAATAAATCTGAAAGTGTAAACTCTAGGCACGAGAAAATCGAAAAAATTCGCACCCCGCACATTTCCTGGATCTTTCACCAGTACACGCTCGTGCTTCCACCACAAAACCTTTGCATTCATCACAAAACCATGTTTCGCCTGACCAGTCAATCAGATTGTATTGGCTGGGGCAACCGCTATTGCTATCCAGTTTCTGTAATACAGGAAGTACATAATATGCGTTACCTTCTGCTGATCTGTTTTCTGGAAATCAGGTGGCCGATAGAGTGATATCATAATACACAATATCAGTGCTGAGTAGTGTTCTGTAACCGGCTAAAGCCAACCACCAATGCAGAATGGATAATGAGAAGAATTCTGAAGAAAACGTGTCCAGAGGATCAGGTTTGTGTTGGACTTAACGTTATTCTGTAGGATGCTACGATTAGCACAAGCAAGTTGGAGTTCTAATTTGTTTGAGGCTTTTTGCAAATATTTCCTGAATATGTAAGCTAAATACAGAAATGGATCACCGGTAGCCTACTAACTAAAAATCAACTTTCAGACTTTTAATATGCCATGGCCTACAATATTTAAAATCATAAGGATACCGATATAGGATTTCATTTTTATCCTTCGAGAAAGAAAAGCCGAGAATTCAGCTTAATCATGGCGAACCATGACCTCCCATGCGAAAATTCTCTTGTTAATTCCTTCCATCTAGTCTTTAGTTCTGAGTTTAGTACCATCTAGCAGACTACCAGTACAGTAGGTACCGTACAGGGTTGCCAGTCAATTTGTACCCTAATCAATTCGTACCAGTATGTTTTCGGTGGGTCAATTCATACCCCAAAAATAGTGCATAGACTAGGTCAGTTCGTACTGTGATGAAATTTGCAAGGGATTGATTGCAAAAAGTCTGGTATGGCTGATTTATCCCCTGAGATAAAATCCGATCCTAACCTGGAGGAGCAGGCATTCTAGTTCGAATCTGAAAAGAACAGATTCCAACTGCTTATTAACGATGCAATCACTATCACAGATCGCGTTTATGGTGACCCTTTCTGCGAATTTTACTTTGAGCCACAGATTATAGAATTTACATGATTTTGAGCAGCATGACCAGATGACTATTTTCCTGAATCTTTATTAGATCCTCTTGCTGGTCCTGCGCTGCTACACTAAACTTCGTAAACAGGTGAGTTACCGCGAATTTCCGGCAAGGGTGCAAATTGACCAAATGCTCTTAATAGAGTTATAGTAAGAATTGAGCAGGGTACGAATTGATCGCCACTCACAGTATGGTACCAGTAAATATACAGCATATTTGTGAAGGGCGAATTTTCGTTAAAATTACTCATTCGTACATTGAATCTGTCATGATAAAGGGGGATACTGGAACAGCATTTCAGTATCTGCATCATTCAGGCTTGTTACTGAACTTTTGTTGAAAGTGCAATTTCAGATAATAAATGGGGTATACCACAGGTGAAATTTGATCATACTTATGCTGCAGTTATGACATATTCATATATATTGTTTCATACTTTTTAGAGTCTTTACACTTGTCTTTATTATGTAGAATCTGCGATGTTAAACAAAGTGAAGAGAAAATGTCCATATTGTCCTTTCACTTCGTATTATTCCACAAGTTTAACTGTTCATGTAAGACGCCATACCGGAGAAAAACCTTATCAATGCCCATATTGTTCAAAAGTGAAGAAATTTGGGTAGGAAATTTTTCTTTTTATACTCTAACATGATTTTTCAAACTTATATCTTAAAATTATTTAAAGACACAACATTTTCATTAGGGACCAATGGTAAATTTAATCACAGTGGGATGTGATGTGATTTAGACTGGCAGAATACCAGC
Source organism: Styela plicata (assembly GCA_963675895.2). NCBI lineage: Eukaryota > Metazoa > Chordata > Ascidiacea > Stolidobranchia > Styelidae > Styela > Styela plicata. The sequence goes on from OZ023145.1 coordinate 11,934,604, forward strand.
GGCTCAAATACTCTGCTTATAAAATTTAACAAATAGGCAATATTCCATGATATGTTTTTGGCTAGATGATTTAAATAATAGTTTCTAGTGTCTGGTACCAACAAAACTGTATAAAAAGGTTCAAAATCATCAATATTGCAATAGCAGCGGGTATTATTTTGAAACTTTTTTGTTCATCTGAAGAAAATTACATGGATTATAAACCATTGTGAAATATAAATAAAAATATATTTCTGATTCAAAGAATGTAATATGGGGACGGCTATTTGGAAAACTTTTGGGGACCTGTTGAAATAACTGAACTTATAACTAGAATAACTAGTATTTGTGGTTTATGTCGTTTTAGTTACAGATGCGTTAAATATTTTGATCACTAACCAACGGGCATAGATTCTTAATTGCTTATTTTCCAGAGATCGAAGTAACATGAATAGTCATATAAGAAGATATCACAAAGACATGAAAAGGCCTTGGTAACTTTCTATTGTTTTTTTGGATATGGATGGTACAGGCGCGTAGTTGGTAAACGTGAATAAATCGAGCCAAAGCAAATTCGGGGAAGGATCTTATGAAGCAGAGAAGCCAAAATTTAATATTAATTCAGGACATCATTTTATCGTTTTGGGAAGACTATTCGTATTGAATTTTCTCTCACAAGATCCAATCAGATTTTGGCCACGCCTGATAAAAATCACTTTTCAAATTTGTTTATTTTCATGATCCTTTAACTAGCATGTCTTCGACAAAAGATTTATTACTCAAATATCTGTTTTGTTGACAAGGCAGCAAAATCAAACATGTTAGTCAGTAATGGTACTGGTATAAGAACACCTAATCATTAGAAACGATGACTACGAAGCCCAAATGTACACTTTCTTAAATATTTCTGCAGGAAATCAACTTCTTCCCAAATACGACGCCCAATTCAACCATCACGGTCATCGGCATCTACAAGAATGAATTCGCTCTCAATTCCAGAGCAAACCAGCCCAACGTCACATTTCAATTATTTCCCATTGGACCAAACACCGATAATCAGCTCAATTTACAGTGCAACACAGCCTTCATCTAGTCCAATCGATCTGGCAGAAAATCTTGAGTCGCCTACAAATGTTGGCCTTGACCTTACTGATTCCCCTGGAGCTTTGCCGAAAACATCGGTTCAGCGAACAATATTGCAAACACGTCAAAAAACTAATTTTCTTGGAAGAAATCTTCTGCTCGGTGAAAATGATGGAAGTGTCTTTGCGAGTTTGAAGAAGATGTTGGCACACAATAACTTGCAAGATCTAAGGTAATTATTCGTCTTATGGTTCCAATTATTTTTTTTTATCTATACAAAAGCAAAGCCCTAGCCAGTGGACCAGACTTGAATTATAAGAATTGATTTTGTTTTGGAAAGAAATGATTTTCTTTGTTATGCTGAGTCATTGCAAGTTGTGACACGCTTGATTCACTAGACAATATTGATTGACTGTATTCATTGGGAATTATACTCCCAAGTTGTGAAACACAATCCTGCCAAATCCATCTAAATCGTTACTGCTTTAAGTGAGGTATTTTCAATACGAATTCAATATTCGAGGATATATATTAGGAAATACATTCGATATATTAAAATTCTTGATTCTATATATACAAGTTATTTCAGAATAGTAGCATATGAAATATATTGTCGCTGTTGCATAAATCCAGACAGAACAAGCTGGAAACTGCATTTTTTCCAATTTCAAATTATCGCAGTTAAATAAAAAATGTAAAAGTGGACTTTATTCATAGCCTTGTGGACTTTGTGATTACTATTTTTCCTAAGCAAAGTTTTAATGCTGTTTTCATCAAGAACATGGCTGAATACAGATTGTATTTGAACTTTTATATTTGGAATAATCTTTTCAGAAAATACAATATGTATTCGAAATGTAAAATATTCGGTTTTGGTCATCCCTTTTTAGGGCAAACTGGCAAGAAGTTTACTATTTAAATACTTCTGGAGAATGTATTCCATCACAAGATTTTATCAAAGAGGCATATAAAAAGGCATTCATATTTCCTAAAAAAAAATAATCACTAAAAAATTAATAATATCGAATATCTGGTAGTAATAAATGGTTGAAAAAAGCTTTGAGAACATTAGCAGTACTCTGGAATAAGAGCTTTTTCGTCTTCAAAATTTTGGGATACCTAAAAAAAATGAGATTCCTCCACCTTGATTTAAGCATTCATTTGTATCAATGTCAAGGTTGCAGTATCATGCATGAAAACTACATTAATAAAATTCTAAAAAATTTTCAATAAAACTGTGTCACAGACTAGCAGAAAGTTGGTACTTTGCTTTGCAGATGGACAGTGGATTAGCGGCGCGAGCTCGATATCCGTCAGTTGACTCATGCTTAGCAAAACATGTTTGATTAGAATATTACTTACTGTGAAGCATAGCAGCTTTTCTAAAAAACCAACCAATGGCCGTTTGACGCCATAGAGATGTTTCGAAATTTTATTAACGATAACAATATTCATTTATTACTTTGTTTTCAGTGAAGAGGATAACCACGATCTATTCCACAAAGAGAATGAGTCTCTTAGAAATCATGGCAATGTATTTGTCTCCACTTCACCGAAACACGAATCAGATGACAATGCACTAACTGAACGTTCAATTCACTCGGTTCGAGAAGATACCACGTCATCAGAATCAGAGCAGCCCGATAACACCAGAGGTAATGCATAAAGTTTGGCACTAATTGAATACTCAATCAATAGAATTGGCCTAGAAATATTTGTCTTCCATGGTTGCATGAGCAAATCAGAACTTTTGCCCTCGATAACAGATTTTTATATTATTAGTCTAATCTTTACGTATATACTATGTGTTCTTTTTCAGATATGTACGAGTGCAAGCATTGCGATATTTATTTTAAAAGTTGCGTTCTTCATACATTGCACATGGGTTGTCATGGTTATAATGATCCATTTAAATGCAACACATGCGGTGTCAGATGTAAGAATGCTATCGAGTTTCACTGTCATTTTGCACGAGGGAATCATGACGGAGCTCTTTGATTGCTTTTCTCTTTATCAAGATGTAACTTCTTGCATCAGTCTGGGAAAACTTCTTCTGATTGTTTTGTCTCATGATTTTCTATTTCCTGAAGGTTTATTTCACAAGCTAACCTAGTTAGAAACAATGCACAGTTACACATTTTGTTAAGTTGAGCCACGAGCCATCTATGACTCATGCCCAACAAAACGTGTGGCTCATGCTTGAATATATATCTTATATGATTAGGAAGCTGTGGGTGACACAATCTCATTTTTTCGGGTGTCATGTGAGTTTATTTGGATAAATTTCTGATTTTAAAGCCCTTTGATGATTTTAGCATCGTCTTGCACCCAAAACAGACATTTTTGAAAATTATATTGTCTAGTGTATTAGACTTCAGGATGTGGACTCAGGCTTTACCTATCCCCAGCAAATGTTCGACAAAATAAATTAATTTCCATGGAAAGCAATGCCTTAGCAAGAATGACAAAAGTGTTTTGTGGGTTGTTTAACAGTATTTGATAGTATTATTGACCTGTATAATATATTGTTAAACCATTGAAACTATGAATAAACTTTGATGTGAATATTTTTGGATTAATAATGCTTTTTCAAGTTTCACAACTGCTATCAAATAGCATAGACTTAATTTGCTATTGTTCCATTTTTACAAGCTGTTGAAATGAGCGATTGGAAATTTGCCTTTTTCTTTTTAAGTTCAATTCTGATTACCGGTACTGGTACTTTGAAGAAGCAGGTCTAACAAATTTTATTTTGATATTTCGTGATTCATTAGTGGCGTGAACTCTTCTCATGAAAACACTTTCACTGGAGTGTAACATCTTCAATACCCAAGCCTTAATTTTTGTTACACAATATTAGAAATACTTTTATATTTTTAAACGTCAATCATACTGCGTTTTTATTCAAGGTTTCGTTTGCAAATCCGTAAATAATATCGGATTGGTTTAATGTCATACCCTATTGGTTTGGAATTTCTATTTTATACGTTGATCCAGGGGGACAGAATCGTGTTCCTCGGGTATCTGTAACGTTCATGGCACTTTCTTCGGGTGAACCTTTTTTGTAGTTTGGTTTCTTCCAGACAGTTGAAAGAGAGATTTTATTTTAATCTTTCAAAAGGAGAGATATATTAACAGCCATTTTCTTCGGGTGTCTCAGTAGAATGCATTCTGCCAGTGTGCGTCAATCTTATTTCGCCTGTAATTGTTGTCATATATTGTTGTGTATCTGTTATAAAATTTCTTTATTTTTGTGTTCCTTACTTTCAGCGTTTAATTTTTCGGTAAATTTCTTTGTTTTAATTGTAATGATTCATTTAAAAAAAGTATTCCACTCAGTTGTGCAATTAGAAGTTTTCGGTCACCCCTTCTCAGCAACCTTTGTGGGTGTAGCTCTGAAATATATTATTTTCTTGACTGTGTATTCATTCACAATTCGATGATAGTTATAAATGTGATACTATTTTTCCCATCGCATTTGAAAGTGATGTCTATATTTTGCATTTTCTCAATAAATATTTGTTTATGTCAATTAATGTTCTGCAGTATTATCCGTTAATTCACCAAGCAGAGTTGCTACCTAATGTCAACTGTTATTGTTATGTGAAATAAATTATTTTGTTACTGTATAAGATTGTATTATTCATTTTGGTGGTTACTCTGCGACTGTTATGGTGGTCTACCCTAAGCATTGTTACCATAATTTTGTGTTTTACTCTGAAGTACTATATCTTAACGCTCATGAGTAATCGTGCGTCTTGTTGCGTCTTAGTTGAAATGTGTCTAGTTCTTCTAAATACAGTGATACATTTGTTTACCCCAGCAACTGTTTCCGGGCCTAATGAATGACATTCACGAATATTTTTGAGAGCAGTCCGGGCCTACTTCCTAAGCCAAAGCTGGTCTTTGGCCATCCCTTGCTGCCTTTAATATGATTACATATGTATCCAAAATTCACGACATTGTTTTACTATATTTCACTCATTTATTGCAGTGCAGTAATAATGATAGAATTAAATACACAAATAAGAAAATAACAAACTCTCTCAACTCTATTTTATTTATACGAGTAGGTACTGCTAAGAACATTACATGCATCTAAGTTTAATGTCGCGCCGCTGTCTGCAAACATAATTATAATAATTATTCAACTTCGAACTTTTAACGACAGTTTGAAGATTTTATAACAGACTTTTTCGGCAGAATCTCATCTTGCACGAACAAAATAAACATAAATGAAGGTAACATTTGTAAGATATCAGCTAAACTAGCAAAAACAAGTCCAGATTTAAATATTTCTTGAGCTTATGCAGCACACATTGATAGTTTGTTTTGGGGGTGTATGCTAATATTTTACGAAGCTGTGGGCAATGTATTCAACTTGCAAAAGCTCTCCCAGAAAGTGCATTTATGGTGGTAACTTCAAAACAAAGAGCCAGGTCATGACAGCATTTGTGAAATAAATCACGGTAGCAAGAGAATTATAAACAAACCAGATATCAATAGATCTACTCAAAGGAATTATATTGGCGGAACCAGAAGAACATGAAAGTCTCGGGTAACATGAATTCGTGAATCATGAATTACTGGCTTTGATAAAATAAGTGGTAATTTTGGTGAAAATGTATCTTTGTCAATTCATTATTCTATTTTAGAATCAAGGATCTTGGAATTTTGTCACTCTCAGTCAGCATAGTATGGATAACTAATAAAAAGAAGTTTCGATCTGCTTAAGAGGGAATAAACAAATCAAAAATTACATTCAAAAACAAATGACCGAGACCTTATAAGGTAGTTTGAATATTTTAATATAAGTACCTGGAATTCATGAAGAAATTTTAAAATGTGCAAAATTAAGACGTCATATAATAATGTGAAATGATTGAGAAACCAAATGCCTCAAATATGTTGTTCAATCATCCCTACTTTCAGAATTATGTATTCTCAACTTATTCAAATCAAAATTTGTAAAAATTCTATTTTGACATACTACAGCTGGATTTGCTTAATGTACCCAATACAACTATCATGAAATGACCATATTTGGAAAAATAGATTGAACTTTTGCTGACAAGTGAGTTATACAACAGCTAGACCTGCCGTCGTTCTGGCTTTTTTAATGGTTGCGCGTAGAGTGAACTGCTGTCGAGAAAGAGCACGCACATGCTTAAGGAAGGCATCCAAGTCCACAGAACCCTTTCTTAAACCTTCACCTAGGTAATATATTGTGTCCTCAAGAGCTTGTTCCTCGGCAAAAGACTCCAAAATTTGTTTGTAGAGTGGTGTTGTCGGCAAGACTACTTCATCAACATCCAGCTCATCTTGTTTGTTTTGCATTGACCCGATCTTTTCCTCAATTTCTTTATTCTTGGTCTCTAGTATCAAGATGTTGCGATCGACTTGTGCTGTTTCAGATTCCGAGCTTTTCAATGATGTTCTTGATTTTCTGCTGGCCTGCTCTTAATTCACTTTCTGTTTGTTTTAACGAAGACATCTCAGATTCTGCCTGCGAATGAGCTTCTCTCATTCTTCTCTTCAATTTGTCGTTAACGGCTGATTTCAATGATGCTTTCATCATGTCATCAGATATCGCACTTTGCTTACTATTGACCGCTGGATTTGGAGGATAGGGAGTTCCCTGTGCATGTGAAGGCTGAGCAGGTGGATACATAGGATTTGGATATGAAGGATAAGGTGTATTAGGCTGTGGATATCCTGGAGTTGCTGTGTTTGGATAAGGTGGTTGAGATGCACCCATTGGATAAGGTGGGTTGGTGGGTTGATAAGTGGTTGAAGGTGGACCTCTGGGTGGATACCCGGGGACTGGTTGTGGGTAGGGTGGATTAACAGCGGGATAAGGAGTTCGCTGTGGTGGAGCTTGATGAGTTGGTCGAGATACAACTGGTGGTTCCTCTCCAAACACAATCGTCATAACCTGCACCAAGCCAGTTAAATCATGTTGTCCTGGTCGCCATTCATTCAAATAAGGCAAATATATTCTTCCATTTACATCGACATGTTTTCCATGCCTGACTTGCATAGAAGGAGTTGGTTTAACAAAACAAAGTGGAGCTGTTTGTGGATGAGCTTCCATTAAATGAATGGCAATCGGAATATTGTAACTTGCACCCCTGTACATAACAGGAATAGTACCAGTAAGACAAACCAACTTTTTTCTCATTCCATTGTTGAAGGTAAACATTTCAGCTTTTGGTTTGAGATCATGATAATGTCGTGATACATTGGCAGCGTCAGTGGAAGCTTGAGGAATTTGTGTATATCCATTACTCTGCATCAATTGATGAATATACTGCCGAGCTTGATTATAATCTCCCATGATAAATACTAAATATACTGTAGCTTGGTAGCAACGATTGAAAATAGAGCTACAACGAATGGCAATTTGTTTTCACCTAATATGTATTAATAACACATGACCAACTGAAAAATTTTGTCAAAACAACTTTTGTTAAAGATGGGTCACTGGGTCTCATCGATGCTTAACAAAATATATGATTGGGTATAAGCAGCTTTGCAGAACTGTAATGTATAATAATGTCTACCTGTCTACAGACCCACTTGTTTGGAGCTCACTAGGTCAGAAGTAAATGTATCAACTGTCATTAGAATTTTTATCTTTTAGCTGCATAGGATATTACATTAGTGCCAAATACAGAATAGGAATGTCTTCATCTAAATAAATCTATTCCCCACATTCTAGTCTCACAATTGTTGTGCAATATAGTCTGAAGTTAAAACCCATAGCAGTATAAACATAACTTTTCAGTCCTTCTGTTGAAAAAAACTAGACTATAAGACTCTGTATAATATGTGATTGCAGGCTGTTGCCTATTTTGTTATAATTACAGAATCTTTCCAGGCAGTCTGTCCCTCCCTTCTAATACCTTGGGGAGAAATGTCCAAATGCCTACTGGTTCCACCGCCCGTTCATATTTTCCTTAGAATGGTTTTAAAGATTAAATTTTATTTTTGAACCGAGCTAAAAATATGGAAGTACAGAGTACACTGCTGCATTCTCTTACTGCGACAAATATGCCATCAAAAATAGTGATGATTTATTTGATAGCTAGTTACTCTTATCAAATTCGCTCGCCAACACCTTGTTTTTGTTTGTTTACAAGCACGGGAGACAAGCTATTAGTACCGGAATGAAAGAAGTATTAACCCTTCAACAGAAGCAGATTTTTGTGTTGGCCGTAAATGAGGAGAAATCTATCGAAGACGACCAGTTTACGTTTAACTAGTTAACGTTAACATATACCGGTATGCGGTAGTACTAAATTGTCGTCGGGCGCGTGCAGGGCCAAAGGGAAAGCGTCGGGGGCTAAGAGAAAGCGTCGGAGGCTAAGGGGAAGTGTCGAGGGCTAAGGGAAAGCGTCGGAGGCTAAGGTGAAGCGTCGACGGCTAAAGGAAAGCGTCGGAGGTAAGGGAAAGTGTCGGGGGCTAAGGCAGAATGAGCACGTCAGCTGACTCATGACGTCAGTGAATCCCCATACGATGGAGTCCTAAATTAAAACTCCGATTCGTAAACACAGAGCGGAAGACCAGAGACGGCCTAGAACTGGGTACACAGTACTACGAAGGCTTTCGCCTGACCATGATAAACACTGTCATCACTGGATCTTACACGGGTGCTCATATATTTTTTAAGAAATATCTTACATTTCACACACTTCTGGACCGAGATTCTAGCTGATAAAGAAAGTCAAAGTTCCCCCATGCATACTATCGCTATAATCCGAAGAAATCACATATACACCATAGAGATTGTATCCAATCAGTCTCAAACCATATATTCACATAGTTTTTGATCAAATCGATGACATATTTATGCTCCATGAGTGGAACAGACATGATGTGGAGTCTTGAATTACAATTGGAATGTTTATTTCAGGACTAATCACCAGTGAAGACAATGACACAAGTTCACCCGTTTCTTTATTTCGCATCATTTTAGCAATCTATGAATATACGGCACAACTTTTCGTTGGTGTTTCAGATCTTTCAAGTTAATAGCTAATAAATAACTTTATACAATTACATAATTTCGATTAGAAATTATGTATTTACATACCCTTCACGCTCTTATTGATATTTAAACCTCACATGGTTAGAGATGCAACGTTCAATATTGAACATTTTACGTTTGGGATGTCACTGTAAAATTAAAACATCAATTCGATGTAAAATTAAAAAAAGGAACTACACGTGAGAGCATACACGGCAACGTAAAACTAGGACACGAAACCCCCCAAAAAATGAGTTTGTTCAATTTTTTTCCCAAGAACGCTAAGATGCAGTTTCAGAAGATCCTCACAGTCTGGATTATCACGAGTCGTACATTAGGATGTATTGCACTGCTGCTGCATTTTAGCACATATATGTGGCCTTTTTTAATTTAGGTTTTCAAAAAGGTCAACTTTCCTAATAAGTAGGCCACCAATTTTTCGTGATTAAAATAAAGAAACACAGAAATGAGTAATTGAATCCCTTCGAGTCCAACATGTTGGGGTCTTGAATATAAAACCGGCCTACATATTTATTTCACAATCCAAATATACCATTAGCCCGTTGACATCAACAACAACGACGTAAAAAACGAATATATCTATTTACTTTGTTTATATTTATTGCTTTTATTAAAAATGATTGTAAAACTGGAACACTTAACCTTGAATACAAAAACACTATTATTTAATCAAATTAATTATAATTGGGCGTTGCTTCTCAAAAATCAAAACAAAAAATGGCGAATATATTTGCATATATATTGCAATATCATTCGCAAAAGTGAAAATGACTTTGCAATAATATGAAAATATAAAGACGGTGATTTCAATTAGTTTATTTCATGTAATATATATAATTTGTAAGAGAACAAATAACCTCACTTCACACCAAATCTATTATTAAATATAATAGAATAAAAAAAGTCCAATCAATGATATTTGTGCAAATTTTGATTGAACACGAATTTTAGAGTGATCAAGAGAAGACTATACTATATTGTAAATAACATTTTAGATTTAAGTTTTAAGTTTTTTTTTTTACTTTTTTTCACATAAGAATGGATTTTCGCATGAATGTACAAAAAATGTCGATAACGATAGGTCGCTATAAATATCTATTCAGAAATATCACCACTATTTTTAAAATTGATTTATATTGATATATTGATTCCGAAGCCATATGGAAGAGACATAAAAAGAATCCTTAGCAAATTAATCTACTTGAGTAAAACATATGTGATGTTGTGCAGTAACCGGATCTTCGAAAAGTTTTGAAACTGTCGTGGAGTTGTTTAATGTGCAACTTAAATTCAGCCAGAAACCAATGGTGATTTTGCTGGAAATAATAAGTTATATTTGTCACACAGTGAAATTTTCTGCATATATATGTTTTGTCAAGTTCAAATCCATCGATGACTTATGCCTGATAAAATTAAATTTCTGATTGGGGTAAATCATATTTTTAATGATAAGGAAGTGTTGACTTTTATGAGCTTCAAAAAGATAAATCTCAGCGGGAGATGTTTGGCTCATCCAATCATTTGCAAAATCTGAATAATCATATTTAGTAGCAGAAAATTTTGGGCTTAATTTATTCACGAAAAGCCAACCAATTAAAGCTGACGTTCTTATAGTAAATACAGGTAAAACCGCTCCACAGACGTAAAATGTATCAATTATTTTTGAACACAAATGGATTCATTTTTAGAAGCATTTGCAGGATCGCCCCGTTTTTAGCGCCCCCTCTTTCTCATTGCAGTTCGGTTAAAAATGCGACATGGGACTTAAATCGTTAAAAAATGTAATCGGCTAGATTACATCCGGCTAGATTGGAAGATTAATATTTAATTATATTAGATTGTGTGCCTTTTTATTCATGTGTGTTGGAACGGCGGGATAGACTGCGCTCCCGGGGAAGGCAACTCCCGGCCCTAAGGCGTAATCGTGATACAGTAATTTGCTCTGTCATTATACGTGTCGGTCGCGAAGGCAATGTGTTTGACTGAAATCATCATCCTCAATTTATGATTGTTGCGGTCGAGCAAAGTGCGCAACGCAATTTCATACAGAAAAATATATCACAGTCTGCCCAGTCTCCCATTTTTTTTACAATTTGTTGTATTAGGAAAACGAAATGTATTTAATACAACACCTTGTTTAGTGTAATGCCGTTGGAGAAGCAAGATTTAGCTTTCAAGCACGAGTGCTTGACATCATAATCACTTGATACTAATATCGACCCATATTTAGCATCTGCTTATATCGGTGCATGCATATTGCTTTGGGCCTTACTTTGCTGAGCGCTTTGTGCGCGCGATTCACGGGCGTGGTGACTTTTTTCGATAGTCTAGATTTAGGAATGAATGTGCCTTGAATTGAAAGGAGCGTTGTAATTTATAAACCAGAATCAGGTTTAATTGTTTTTTGGTATGCAAATATTTTCGTATACAGATGCTGCAAGTGATGTGTAATATTTGTTCTGACTGATGAAACACACGCTGTTTTAATGGAAGCGGAAAACATCTGGGTCAAGGTCATCTGTACTGACGCAAGCGTGGTCGATATTGCCTGTTGCAATGTGGCCTAAGTGGCCTAAGGTTTGCGCACGTACACATGATATGCTATTAGCCTAATATTTGTCGCAAATGCGCGGTTTGTTGGAAGTTAATTCACAGAGTGATTGACCAAATTAGTTAGGTGCTGCACACCATTGCTGAAACCAACACCATGCCGTTTTTCGCATCGCAGGTAATCGCGGTGTCTTAATATCCACTTTGAGGTGTTGTTTCCCCTCTGTTGATAATGCTAAATACTGATGAAGGTGCGTGGTGAGAGAGCGTAAGTAAGAAAAGTCATTATTAAAAGGTGTAAATTCGTACAGTTGAAAGTTTTATACGACAGAAGTTCACGTACACTAACAAAATACTGATGAGTTCCATATGTGCAGATTGAGTTTTGCTTGTCGTGATATGACTTAACAATGTTTGCATGAACTGCAAAATACTGCACGATGTGCGTTCGTAATGTGGTTGAAATATAGCGGCAGTTCCTTAGCTTTGTTTTCGGTTATTAAGAATAATTTCCATTATACGAAATCAACTTCTAGTATTATGAAATCATTCATATTATTTTGCATATACGAATTATGTTGTATATTTGCTGTTTGTTACTATAGATAATTTTTTGAAGTGATTGAAATTTAATTTTCGTAACGAGACTAAATACAGAAATAATAAATTATAAGAATTCAACAGAAAAATGTATAAATTATACAGATGTGTTGGAAAACGTAGTAATTTAAAACATAATTGATCCAATGACTTGAAAGCTAGAGAAACAAATAAAATGTCGATTTTGTTGTCACATGGTCAATTACGGGTAAAAAATTTCTGGGTGCTATTTGTAAATTGCATGTACTCTATTTTATTTGAGAGATTCTGCTCTGTTATATTTGCACCATTTTTTTATTCTATTTTTTCCGAAGAAAATTAAACTTTAGTAACTCATCGAATTTTTTCATACATTTCAATTTGCCGTCCTTCATATTATTGAAAAAAGCGGGATTAACGTAGAGATAATCAAAAATATTTGATAACAAACCTTCATACTTTTCCCACATCAAAATTTAAATTAAATATATATTTAATAAAACAGGTAACAAAAAATACCTTGCGTATATGCCTTGTTCCTGTACGCATTGCTGTTTTCCAGTTATGATAAAAAGTGTGGTCAAGAATATCGAACGTCATTGCGTTTTTTTTCCTTACCTAATAATAAAAATACTAATTAAATAAATCTAGATATATAAAAGCGTGTTCCCAACAATAGAACAGTCCCGTAGGGCCACTAACGACCACTAATTCCGACTAAGAAACCCCATTTTTAACAGAAAAATTGAATAAAGACATTTAAAACACAATGACGTCCTTTAATCCATCTTTAATTTGAATACAATTTCTCTTCCAAACAATGTAGGTTTTTTTTGTTTGGTTTGTTATTTTCAACTCATCATTGTGGTAGCATGAATGACGACACATGAGGTATGGAAGCGACCATACCAAAACCGTGTGGAATATGAGTAACATCGATTTTGCCCTCCCTCCGTGAAATTTTTGAACGTGGTATATTGTATACCACTTGCGCGAAATTATATATATATATATGAACAAAAATGTACTTAAAAGAATGCAAAAGACCGGATTTCACCTTGTAATTATGATATTCTGACATGTTAGAAAAACATATCCACATTTTATGTGGAATATTTGTAGTTGTAATTTGAATTTAGGAACCAGAATGCATCTGTGTCTCAATGTCATAACATTTATATTTCGAGCTCCTAAAGATTTACGATCTATATTTATATAATCGCCATTAATAATGACACGATAAAAGAGAATCCGGTATCCATACAACACGATACTACTCATCAAAGTTGGATATTGAAGATAAAAAATTCTGGTGAATTCATTTGGACAAAAGATTTCAACTAATTTATGACTTAAAACATCCTCAAGATTCAACGAAAATCGCTATTTGGATATTCACTTGCATATTATTTATTTCTACCCGGTTGTTGTCATTTCGTCGCAAGAGCATTGCTCTACATGTCGAGTTCAGATATAAATTCATGGTTTTGTATCTGGATTTCAACAAACGTCTGCTCGACCCAACAAGATGATTTTGAGCAATTGAGATCATCTCGCGATATCTCTGCATCATTCCAGGTATCTGGTACTTAATTCTGGAGAGCTTCTGAAATGATTGAGCGTGTTATATTCATATATGTTTGGTAATATGAAGTGCAAAAAAAAAAATTGCAGGAAAATTTTATATATTTAACGTCCTATATAAAGTTTTTGCATAAGCTGGCTTATGAGTTGAGTTTGAAAACTTATGTTAAGTAAAAGATTTCTATATTCAATTCTCTCAATCATCGGTTATGCAACCTAGGCAGTCCGAACTTCAATTTTTCTTCACCAAATATCGTAACAGTTCATAAAAGTTATAGTCCACATAGCATATAATTAGGTATTTCATTTTTGTTTGTAGTTTTATTGCAGGAATTGTCTGCCCGCAATTTTATTTTTTTAACCAAATAACCCGAATGACGCATTACGTGCACAGAAAACAAATGCCGCTATAACCATATTCTGGAAACCCTCTTACTCCAGTTAAACGTTTTCCGTCACAAACCATCAGTAAATGTTTTTATTACGTAGGTTTTGTTATGTATTCTCTCAGAATTTTCATTTTGTTAAGCATGCCCCACAGAAGGATCGCGTCTCATCGACGTGATCCGTCAGTGACACATACTTGACAAAAGATTTCTATAATCAACTCAGAAGCACGTCGTCGCTGCCAACAAGTTTCAGTTGAACCGATAGTGCGATGGCATGCTCGATTAAATAAGCTTTTCATAGTCTATAAACTTAATTAAACTTTTCAATCTTTCAAATAGAAAAATTGTAAAGTATTCAACGTTTCCAAAATGGGTTATTTGTTTTGGAATATAAAAATTTGTACGGTCACAAAAACAAAAAATGTTAGGCATTTTATGAATTTAATTTTTGGCGCCGGCGGCACATATATCAATTTCCTTTTTCTAAAATATACCAGAGTGTACTACAGGCATACCAACGTCTGGAATTGTGTGGACAGATAACATTCCTTCCAAATATTATTATTACCTCAATGTTAATTTCGATATGCACAAATTATTTCTTGAACTGGATAGTTTTTGTAAATTGCGCATGTAGGCTGCATTGGTAGATACCTGTGCCTCAACTTACAAAAAGAATATTTATTTAAACCCTCATCAATACAAAACTGTAAAATGTGCTAGAAAACATAAAAGATGTATCAGTCATATACGTTAATTAATACTCAAATCGTTAACATAAGCATGATATAATTCACTGATCTAAAATCTCCTAATTTGCCCTACACAAACTTTTTAATAGAAAATAGCAACTA
Source organism: Styela plicata (assembly GCA_963675895.2). NCBI lineage: Eukaryota > Metazoa > Chordata > Ascidiacea > Stolidobranchia > Styelidae > Styela > Styela plicata. Next base: position 11,949,672 of record OZ023145.1, read on the forward strand.
ATTTGAAAATCTGTGCTTACCCCGAGATGGTGACGTGTCCAATTACCTGCAGTTACAGCCTGAAAAAGTTATTAGATATTTGAACATCCCAGTTACAAAAATTGATGATCCAACATATTTTGTTAAGCGGGGACCTGTGTGTCTCACTAATGGAACGCACCGCCAAGACTCGGTTCATCTGTGGCCTATGCTTGTCGAAATAAAATTTCAATATCAATACATTGGATTTTTATGTTGTGCAAGTGCTACACCACGTTTTTGACTTGTTGCCCCAACTGTGCCCACCGAACGAAAATTCCAATCGTGCTATCATATGTATTTTTAAATATTGACTTTGTCTGTTCGCAAGACAGCCAAAATAACTGCAGAAAAAGCCAGCAATTTTCAAGCAAAGCATATTCTGGTGAGTAAAACAAAATTCCGAAGAAATCTTATTGCGTTGTATTTTGCCTAATGTCGGCAACTAAAATTTTATTTTCTAATCGTGGCCTGCTGATCAATAGCTCCTCGATGACACAAAGCTGAACAATTTTGACCTCATTTGAAAACTGAAAACGTCAATGTGAGCAGAAATGAAACATATGCAAGTGTGGTTCCTAGAGTGTGAATGAGTGCCGAGTAAAAGGTTTTTAACTCAAATTAGGCATATTTGTATGGATCAAAAGGGCTAAGAATATTCAATAATATGCGGCTAAAATAAATATTGACTTACCAAGACCTTGCGAGTTTTTTCAATTTCCTCTCCCAAATTGAATAAGGTATCACATTGTTGAAAATGTATCGTACAGTCAGTTTTGTTAAAAAGAGGTTGACACGTGCCAACGTCTAAAATAAAATTATCTTGCTCAAATCTTCTATTTGTTTTCCCACCAGCAATCGACATGCTTCCTCTAGTTGTAATGATCGCCATGATGGCGAAACAGCAAACATCTGTGGAATGAAATTAGGATTAGCAAACCGAGCAATAATTTGAAACTTATATAAATAATATATATAACATAAACTATTTAGAAAAATATACTATAAGCCTGAAACAATAAGATAAGCTTGAAAGCTTAAGCATAAATTTTTGGTGTAAAAGACTCCTGTGCATGAAAGTCGTACAGGAAATAAGTAGAATTTGAGTCCCTCAAATTTCTCGAAAAGACTTACTTCTTCTTGATACTAAAGAACGTTTTATCTTGCCAAGTAATAGCCACGAATAGAACATCTACAAGTGACCAAATATTTCTGACGGGACGGCAAATATGATGCTAACAAAGAATTAAAAAACTTACTAAGAGGTGTGAAAATCATGTTCTTTATATGCTTTAGTGATCTCAAAACCACCTGCCAGATTTATTGATATAAAGAACCAATACACGAACGCAATCCTTTTATATGATCATATGCCGGTGTGACATGCCTGGTTGGAGTAATAAATACGTTTTAGAAAAAAAATAGGAATTTACTTCTCAAATCTCATTTTAATTAGACTTGTTGCTACAGTGTATTTTATTTGATAAGTTATTAAATTTTTGTACGTGAACATTGTCTGCAATCACAAACACGCACATTCAGTTTAGGCGTTATTGTGTTTATTGATATACAAAACACTAGACACAATATTGCGAAATGAGAGTGCGATGAGAGCTCAGATAGGAGGTCAGTGCAAATGGCAATGAGTGCCTTTTTTCAGATAATGTTTTAAAAAGTTCGCATAAAAATGCGCAAATATTTACCGCACATTATGACAAATCTTTTGCATTCAGGATCAAATCAAGTACACTGGCACAAATGGTTTATACAATGATTTTCGTGTAAAAATATTCACTGGCTTTTTTACTTTTTTAAGGCTTTTCGAATAAGCTCTACGTTTTTTTATTTTTAAGGCTTTCGCTCTGAAGCGAAAGTCCTATTAAAATTCTACGTTTTTTTTATTTTTATTATTTTAAGAGGAATTCAAATATAATTTTGAGATTTCATACCTTGTCTGTCCCATGCATGGGTCTCACATATATCATTGGATAGATCAAAAAGAGTGTAGAGAGTGGATATTTTACTGATTTGGCGCTGTTGTGAGATGGATAACCCAAAAAAAAATTCAAGAGACTACACCTGGTCTGTCCCATGCACGGCCCATACATACATCATTGAATAGATCAAAAACAGTATGCTTTGCAACTGATTTGACATAGACCTAAAATAAATATTCTAATTGCAATTTCAAGACATCGCATCATGTATGTTTCGTGCATGGCGCATAAATATGTCATTAATTTGATCAAAAACTAAGTAAAGATATGCTTTCAGGCTGATTTGACACAGTCCATGATGTATATGTGATTTCTTCGGATTATAGCGGTAGTATGAATGCCCTGATTCAATATCATGAAAGGTGAATTTTGATTTTTGTAAACTTCGTTTGTCAGCTAGAATCTCGGTCCACATGTCTGTGTGCTGTATAACATCTCTTAGTAAATATATGAGCACTCATGTAAGCTCCAGTGATGACAGTGTTTATTATGGTCAGGAGAAAGCATGTATTTATTGGTGTATTGTATTGGTTGAATGAAATAAAATCAGAACAAGATATATTTCTAAAGAAATTTACTTCAGGCAGTGTTCTACTTTCATTTCATATATAAAATATATAAATATATATGTCCATAATACGAAATATAAAAATGTATTCGATTTTTTTCTCTTGTTTGTTTTACAGAAAATGCTGGAATCCTCTTCGATTCAAATAATACATTGAACAGAGCACATCACCAACTTCCTTAAAAAATACATCAACGAAAGTTGATGTTCTTCTATCCGTATACGTCGGTATGTGTCAACATATACAGTACCTCGTGGTTTGCTGAATACAAACGTTGGTCGACCTCTGCATTTATATTTGGTTTAATGATTTATTAGACGTATTGTTTATTCAGATGCTTTTAAATTTCTTTATTATTGTTATCATTTTTATTATCATAATCAAACTTCTCACGGAGCCTCATCTTTAATACAACCCAGTTGGAAATATATTGATCAGAGATATTTTGTCAAGCGCTGGTCACTGATGGATCGCGTCGCCGAGGCACGGTAACGATAGCCAGCACGAGCCAGTGCAAAATGCAGTACCAGACCTCTTACTGGAAAACATTGCAAAAGGGACTGAACCGATATAATGAAGGACAGAATTACGTAATTGAATTACTCCAAAGACAATTTTACTGCAGATATTTTGAGTTACTCATTATGAGTTAAAGGTGTTTTTTTATGGAATTCTATAAAATTCAAAAAGATTAAATGATTCGATTCGATCATGTATATATTATTTAAATATGGCTGAATTGAGTATCAGATATTTTCACATCTCCTTGTGAAGCTTTCAGCTATTTGCCAACGGAAAAAAGTCTTTTGACAAATGAGTCAAATGAATGATAACTTTCAGTGGACGCGATGGCCTAGAGGTTGAACATGTTGGCATCACTTCCATCCCCGCACAGTTGGGACTCCCACAATGTACAAAATTTCATGCGAGAGTTTTTTCCCAAGAACGCATGGAATATGGTATTCCGGATCGAATTGATTCTAATCGTTTAAAATCCGGAATCCCGTATAAAAAATAGGTCCTATGAATCTTAAATACAAGGATTTTGCTATAGTAGTTTTTAGAAGCCAACTGATTTTTAGAAAATGTTCATGATGCATGTGAAATCCGTACTCTGAGAAAACTTATTTTATAAAAAACAAAGCATTTTTACGACTGTATCACTTGCAAAATTTATACACAGATCACAACATTTCAAACTGGAAAAATATGTGATGAAAAGTGATGAAAAAATATTGGACAAAGAAAACGACGAACAAACTAAGGTCCATCTCCAAACACAGTGTGATAATTACCCTGAGGTTGGTCTAAATTTATTTGGTATTTTAAATGAATTAGTAAACTAGTACATTACGATAGGATAAAATTTCATTTAATCTTGTTGGAAAGGAAAACGGAAAACACGGTTTTACTAATGGCCAACCACGACTGCTTTTTCTGTGCTTGGACAGGAGGTCCTAACCAAAGCGTGTGTCGGAAATGCTTTCAACGATTCTCTCGCGCCAGTTTCTGTAACAAACTATGCGATTTTGACCACAAAATACAAAAATATACAATTTTTTTTTATTATTATTTAAATTCACTCTGAGCAAGGCCAGAAGCAGTGCCTAGAAAGAACCGACTAACGGCCACTTAACAACAATGAGCTACTGAAAGATGTAGTACCAGCAACTGTACTCGGAACGGAAAACATTCCAAACGGAACTGAACAGCCGTGATAAAGTGCTGTGAGTGGCATCTGCCCTGTGCAATGGTGGAACCATGTACCACTTACTTTGCCTCCTTTTATTTGCCTCTTGCGACACGCAGGAAATACGTTACGAATATTCTCAATCCGTGTGACATGTGATTGTTTTGCCCGGAAATGAGCGCACTTTGCTCTACCCGATCACAATAACGTGAGTCTGCTAAGTATGGGCAAGTATGGCCTCCTGACAAATTGTAACGATGAGTTCAATTCGACTGGATTTCATGCTTGGCTCAATTATCATAGATTTCAGTCTCACTTTATTGACACGACTATTGATTATGATAAACTTATTGGTAATTTTAACTTGTTTTCTTCCAGATGCGAAATAAAAAGAAGCACACGATCTCACTTCAACTGGTAAAGTAAAAACGGAAGCAATGTACGAAGGTATAGACAAAAATTAAAATGATGTTCTGGCTCTTATAAGTGTAGCTTCATTCATCCTTATCGTATTACCAATTTTCCAAACCGCCCTATCACTCATTTCTGCTCCACCCCCAACGTTTCTCGATTATCTCTTTTCAGTACAGGCCTTTTGACTGGCAAACGAAAGAATTGGTCATCTAAATACATCATTAGCTTCGGTCATCGTTGTTATTCACAGACGTCTCCGTAATCGTATCAAAGCCAAGCACACATCTGACTGATTATAAAAACTGCTCTCCTTCGGTTAAGTTCTTTTGTTGTAATGCATTGTATTTATTTATCGTTATTTTTTAATTGTGATATCTCCATACCGCTATGAGAAATCTCATCTTGTCGATGCGATTCATCAGTGATCCTTACTGACCAGAAATACTTCGACAGAATTTTTTCAATTGGGATGCTTCGGGACGTATGTCGCTGTCTTACATCTGTTTTGCATAGCCGTATGTAGGCCTATGGATTGCTCTAGGCCAAATCAAGTGGCTTACGGTTTACACAATTGTGATAGCGATTAGACAGAATACTATCATGACGTGAACATAAACAAAAATACGAAGCGATAATTCGAGTCCTGTAAAATCCATGACAAGCAAAATTTCTTGCGGACGTTTGCATGCATTGCAGGACCGAGCCAATGATAATTATTAGCAAAAATTAACTGGAAAAGTTAGTACCATTTAATACAAACTCTTCCTACAACTAACTATCTCCAATATGTTGGTATTATTTAAGCTGGGTGGTTTGGTGTTACACTCCTTCTCCAAAGCTAACAGTGAATGAAATTCTGTTGATTTACAACGTACTTGTTGATTACAATGTCGATGCTGAATTGGCAATTGGAAGATGGGGTAAAGTTCTATAATCGCATTCCCTTTTATTGTCTATGCTAATAAATTATGCTATATGGAAATTAAGAGGTCGAATACTCGTAACTTCAAAAATCTCAAACAGCGAGTGTTGGCTACTAGGTATACTCATATACATGTTATAAAACAATAAATAAAATAACCACCCCCAGCGAAAGCAACGATGTATATTGCAATATAAATCGTTTGCTTTCACCGTTTGTATATATTTTAGTATTTAATGTAAAATTCTTAGTTTAGGCGGCAGAAATACTTGACTAATATAAAATTTCTGTAGGTGCATGCTACTTAAGAGATTTGTGCAATCTTACTTCCCCATGTTCCATTATTCTGATGCTGAAAAATCTACCCCCAAATAGTACGGATACAGAGTAATGCAGAATAGCGCCGGTATAATTATCTGAGTAATCATAAATAAACAAAGTTTATTGCATACCATTTTAACATGTTTTTTATTAGATCAGATTAAATTTAAGTAGGAAATAGGTAGAGCTGCCTATTTCAAACTCGGGGCGGGTGTAGAATCTCTAAACAATAACATAAGCTTAATTAAGGGTCTCCGAGAATATAAACACATTAAAAAATTGATTCGACTCTATACGGGTTCCTAAATGTTTTCTCTAAAGATTCTGAAAATTTGTATAAATATCATATAATGCTTAAACAATTTCACGGCAGCGGCACACTCCATTCTATCTTTGTGTTGTATTACATATCTGCGTTAATGGCAAGGATAAAACAAAACATATGCATACATACAAAAAGTAATAATATATAATATAACATATAGTTGAATTGTTACTAAATTCACTCCATTATGATACCATTAAGTCGTTCACCATAAATCGCAAAACATTTTCACATATCATAAAAAATATAAATGACCAACACTGAAGCGATATGTGTTTGGGGACTGTATTACAGGAAGAAAAAAAATCGTGTCAAATAAATTGAGAGCAGCTATATCTTATCTTGCTCAACATGAGTCATAGTTTACAATTGCAGGAATGTTTGCCCGATTTTAATGTTTCCGTTCGTGTGTATTTTAATTTCAAATGTTTTTTAATAAATCGTTAGGTAGCCTCAGTCAAAACTTATGGAATGGTAAATTTGTCAAGCTTTCTGTTCCTACAAGTGCATCATTATACAAACAAAATCTGTGCGCATATGCAATGGAATGATTACAAATGTGTTTCAACAGAAGTTAATGGGCCATATTTCTTTTTCTAGAAGATAAAATGCCTCTCTTTGAATGTATGGTAGCACAAACTGCAGAAAAAATAGCAGTGTTGAAGATTTTGAACCTTCTTGGATACCTGAATGAAAACAAGATTCTGACATCTATCCACACCATGAGCTATTCCCATAATACTTGCCTCGAAAGTCAACAAATTCGACAAGACTGGCGTGGGGATTCGAGACATAGTTTTCCTTATCAAAATTCTGGTTATGATATCACATCAAATCCTAGATATCAACTTCGCAATTGTAGCGATTTCGATGACCACAAGATCTCACATGGAAACTATCTTCAAAATACTCATCCATCACATAATCAAGCATTTCAGCCAGAACTTGGGCCTGATAACTGGAGAGGAATTTCTGTTTACTTTCCTCTTGAGTCTCCAAGCAATATTACATCAACCAGTCAGAAATCATCGTTTCCATTATCAGGCCCTCCAGATTTTTGTCGCTCTACGACTACAGATTTGAAGATTTTGTCGCCCATACAACGCGGTATCAAGGAAAAGACACACAACAATATGTTCCAGCCTAAAAACTTGGCACGCGGTCTTGCACAAAGCTCTTCTAATAATACTCATAACACTGCCAATGCTAATCAGAAAAACTCAACAAAATGCGACCTTTCTCCTGCAAAACCGCAAAATTCGACTGTGGTCGATCAGGATTCTGCACAAGAAGCTGACAAAACCGACTTTATGACGTCAGCGGAGGCTGATTCTTCAGTTGACAGCAAGAAGAGATCATCGGATAATGATCCTACATGAGCAATTTACAAAAACTATCCAATTCAAGAAATAATTTGTGCATATCGAAATTAACATTAAGATAATAATAATATTTGGAAAAAATGTTATCCGCCCACACAATTCCAGACGTTGGTATGCCTGTAGTACACTCTGGTATATTTTAGAAAAACGAAATTGATATATGTGTACCGCCGGCGCCAAAAATTAAATTTCTGAAATGGCTAACATTTTTTGTTTTTGTGACCCTACCAAATTTTTATATTCCAAAACAAATAACTCATTTTGAAAACGTTGAATACTTTACAATTTTTCTATTTGAAAGATTGAAAAGTTTAATTAAGTTTATAGACTATGAAAAGCTTATTTAATCGAGCATGCCATCGCACTATCGGTTCACACGCGACGACGTGCTTCTGAGTTGATAATAGAAATCTTTTGTCGAGTATGTGTCACAGACGGATCACGTCGATGAGACGCGCTCCTTCTGTGGGGCATGCTTAACAAAATGAAAATTCTGAGAGAATACAAAATAAAACCTACGTAATAAAAACATTTACTGATGGTTTGTGACCGAAAACGTTTAACTGGAGTAAAAGGGTTTGCAGAATATGGTTATAGCGGCATTTGTTTTTTCTGCACGTAATGCGTCATTCGGGTTGTTTGGTAAAAAAAAAATAGAATTGCGGCCAGACAGATGCAATAATATTCCTGCAATAAAACTACAAACAAAAATGAAATACTTAATTATATGCTATGTGGACTATAACTTTTATAAACTGTTACGATATTTGGTGAAGAAAAATTGAACTTTTCAACGTGTCGTTCATATGAAAAAGAATTTGTACTCCCCATTGCATAACCGATGACTGAAAGAATTGAATATAGAAATCTTTTACTTAACATAAGGTTTCAAAATCAACTCATAAGCCAGCTTATGCAAAAACTTTATATAGGACGTTAAATATATAAAATTTTCCTGCAATTTTTTGCACTTTATCAAACATATATGAACATAAAACACTCAATCGTTTCAGAAGCTCTCCAGAATTAAGTAACAAATGCCTGGAATGATGCAGAGATATCGCGAGATGATCTCAATTGCTCAAAATAATCTTGTTGGGTCGAACAGACGTTTGTTGAAATCAAGATACAAAACCATGAATTTATATCTGAACTCGACATGTAGAGAAATAAATAATATGCAAGTGAATATTTAAATAGCGATTTTGGTTGAATCTTGAGGATGTTTTAAGTCATAAATTAGTTGAAATCGTTTGTTCGAATGAATTCACCAGAATTTTTTATCTTCAATATCCAACTTTGATTAGTAGTATCGTGTTGTATGGTTAACGGATTCTCTTTTATCGTGTCATTATTAATGGCGATTATATAAATATAGATAGTAAATCTTTAGGAGCTCGCAATATAAATGTTACGACATTGAGACACAGAGGAATTCTGGTTTTCTAAATTCAAATTACAACTACAAATATTTCACATAAAATGATATGTTTTTTCTAACATGTCAGAATACCATAATTACAAGGTGAAATCCGGTCTTTTGCATTCTTTCAAATACATTTTTGTTCATATATATATATATATAAGTTCACGCAAGTGGTATACAATATACCACGTTCCAAAATTTCACGGAGGGAGAGCAAAATCGATGTTACTCATATTCCACACGGTTTTGGTATGGTCGCTTCCATACCTCATGTGTCGTCATTCATGCTACCACAATGATGAGTTGAAAATAACAAACCAAACAAAAAAAACCTACATTGTTTGGAAGAGAAATTGTATTCAAATTAAAGATGGATTAAAGGACGTCATTGTGTTTTAAATGTCTTTATTCAATTTTTCTGTTAAAAATGGGGTTTCTTAGTCGGAATTAGTGGTCGTTAGTAGCCCTACGGGGCTGTTCTATTATTGGCAATACGCTTTTATATATCTATATTTATTTGATTAGTATTTTTATTATTAGGTAAGGAAAAAACGCAATGACGTTCGATATTCTTGACCACACTTTTTATCATAACTGGAAAACAGCAATGCGTACAGGAACAAGGCATATACGCAAGGTATTTTTTGTTACCTGTTTTATTAAATATATATTTAATTTAAATTTTAATGTGTAAAGTATGAAGGTTCATTATCAAATATTTTTGATATATGCAAAAAAATGCAAAAAAACACGCGAGCTTACGTTGTGTCCTCAATTCAGATTAATTTTAATTTGGATTAAATATCTCTACTTCGGTCTCAGTCACAAAATTTCGGATCCGTTTGTTCCTGTCCTCCACTGTTTGTCATCTAATCTTATTTACCACAAGTGATAACAAGATAATTTCGACATGAAATCGAACTGAAACAGTAAATCAATTTGAACAAATTTAAATAGATGGAAGTTCATAGGCAACATTTCCTATCTGGGGTTTATGAGTCCCTGTCATGTAGATTAATTCAGGTGTGTTAGTATGGCAAGATTGGATTTGAAATGGGAAGTTCAATGTGAGACACAGAGGAATTCTGGTTTTCTAAATTCAAATTACAACTACAAATATTTCACATAAAATGATATGTTTTTTCTAACATGTCAGAATACCATAATTACAAGGTGAAATCCGGTCTTTTGCATTCTTTCAAATACATTTTTGTTCATATATATATATAAGTTCACGCAAGTGGTATACAATATACCACGTTCCAAAATTTCACGGAGGGAGAGCAAAATCGATGTTACTCATATTCCACACGGTTTTGGTATGGTCGCTTCCATACCTCATGTGTCGTCATTCATGCTACCACAATGATGAGTTGAAAATAACAAACCAAACAAAAAAAACCTACATTGTTTGGAAGAGAAATTGTATTCAAATTAAAGATGGATTAAAGGACGTCATTGTGTTTTAAATGTCTTTATTCAATTTTTCTGTTAAAAATGGGGTTTCTTAGTCGGAATTAGTGGTCGTTAGTAGCCCTACGGGGCTGTTCTATTATTGGCAATACGCTTTTATATATCTATATTTATTTGATTAGTATTTTTATTATTAGGTAAGGAAAAAACGCAATGACGTTCGATATTCTTGACCACACTTTTTATCATAACTGGAAAACAGCAATGCGTACAGGAACAAGGCATATACGCAAGGTATTTTTTGTTACCTGTTTTATTAAATATATATTTAATTTAAATTTTAATGTGTAAAGTATGAAGGTTCATTATCAAATATTTTTGATATATGCAAAAAAATGCAAAAAAACACGCGAGCTTACGTTGTGTCCTCAATTCAGATTAATTTTAATTTGGATTAAATATCTCTACTTCGGTCTCAGTCACAAAATTTCGGATCCGTTTGTTCCTGTCCTCCACTGTTTGTCATCTAATCTTATTTACCACAAGTGATAACAAGATAATTTCGACATGAAATCGAACTGAAACAGTAAATCAATTTGAACAAATTTAAATAGATGGAAGTTCATAGGCAACATTTCCTATCTGGGGTTTATGAGTCCCTGTCATGTAGATTAATTCAGGTGTGTTAGTATGGCAAGATTGGATTTGAAATGGGAAGTTCAATGTGACAAAACAATGTGAAATATATTTTGAAGACCCATTTCATGGTCTACTCATATGTTATAGTTTTCAATTTAAGGAGCATTTGTTTATTATGTTTACGCATTAGGTGGGTTATTCTGTTCATTGTTTTTATTCTCATTTTCATCGCTCAATATCTGACTTATTTTAGTTATATCGCATTTTAAGATAGACCAAATTTATTAGAGAGCCTCCAGTTTATTAACCGTTTGTAACGCCCAATACTTCGATGTCGAGCAGTAGTAATTCTCTGTACATTTAACTTATCGAAACTTGACTCGCGAACGAGATAAGGAATGCACTAATTCTCCAATTGTTTCTTATATTGTCACTCGTCATGTGAGAGGAGTTAGTTCACTTTTCGCATTCTCTGTTTGTTCATTATAACTTGTGATAGCCATTGGGCATAGAGAAATGTCATTTTAAAATTTCTGGATTCGTTTATTATCCTAGCTCTGGATGACTCTGGATACCTTTTTATTCCGATATTATAATTCAGTATTTACATTCTCATTTCTAATGCTTTCCGGATATACTTGGCTGCAATATACAACTGTTCGAGGTTTGAAGAAGTATCTGAAAGACATTGTGCCGAGTTGGTTCAGACCAATGTGCAAAATATTTTAAGTTTTCAAGACATTTTATGCTGATGGAATACAAACGCTATTTTGCGTTTATGCGTTTATTTTTTTAAAGATAGGTATAAATCAAGTTTCTGTGCAGTACAACTTCTTCAGTAGGTTTTGGACTATGAGCCAACAAACGCAGAAAGCTTTCAAAGCTTCACTGCAAAAGGCTAGTTCGAATTCCAGAAAAAAGTTTTTTGGTTGAATTTTGACGGAAAATCTAGAATTCTTGATCAGGGACGTGGAAACTTAGGTAAAAAATATGGAAGAACAAAGTTTTCAGCCATGCAGACCTTTTCACTAAGATTTTAGATCACTAGACCTTGCGGCTTTGATGATAGAGCCAAAAAGTACAATACTAACTAGCACTTGCACAAACTATGTCGTCAATCAATGTGATTTTGATAGTCTATTAAGCCACTTCAAATGATTCTATCTCAAAAACAGATCCTTAAGTACAAAAAGTATGAGTTCTCCATTGACTCTTTGAGTATGATTTCACACATGATTCACATTTCAAAAGCTTGTCTTGCAAAAGCCTTATGCATTCCATTATCATTATTTTCAGTACTGCACTTTGATGGAAAATCCAAGATCCAATAAGAGGCGTGAAAGAGACGTGAAACCTTAGTTTGAAAGTATGAAACAAAGAATTTCCATCTACACACCTTTTAACTAAAATTTTAGATCTATACATCTTGTAGCTTTGATGCTAGAGCCATCTAGCATATTAACAATAATAAAATCGTAGAATTTCAATAAGACTTTCGCTTCAGAGCAAAAGCTTTAATAATAAGAAAAACGTAAAATTTCAAAAAGACCTCCATTTCAGAGCGAAAGCCTTAATTAGGCGGCCCAAACATAGAAGCAATATTTTTATTGGGGCGCGATTATTTTCAGGTCCTATATTCTTTATTATAAGGCACACACAGATGAAATATATCCCATTTTGCTACTGTGACGGTGCCTGATTTTTGTTATATTTCTTACCGTTCAAGTTCCTTTGTTTCCCGTATTTGAGACTATTGTTTACTAAATTGCGCCTTATAGTGGTGAACGTCATTTAAGGGCGTGAAGGTCACTTAATTATTAATTTTCTTCGTTTGGTGCATAAAACCATGTAGTTAGAAACACCATTTTTCAAATATATACGTACTTACATTCCTACCACACTGCTTGAAAGAAACGCTCTCTTTCAGTCCCAAGAAGTTCACCCAGCAGTGCGTTAGTTGTTACCGTTTTCGGTTTTTATCTGTTGCCTGACTGTTCCCTCAATACATTTGCATCATCTTCATGATCTGAACCTTATTGCGTAGTTTTGCAGCGCACATGAGTCTTCTGAGAACGTTTTATAGGTTGTATAGTATATCAGACTGTGCCGCACAGGAAAAGTGACATAATCTGTGGAGTAACAGACAACGTTAATGCTTCCAAAAGAAAGGGACCAAAGGAAATAAATAATGGTTTGGTTTGGTCAATCAGGAAACAAATTCCTCAGTAGACAGTTGGGTGTGACTTTAGCCTAACCGCCTTTGGCATCACGAGCTGCGCTTCATGGACCAAGTCTGCCTCTGAGCACACGCGTCTTCCGTTTTGTGGTGTATGTGGTCTAGTTTAAATAAAATTTCCGAAATAAATTCAAAAAACTAAATTCACACTACCAATAACAAACTATCGCACATTGTTTCCTATGTGCGGTGTCTCGACAGTATATTTCATGCAACTTTGCTTGTTGCAATCATGTAGAAATATTGCATTGAAATATTTTAGGTTTTGTTTGCTTTCACGATAACTTTGTAATATGATATATTTATTTTTATCGCCTTTTGTGTCGGCATAGATGTGGAAATAAACTATGTCTGTATTTGTGTATAAATGTACTATATAAACACATCAGCGTAGACCAATGTTCATCTTCCGTTCTAAAATATAAAATTCCCCTTTAATCGGCGAGGAATTAATTTTATTTAATCATTTTTGAGAAAAAGGCGCTAATTTTTCTATACATTCACCCGTTACATTTTATCTATGACCATTGTTTCAGGTTTGAGAAAACATTCCCATTGTTAAGGGGTCAACGTCATGAACTACGCAAAACAAGTTATGAAAAAGTAATTGCACACTGGAAGCACGAAAATTTTTTATTTTCATCCAAATAGTTATTCGAAATTAGGATTTTCCCCTTGTTACTAAGTTTTTTATACACTCCAATTTTTTGTCATACATTCTTATCCACGCTATTTTTTTTTTATTGAGCAGAAAGTTTCATCGTCAAGGGCAAAATGTCATAAACTGCACAAAACAAGTTAGCACAATTTGCTATTTTTGTTATTCTAACCAAATAGTCATTAAATATAGGCATACTCTCCGTATTGTACTACGTTTTTATACACACTAAACTTTTCAATTTTTGGGGGTAGGCTACACGTGATTCTGTGCCCTCCTGTATCCACTAATGCACCTAGATGAAAGTTATTTCATCTTCCTTGCGTTTGCCCCAACTGTTTCCAAATTATCGTAATACTCATGACAAGGCCAATATGGCCAAAACAAATTCTGCGCAAAAACACTTTATACAAGCCTTCAACTAAACTTGAAATGGGACAAACGATAGAGGAATAGGAAGCAGCATGACAAATCAAATCGTTTTCAAAGTATGAATTTTATTCATGTGTGAGCTATATTTTCTCCATCTAAACATGAAAATATTGCAGAAAGTGTGGGTAGAAATAGATCTTATTGATACTCAAATTTGGTTCCTTTTAGGTGCTGCATCCGGCCTGTCGAAAAGAGTGTGCAACTTTTTTAACGTGAATATGGAAGCCGTCATAAAATTAATTTACCAGCGCCAAAGCCCATTATCGCAATGAGTGAGGTTCGCAAAGTACCTTTGAAATAGCACCGAGCGTTTTGGGTGGACCCTAAAGACCTTCCTTACAAACGACAACTAGTGTATTTATGACACTCCTGGACGACCAAAAAAATCTCTAAAGGGACCATATATATCATAATAATTTCATATTTAATTGAAGGTTCGTCGAAATATTAGGATATTAATATTTAAAAACCCTCAATTTTTCCCAACTTGGAAAGGGGGATTTTACTATACCTATAACGTCCTTTCAGTGCCCGAATGTTAGGCATTGCCAAAGTCTATTATTGATACATTAGGATAGGATACAACATTTTATTTGAAGAAAGCAGCCAAAAAATAAAATACAATAACATGAACATTAACTTATGACAATAATTAAATTAATAAAATAGAAATTTGTCCTTTCGGAACTTGAAAAACTAACCAACGTCGTCCGCATTTTCAAATTTAAGGCTTTCAAAACCAATATGCCTATAATTGCAGCAGGAGGATATGTGATTTTTTGTGAGGCTGGTATTTTTTCGGTTGTTTATAGTTCCAATAGATACTCAGATTTCACAGCTATAAAGAGTTCAGAAAAAGGCGGAAAGGGCGTATGTATATATCTACGTACACGAGCCTAATTTCACTCTCAAAACAAATTTGTCGCACAATAAAATGCTTGAACTCGGTGTTTTTTCAAAATTCATGATTATAATATATTTTTAGCTTTTTGGTGCCGGTAGTGGTATTCGTTTTGGACATTCCCTGCATTCTCGCCCGACAGTGTCGCCTTTCATACTATCCTGTAGCTGCGCACAGTTGATTGATTCTGTTGTACAAGCCAAAACTGAAATAGCTATAGCAACTACGAAAGATACAATAAACGCTACATTGAATTCTTGTTCGAGAAACTTGGATGCCATTGTTGGTTTTGATACGTTGAGCACAAATTCCTGTTATAAGCGTTTGGGTAGTGGTTGACTACATTCCCAACGTACTGGAATCCTTGTGTTGGTGTAGGTCCGTAGAACATGGGCGCTGGAGCTGGATTTGCACATTTTCGATTTTTCTTCCATTTTGCTCGACGATTTTGAAACCAAACCTGATGAACGAAATTTTATATTCAATCAGCGGGGAAATCATTTAGACAATCATGGGCCCAAATAAAACGGTCTGACCAACGTATGGAAGTAAGTTTAGAATTTCGAATCACTGTTACTTCAAAAAAATATATGGGTATACTAATGGATTCGTATTGCGTTGTTTATGTACAGTTCTATCATTCCTCGTCAGCAAACATTTTAATATTTTTTTACCTCTTGATGATTTTTTATGATAATTTTTGCTAATCTTATCGTTCCCAGTTGTTAAATCACTTATTCGGTGTCGTCGAATTTGAACAACGAATGTGTTTTTTGGTTTTTATTAACCAGTTTTAAATCATATACAAAAAAATTCGATTCGAAATTCTCTTGTCCAAAATTCGATTCGAAAAGAAAATATTCGAAACTTGCATCAATAGCCCCATGCTTACAACCCAACAAATATAATATTTTGTTCAGCATGAGCCACACATAGACCGGGTCTCCTATTACAGGAACAATGTACTTGGTTTAAACTGTAAAAATGATCAGATTTTTACATCACTTTTCCTCGTTGGAATGTTTAAATTTATGACGATTAATTAGATGTGGGAAACTCTAGTTTTAAACAAAAAATGTAATTTGGCCCATTAAAATATTCCATTGAATACACAATTTTTGTTCAACAGATCTTCGAACAAAATTTAAAATATATACAAGCGGGCCATATGTCGCAATAAAATGAGTGAAATAAAATACTCTTTCCGACGTACAAATGTTGCGAAAACATTATGGAGATTAGCCGAGGCGAGCGAAGTCTTTAATGCGAGTATGCGCCATTAACAGGTAATAAAAATAATCGGGGTAGGCATGAAATTTTAATTTGAAGAAATGTGTTTTCAGTTATTCCGACTGCCGGTCGATATAAGGGCTTAAAGCAATGATAGGCCGCCTTGGAAAATCGAACATAAACACGACGAAAATCCATTTCTTACTTTCCTAGGCGGACAGTTTAGTAAATAACAATGAAATCAGACCTTTTAACGGGTGGCAATTTTCGCGATTTTTTGTCCTAATATTTTAATCACGCGACAGTGTTGTGTTTTTCTTAATATATTTTATCGGAAATGTGGCGAAATTTCATTTATCGCTAGAGCTATTGATAGGTTAATGCTATGGAACATCCTAATGGTGACGACCTTGGTTAAAAAAGGCACGAAAGCGTCAAAATTGTAGACGTTTTTGAATGAAATTAAATATTGAATAAATTTAATATTATGTTAAAGTATACGAGCACCATTTTGAAATTTCAGGCTGTAAACATTGAAAGAAAAGCAATTGTGATCGCACACCTCCTTACGTGATCTATCAGCGGCTCATTTTCAACAAAGCGATAAAGTTCAGTCACAAAAATATTGATCAAACATGTTTTGTTAAGCCTGGGCCACTGATGGATCGCGCCACCTTTGACGGGGAGCGTAATATTGTTGCGTTTGATTTCAACTTGTACCCTCGCAATTTTATTTATTTGCAATATTTCATAAAAAGCTATGTTATATTCTCAATCAACTATTTACATTTTAATTATGAGCCATAGAAAGATAGGGAGGGCCCTCATGATGAGACATTCCGAATCAGAAAAATAATTTCTAAATATATTTTGTTGATCTTGATTCACGGATGGATCGCGCAGGCGAGACATGACACATATGTGTTCCATGCCTGGCGAAAAAAGTTATGATTGAATTGACCTTTAGTAGTGAGTCATACTTGACAAAACGTGTTTTGCGAATCATCCCCTTCCGATGAAAATAACCTTAAAAATGCTCAATATTTATTTATTTTGCAATATTCACGTTTTGCAAAATATGGTTTTCGATTTCAATATTTTACGGATTTGGGCACGTACGTTTCAACTATGAGTTGGCTGTCATTTTTTCAACATTCGATTCTATTAAAAGTATTTTTGTTTTAAATTGTAAGATTTTTCGCGTCAGAAGCTTCGATTGCAAAATCATGATTGTTGCACATATTTTTTACGATGATATATCCAATCCCTTCAGATTCGATTTGATATTTGTTCGAATTGGACCAAGTTTGGAATAGATTCTTGAAAAATATTTTATCCTCCGCTTATTCATACTTTAAATCGGGGTTAGCTTCTTTATTCACGTAATGATACATAATTTCCATTTTTTATTGTTTAGTGAAATACATCCCAATCAGAAACTTTATTTTGCGAAGAATGAGCCACAGATGGCCGTGCATAAGCGGCATGATCCATCAGTGACTAATACATAACAAAACGTGTTTGATCAAAATATTGTCGGGTTTATAGTTGAATTATAAGTATTGACATATCCTCAATATCTGTGTTGAGAAATGTTAAATTACAATACATTTACCTGGACTCTTGATTCTGACAAACCGATTCGCTGTGCAAGTTCTTCCCTCATGAAAATATCAGGATAATGTGTCTTGTTAAAGCTTCTTTCAAGATCATTCAGTTGTGATGGAGCGAATCTTGTCCTGTGTCTTTTTGCTTTTGTTTTTGTATCATTATCCGATGACCTCTTCTTGCTGTCAACTGAAGAATCGGCCTCCGCTGACGTCATAAAGTCGGATTTGTCAGCTTCTTGCGCAGAATCCTGATTGACCACAGTGGAATTTTGCGGTTTTGCAGGAGAAAGGTCGCATTTTGTTGAGTTTTTCTGATTAGCATTAGTAGTGTTATGAGTATTATTAGAAGAGCTTTCTGCAAGACCGGGTGCCGAACTTTTTAGGTTGGAACTATTGTTGTGTGTCTTTTCTTTGATACCGCGTTGTATGGGCGACAAAATCTTCAAATCTGTAGTCGTAGAGCGACAAAAATCTGGAGGGCTTGAAAATGGAAACGATGATTTCTGACTGGTTGATTTAGTATTGCTTGGAGATTCAAGAGGAAAGTAATCAGAAATTCCTCTCCAGTTATCAGGCCCAAGTTCTGGCTGAAATGCTTGATTATGTGATGGATGAGTATTTTGAAGATAGTTTCCATGTGAGATCTTGGGGTCATCGAAATCGCTACAATTCCGAAGTGGATCTCTAGGATTTGATGTGATATCATAACCAGAATTTTGAAAAGGAAAACTATGTCTCGAATCCCCACGCCAGTCTTGTCCAGTAAACCCAAAATCTGATTTGCAGTTATCAAAGTTTTGTGAAAACTCACCGTTAGTTTGGTGTGGATACCCTGATATGCCATGATAGTACGGATAGTTGTTTGGGACAATTGTTGGGGGAATGGAACTCGGGTATTCTGGTAAATGAGATAAACGTCCTGGCTCGCCATTTTCTCCAATAAATTGCCCGCCCGGCGATATTGTTAATTGTGTTTGGATTTGCATTTGGCTTTTGTCCGTTGTTCCTTTCAACCCACAGTCGATTTCCGCATGTGTTGGTCGCTCAGGACTCACGTAAGACATTATTTAAATTAAATATACTGAAAAAAAAATTTACCATATATTCACCGTGAAGCAAGATTCGCAAGTGCCTCAATAATAATTACAACTGTGAGAAATTAATATTAACAAGCATACGAATTTGCTGACTTTCGAGGCAATTATTATGAGTAATAGCTCATTTCAAGCAGTAGAAAATAAACAAATCTTTGTTCCGCGTTTTTCACTATTTCCTCATTTTTATGCTATAGGTGCGGATAGTTGTCAGAATCTTGTTTCATTCAGGTGCCCAGAAAAGTTCAAAACCTTCAACACTGCTATTTTTCTGCAGTTTGTGCTAGCAGACATTCAAAGAGAGGCATTTTTATCTTCTAGAAAAAGAAATATAGCACATTAACTTCTGTTGAAACACATTGTCTTCGGGTGACTGACTAACAGAGAAGCTGACATTCTGCCAGTCTGACTTTTATTTTCCTCGTTCTCATGTTGAATTTGTCTGCATTTAATTTAACTTCTATTTTTTTCTGCTTACTAACAATCCTAAACTATCTTTTCCAATTGAATTAAAATATTGAGAAATTCTTTTTTATTAACAGATATTCAAGTTTCAAAACAAATTTATAAAACTTTCATAACATTGTTGAACAAAATCTTATTGCTTTATACCCTTCCATATACATGTACACTATACGAAATGAGTACACTAAAGTGATACGAAATAGAAATTTTACTGTCACAATCTTACCTGTCATACCTACCTCTCGGGGATATCAAAATATATTTTCGTTATACCGTTACATGTGCTATTTCTTTTCCTCCGAATAAAAGATGTCGCGAGACTGAATTCTGAGTTATATACATTTGGGTTTTCACCCTTTTTTCTGATGCGTAGCGGTCTTTTCTTGTATTTTTTGAATTAGAGTTTTCCATCGGGCAGATGAAAGCATTTGTTTATTATTATGTCAATAATTATCGTGCAATAATCATCTAGTAATGAACTACAAAGCTTGAAGTTTATACGGTATAATCGATCAAGTATGGCACACTGTTAAGCCAAGCGTAGTACGCTCGGTTTCCCAATTGACATGCTTGATCAAGGATATTGACACGAGTACGGTTGGTTAACCGTGCTTCACATTTGAATGACCATTCAGTCCCTGTCGCATATGTCTTTGCAAAGTAACGCCATATTTTATGCGCATTGTGTTCAAGACACAGAATTCTTTATGTTGCACTAAAAAATTAATTATCGCTCGTTATTGACATTTTAATTATGCGAGAGTACCTTGTGTGAACTCATCATAATCCAATTATGAATTCGAAGGGTTGATTATGTATGTATGTGGCGCAGGTCGCAAAATTGTAATCATTCCCATTGCATATGCGCACAGATTTTGTTTGTATAATGATGTACTTGTATGAACAGAAATCTTGACAAATTTACCATTCCATAAGTTTTAACAGAAAGCTTGGCAAATTTACCATTCCATAAGTTTTGAATGAAGCTGACGAACGATTTATTAAAAAATATTTGAAATTAAAATACACACGAACAAAAACCTTAAAAATCGGGCAAACATTCTTGCAATTGTAAAATATGACTCACGTTGAGAAAGATAAGATATAGCTGCTCTCAATTTATTTGACACGATTTTTTTTCTTCATGTAATACAGTCTCCATATACATATCGCTTCAATGTTGACCATTTTTATTTTCTATGATATGTAATTCGTGGTGAACAACTTAATGGTATCATGATGGAGCAAATTTAGTAACATTTCAACTATATGTTATAATACTCTATATTACTTTTTGTATTTAAGTATGTTATTCGTCTCCATAACATTGTACACAGTGCGGTAGCATAGTTCAATACCAAAATGCATTAATGGATGACAGGATGCACACTAGCAACTGGTGCGTTGTGTTCCCTTGAAAATCACTTTGCCAGAATCAGCTCTACCAAACATGTTTTACTACAACTTTCCGGAATAAATGTACGATTATTTGTATTTCGAAGTACATCAAAAATAATATCCGGATAACAAATACTTTCCGTTATATATAATATACAAATTGAGATATAGAATCACATATTTTCAATGTCGTTGAAGTTAGAATATTCTCTGTTGTATAAGATTTATTGCAATTTAATCTTGTCTAAGAAAGTTAGACCATGATCTAACGAAAACTTACAATAAACATATATTTATATGGAATGAGAAGATGAGATTTTTATTTGTAAACTTGGAATATATTAAGAGATTTTATTGCTAAACAATACATTCCATAAAATGGGTGTGTTAATTCTTGACAAGAACGCCAACAATATTCTAATCAGCCAAATACATCTAACTCTAATGCTGTTATCCTTTCGCATATACTTCAAGGCTGCCATTTCACTTGACTAGATTGTCGACTTTCCCGTGACTTATAAAATTATTCTGATACTTCTCCGCACTCCTTTGTCTGTCTTACTAACAGTGCACTTTTACCCTCCCCCTCGTGCAAAATTTTAAATGCAATCGCGGAAAAATCAACTCTCGGTTTTATCATAAATAAAGAAATCTGTGTTCATCTTCAACAAAACAAACATAATTTGACATTGCTACGAGGGATGAAATGATATAAAACAAATGATATATCATTAACTGTTCCCGAAAACTCGAAACTATTCTCATTTGTCACGGATTCTCCTTCTCGTTGGAAGGGCAATAGCATAATGATATGAATGTACCATAGAAAAATATTGGAAAGCAACTTGTACTAGACTGGGGACGATGCTTCGCAGTTTTTGGCCGAAATAAACACTTGGCTTAAACTTTGAGATGTGGTGTCACATTTGCGCTCCAATTTTTTTCGCGTTTGTTCGTGGTTGTCTGGATAGTGATGCAAATTGGTCAAATTGTAATATTTTCGCCCGACGGTACGCGAGTCGCAGCGGGAGATGTGCAGTCACTTGATACCAGGCACGTGGCAACAAACGTTATCGAGCGAATGCGCACAGCGTGATAAAACTAATAATCCGACTTCAAAGCGTGCTAATAGTCACACATTTCGCTTAACCGTACAAGGTGAAACTTGAACGTTCACCAAATTAGCCCAGAATATCTTCTTAGTAATTCTAATGCCTTTTCTTGTACTCGCTCATATTAAACCATTCATTCATTACAACATTCGTGCGAAATACCATTTATATGAATGAAATGCCATTTATATTAAAACCTACCGTAAAAACGCAGTCGGACAATCTCCGTCAAAACATGTTTTGCTATGTATGGGCAACTGATGGATCGCGCTTCCGAGGCAGCCACGATCTATCTGTGGCACATGCTGAGAAAAATAAATTTCTGATTGGGTAAGTGACGCTTTTCTGACGCGACTGGTAATAATACCACTGTGATCATTGCGGAAATGAAGCAAAGAAACGCATGCGTAAACAAAATGGCCGCAATATTGAAATGTTCAGATAAGGGAGGCTTCTATATACACGCTATTTTGATTTGAGAAAAACGAGATCAAACCAAACACTGAATATTTCGGAGCACCTCCATTTGTCAAAAAATCCCTAATTTCTTGTTTTGTGGTGGAAAAAATGAAAATTTGCCCTTGTTTCTGTTGTTTTGTGGTGTTATTATTTGATTTTTAATTTATCTTCTTGTTCAGTCTCACCCGAACAGTGGAAATGAAATCCCCCGCCGGCTGAAATGACAAAACTTCCAAGTTTTTGGGAAGGGATTAGTGAGATCCCCCTTTGACACGATTCCTGTGTTAATTTCGTCCATAAAGATGACATTATTATGGTTCCCAGTCAGTCATCGTTTTTCACACAATTTTGGTTAAGCATGAGTCACTGATGGACCGCGCTGCCAAGGTCCCTCGGTGGCTCGTGGTCGACAGAATAAAATGTTTATTTGGTTAATTTTTAAATTCTAAGACCCCAAATCCATTCTAGGTTGTGAAATAGTGTCATAAATATTCTTGAGAATGCGTTTTTATGTAGGCTGAAATTTTCCCAGGAGGCATTTCATCCAAAATGATTATTCGATTTTAACAAAATGAATAAAGATATCAACATTCCTGTACGATGAGTACGATTTATTTTAACAGCTCTGCCAAAACAAAAAAAGGTTTGAATAAAAATCAAGTTAAAACAATCCATCTAGGTAATGGAATAAAACTCGAAGTACATTTGACCTTGGGTAAAACAAAAAGGAAATGAGCTGTTCATATGTGATGTAATTGTTCCTATTGTAAAACTTATATAAAAAAGCATTGGTATACAAGCTGCATACTTGTTATTACAATATATAGTAACAGAAAAAAAATTGTAAATGCATTTGTATGTTCAATATCACAAGAAATTTGGGTTTTGTACAAAACTTAACATGAGGTAGGCGCTACATATCGCAATCAAATGGTTGAATACAAAAAAGTCGACTGCGGAAGGACAGTGCACCGAAGACGCGGTTATTTGGACCACACTGAAGAGGTGTCCAGTGATCCTCCAGTATATAATCATCCCGCGCGAGATTCCAGTCCGTACGTTAAAATTGCGTAGGCCTAGCTCGAAACCTCGTCACTGTTACGATTGCACCCATTACGGTTGTATCCACTGGAATCAGACCCAATTGGATTACAACCAGTACGAATGCACCCACCAACTATTCTTTATTGAAACATAAACATGTCTCCCGCACCGTTGTACGCAACGAGATAAATTTTTCATTTCTATTATTTCTGAAATGATGGTATGTGCGCAATCAAAAGATCGCCGGGCAGTTTTTTTAGTCCATAAACATTGTCGCTGAAAACTTCGAGTGCTGTGTATATAGTACTCTAGGGTGTGCACTATCGTTTTGGATACTATCATCACTTTCGAAATAGATAGTATCTCAAATGTTTTTTCTTTCGCCGTCCCTTCCTGGTCCCCAGACTCCTTAAAACGCGTATAACGGTATAATTTATACTAATATTCTTTGTTAAATAAAATAACATAACGAGAAGTAGTAAATTTGCCGAAAGACAAAATTATTACTTAATTACAAAATTAATTACGCCGTTGTCTTAAAGTCGCTGAAATGAAGGTATTGTTACAAACCGTGGAAAAAAACCTTAATCTAATAAACAACAACAATAATTCAGCACCAATCTTACAGGGTGCAACGCTAATTCAACCCTTCCAAACTTATTAAAAAATAAATATCCCCTCATCGACATCTAGCTCCATGCACTATGCGGAGCCATACACAGTCAGAAAATCGAACTAATATGACTTGTTCAGCATGCGCCACCGAGGCGCGGTTCACCTGTGGCTCGTGTCTGAGGGAATAAAATTTCCGATTCCGTAGTTGTTCATGTCCAGTCTAGTTGAACATAGCTAAGAATTGCCAGTAATTTCTACTCATAGTGTAGCGGTTCGCCGTGCTCACACTTGATGGAGCGTCCTTTTAATTTAATGGCCATCACTCGATCAGTTTAAGTTTGGGTGTGAAAAAAGCACCCAATTTTGCAAGGGGGTTAACGTCGGCGGGCATATGTTCGCTTTACTCCCTCCATTCCATACGGAGTTTTGTTATAATTTCGTTTATATTTGGATAAATAATTATTACTTACTGCAATTTTTTTCTGATGTCACTGATGAAGAGTGCGGTCTATATACGCGTACTTTTTACAAAAAATCTGAACCTCTGATTTTTCTGTTGAAGTCAAGAAAACTATGGCTACAGTAAATTATAATCGAAATACGCGAAAGGAGCTCGCGGAAATTTTTGAGAAACATAGCGTGATAGTATCTGAATTTAAATGTTTTACTACGAATAGACTCCCCTTGCTCGGCTCCTACGCCCATGTAAATGCCACTTTATTTGCTTAACCATTTTTTGTGCTTAATCACCCCACACAGGATTCGACACAGAACAACTAGAGATTTGTAGTTTGAAGAGTAGTCCTAAAACTTTCACAGATTGAGCTACTTTCGGCCGAAATTTCAAATTGAACGAACTGAAACTAAAATAAGACCTACAATCAGAAATTTTATTTTTACAAGCATGAGTCACAAATGGACGTACACTATCCAGTATCCACCCATACATAACAATGCCTAATTTTAAAAAAGATTGGGAAGTCCAGCGATTCTGATAATAAAATCAGTAAAAATTTCATTGTAACATGAAGTAAAACGAAAAGTAGATTATATTGCAGTAACATGATTGTAAAATAATCCCAATCAGAAGTTTTCTTTCGTCTAGCATGTGCCACAAATGGATCGCGACTTGCTGCCGCGTTCCATCGGTGACTCATACCTAACTTATTTTGGCAGAAAATTTTTGCCTGGGATATATATATATATATATATTTTCATTGATTATTTTCGCTCCATTCAGTCCATCCTCCTGGGTAGTGTTTGGATCTGTGAAAACGCAAAGGTATAAAACTTGAAAAATTGTTAAGGAATATTTTGTTCAGCAAATGGCAGCTTATGTGCTTAAATCATTGACCAGACCTACTCCTAATCAAAGGTTATGAATCAAGTTTTAAGCTTGAGGAAGTGGGAACAGATCAGTATGCCTAACGAACAGTTCAACCAACATCTTTCTCAATGTGACCTTTTTAGTAATCAATTAAAAAAATAGTACATCTGTTGCACATTTCAAATAGATTTGGGACCAAACTCGCCGACAGCGATGTTGTAAAAGGCATATTTCACAAAAGCTAAAAAAAATTACATCATGAATGTTTGTTGGTTGGGATGGCAGCAAAATATTATTTTTTCATGTCAACTTCTGAATATGCAAAAAGTCTGAATTGAAATCATTATCAATCACCAATGTGAAGGATGATGATTAAGAGAATAAATATCCATACTTAGTATAACCAGCTTCTTGGGCAAGCCTCAATGCAAAAGTACTTCTTCCCCCTAATTTGCAATGAAAAACAATATCTGACGCATCTTTGGAGGGTTTTTCAATTCCATATGTGTCTTTGAAATCTTGATCAGATAATTGCAATGCTTCAGCTGTATACAAAATCAGAAGTATTATAATTCCCAAATCTTTCGTCAATCATGTTTTTTTGTTATTGAATTTCTAATGATGGTTGAAAACAGTGCCTAAAAAACAACTGTCAGAGAGCCAACTAAAATTGAAAAACCAAGAAATGCACTCAGAGCGAAAAAAATCTGTTATATCATATTACAGCGAGGGGTATATACCCTGTACAATGAAAAACCTATCTAACATCATTTTGTTTCCTTCTCATGGCCCCATATGACATGCAGGAATTCCCATATATTAGGGCATTTTCAACGCAGGGTTATACCTTTACAGTGTGCTACTAATGGATTACTAACCTAAAGCCACAATATAATTTAGATCTGGGGATATTGGGAAGTTGCAACTGAGCATTCCAATAATTACCAAATTCTTGGACAGGAATGTTGACAAATCTTTTCGATTGTATTCTTCCATCTGCAACCTCTTCAGGCCTTCTCACATCAACAACTAAAACTTTATCATGTTCGACCCCGTGTTTCAATTCATCATATGTTATGCAGTAATCGGCCCTACATCAATAAGATTTTGTGTATGGGGTGAGAATTAAACAGCAGACTTTGAATATTTTTTAATAAGATGAATGAAATAAACGTATTCATTAGGAATTTCAATTGGACATTCATTAAGTGTAATTGGCTCATTATTTAGCATGCGGTGATCATGATAATTTCCATCAGAATTTTATACTCAGACATCGGTAGTCATTTCAGAATGTTCAAAATTTTTAAAAATTTGAAATTTGACAAATTTTTTCTTAAATATGATGCATTCGAGAGAAAATGCTATTCGTCTTGTTTTATTTAATGAAGTCAAACAGCATTTAATATATAATATGATTCAATTTGAAATGAAAATTCTTATAGTAGGCGAAAGAACATAAATAATTACAATTATATTCATGTTTTGAAATTTTCTACCTATCCGTAATAAAAAATATACTTCAAAATTAGAGAAAAAGTTCTGACCTCAATTCTCTTTCGTCATAAGCCCATTTAATCTGAGAAGTTTTCAATGTCCTTATACATTGTATTGCACGATTGAGTTGAAATCTTTTTTGATTTGAAATATATCCTATTTTTGTATTACTTTGTGATAGAAATCTAGAATTGTAGAAAAGGCTGCATTGAAATCACATACAAAATAGCACCATTAATACATAAGATACATTATTTTACTTGGATCGTTCATCTATTTCGTGAACACTGATCATAATCTTTTGCCAGGCGAAAATTCGAAATGGATAATGCTAACCCAATAGTTTTTTCAGGGCCTACTACTAAAGTCAGAAAACAATCATGACTTACTGCCTCGGGATATTGTCCAAATTTGAATACTTTTGGAAATTGACTAAAAAAAGGTTATAATTACAATAACGTAAAATTGAGCTCAACTTATACTGGTAGGCTACCGAATATAATATCATGATTCCACAATATCAATAAGTTTTAAGAATAATCAACAAACGTAAGTTATATAACTTACCACTCGACAAAATGACAGAGGACTCACAAATGACCAAACTGTGAGTCTTCTCAGTCCACCAGCCAAGATGAAACTCTTATGCTTAAAATTGACTCATAAATTAGGAAAGTTCCTAGCCTTAAAAACGACAGTAAAAATGGGCTTACCCACGGCACGCAGTCGGAAAGAAAATGCTTCTGATATTTGATGCAGAAGATCTCTGACAAAATCGAACAATGGGAGAAGCCATCATCAAGATAACCTGATAACTACGCAATACAGAACACGGTACAGAATGTCAAAGTTGCAAAAAAGGAATGATTCAGCATAAATTTTGTTTTGGAGAAAATGATATGTAGTTTACATGCAGAAAGGAATTTGAAAAACATTTGCTATAGTGGTCAATATTTTAGTGATTTCACGGAGTTCTTTGCTCTGTTTTTTTTTTTGACAAAAATCGTCAAAGATTTCGATATTTGTTATGATAATGTTATTTACAGATGAGTTTACTCATGCGCGCAATTTTACGACTTACTAAATGATGCGCAACAATTTACTTGTTGCGTCATAAAGTCATACCATATTACGGGAGTTCCCCGCAAAGCACTAGACCCTGCTCTGTGCTTAAGCCAGGTGAATATGGGTTGTTAGGGCAGCTGTTGGTGACGTCCGCCGGCTCATGAAGTGAAAAAAATTGGAAAATAACGATGAATCTAGAGGGCTACAAAGATGAACTTCTCAATCATTTTTCTAATGCTGTCAAACAGGTAGGATACCGGTACCGGCCATTCTGGAAAAGACGGCGGTTTTGACGAGATCTTGCGCATGCAAAGCATGATAAATTGCAGATTGTGTCATATCATTGGCTCATTTTTAGCTGTTAAACTACAAAGGTTGAATTGTTCTGTGATATATTATGTGAATCACGAATGGCATGAAATATAGAAGGCCCCTATACCAGGTCTGATAAAATTAGTCATTTATCTAATGAGTAAAAATTTGTTTTTCATGTTTTAACTAATATATAATATAACTTATATAAATTTTTGTTTAGCATGCAGTCTGGCATGCCGGAAAATTTCCTATTGTTGCATCACAATGAAATAGGCGATAAATACAAATTCAAGAAAAAACCTAACAGCGAAATAAAATACTGTTTAAAAAATATGTTTTTCATGCAAATGAGATAACCGATAACTTTTGATTTGAAAATAAATGCATCTGGAGTTGAAATACTAATGATCTAATGTTACATCATTTTCAGATTCAATTGGAGCATATGACAAAAGAAGAAGAAAATGAAGGCTGTATCTCTAATGACAGTCCTGCAGGAAGAATTCTTTGCATGAGTCTTGATATGATATTTTTACATGGGTAAGTAGTTACAAGACTCTCAGAGTGACAACTGTTTTTCTATTTAGAGACATTGAAGAAAATGGAAGGTATCCATTGACAGTATTTGATGATAAATCAGTCAAAAGATGATTATAATGACTGTTTTGTGTGTATAAATAATACTAATAAAAATATACAAAAACTTAAAAGCATTTCTAGATTTAAATTCTTTTCTGTACATAGTTAAAGTTTTAGACTTCTCATCGAAAACATATTTCATAGCAGTATTTATGCATTTTGTGTGTCTGAAGAAATATGTAAAAAAACAATATTTTTTCACCAGACCCATTTTAATATTTATTGCTCATTGATTACCATGCACGCTGACAATTCACAAGTAGAAGTACCGTTTTGTTTAAATTGAATCCACATTAATTCACCACTGCATGATCCTGTAAATCCAAATGTGAAATTTGAGTTTGTTTATTGGTAGGTTGGAGCATATACTTGTATATGTTTTGAACTTTATATAGGTTTTGCGAACCATCCCGATCTTCCGGTTACTTTGGATCAGTGTGTATTTTCCTTTTTTTTTGTGGAACATTGTATATCGGAAAATCAAAATAAATTTATTGATTGATAATTCATTGTCTTGCTAATTTTACTAAAATTGTTAAAAAGAAATAATCTCAATTTTCAGTTTAGATGTCCCATAGTAATAAAAATGTATAAACCTGGTTTTAAACACGAACTTTGACATTTTAATACTCTTGATTAAACTTAAAATAGGGCTGGATGATATACCGGTAGGACGATAAATACGGGATCTTGCTTTCTGAACAGTGCTGCGTTAAAAATCGCAATACCTGTGTGTCGCAAAGCCAGTATTTACAACATAGCGCTTGAAACCTTAGTTGATTAGCGCAACAACTTTGACGATTGCTATAATTCACCGCCTCTCGCATACCCACACATGCTTACCTACCGTGTTTTAACCAGCGCTTTGTGATGTAACAACAACGACACGGACGTGGCTGCCTCTGTCAAAGAAAGTTTTGTGTTTGTATTACTGATAGATCGCGTATACGAAACATGGTCTTTCATTGGCACTTGTTTGACAAAATGGAATAAATTTCCGATTTTGATTGGGAAATGCTATCATCTGCTCATTGTAGATTAAAGATATCAAGTTCTAGCCGTGTTAGGTCTGTTTCAAATTCGTCCAATAGAGTAACAGAAACTATCTTGGTGACTGTGTTATCCAAATAGGGAAAACTGATTAAAACATGTTTTGTCAAGTATGAATCACTGATAGATTGCACTGTCCGTCTGTGGCACATGTTAAACAGATTAAAGTTTGGAGAGAATCTTTGCGAACTGATTGCAATAAGTATTCATAAATAATCATCATTTCAATCATTGTTTTTTCTCAATTGTGAATCCCATTTTGTGAAGTTTTCACCACAGATGGAGCAAGCCTCACCAGAGCTTTCTATCAGCAACCCATCTTTAACAAGACAAATCTTGACATAATATTCTCATTGAGCTGTCATCTATAATTTTCCTGTAATAGCATATCTTATTGTAATACTGTAGTTTGAAACATAAAGAGTATGGATGCTGGGAAGCAGTGCGATACTTCTGCAGAACTGACCTGATTCAGCAAATTGAAAAACTAAAAAATATCAGGACAAATATTGGCAGAGGTTAGCCATCACTTTGTATTTTTCTATTGAAATTTACCCTCAGCAAGGTTGGATGCAAGAATCAACTCCCACAGATAAAAATTATTATAGTGGAGCCCATGCTTAGTGCGATGCAATATTATCACTTATGGACCTATTTTCTCCATGAGGTTGATCCATGAGCCTGGTTTGATGGCATGTTTGTTATCATGCCTCACCGGTAAAAAGATCTGGTTTGAGTCCTGGCAGGTTCAGCATGTTGATCCATGCCCACCACTTAATCGATGGTGTAATAGTTTGGGGGGTTCAACCAAGTCAGAGAGATCATATCTTTTCAATAACACTAACCCTATTCATTTATAAATTTCTTTGGTTATTTGGGATGATGTGTTTTTCAAGTATTTTATTAGGTAATAAAATAAACAAGAATTTTGAAATATCCATCCTTAGTTGTCTGAAATCTTTATTATGTTTTATTGGGTTATAAATTGCAGGTAGAGCCTGGATATTCCTTGCATTGAATGAAAAAGAATTAGAAGGATTTCTTCAATCTTTTCAAATGGATTTGAATCATATTTTAAAGTATTATCACAAGTAAGAGGTTTATCTTTCAAATATTATATCTGATGTAAATTCTGAATTCAACAGATATTCGATTTTATCCTACCTTGTAAAATTTGACATCTTGTTTTTCTTCTGGTGTTTAGAGCTTATTACTATCTTCAAAATATTTTTTATTTATCAACGCTGCTTAGATTTCACTTTTATCCTGAGGTAGAAGGAAGTATACAACTTCCCTATGATGAACCAGACTTGCAGAATGTCAGCAACTCTGTTAGTCAGACACCTGAAGAAAATGGATTCCATCAGATGCCTTTTTAATATATATCTTTTTATAAGAATGTGTTTCTTTTTTAATGTTTGCTAGCAACCAAACTGTGGAAAAGGTTCAAAATCTTTAACACTGCTATGAAATAGCAGTGTCGATGATTTTGAAGCTTTTATGTTCATCTAAAGAAATGGCATTAGCATTCCAGCCACCCAAAGAAAACCAAATTCTGCACCCTATGATCCAAAAGTGCCAACAGTGGGATTGAATTGATTGACCGCTTTCAGAAACATTACGAAATCTACTCTGTCTGTGTTGTTCTTCAAACAAAATATTCAAACAAGTTCTTTTACTACCTTTGCTGATTGATACTGCTTGTATGTTCCATGATTTAAAGCAAATATATAATGTCTGGTTGTGTAATTAATATATTTTGCCATTTGATGTCAATTTTTCAACGATAGGGTTTATTAAGTCGCTAGTATATTGTAGTGCAGACAAGGATTAATTAACAATTTTAATTTTTGGGTTTCATTTGAACCTTTTAAAAAAGAATTACAGTACTTGAACTGTGGTATACTCTAATAATATATTGGTTGTGAAACTGACTGCTTATAGTCATTATTTTTCAAAATTTAATAAAAAATGAAAATACAGGTTATTGTTCTCTTGAAGCTTAATTTAAAATGAAATACTTTTAAAATATATCCATATTAACATTAGAGAGATATTTTAAATATTAAACATTGCACACAGAGATCACATAAAATTTTTTCTTTAGTACCGGTAGATGTTAAATTGGGACAATATCTGAGAAAAAATTTGCAATACATCTCCACTAACTGACTAACATAATATCCACCTGACAAAATATCATTGAATGAATCTTTTCGATACTTATTAAAGATGAGTCCTGTCTTTTTGTTAAAAAAAAAAAAATGCAGTGACAAAAAGAAAATTGTTGTGTACATGATTTTTTTTAATAAAGTAATACTCTGTTGGATTGCTTCACTGAAACAAGGACAGACTATAGTGGTGTTGGTGTGGCCCATGCAGCACCAAGCAATGATTAATAGTGTTTTCAGAATATATTGCTACGTTATTAAGTAATGGGAAATAATATTATATTTAGATAATAGTATCTCCAGGGTATAAATTATGAATGTTTATTGGTTGATTGGCCTTAATTGGACTTTTGTTTGTTTGTTCAGAAATTATGTTATTGTATAATAAAATGGAAATGTCTTTCATGGAAGATCGCAATTGGGTTCATGTTTTAAATATTTCTTGATAAAATAGTGAGAAATGTATTAGTACCAGTACATAAATACTCAGTTGTTGTCATTACAGTAAAGGGCGTCTTGATAGTTGATCGGAAAATAGTTGATAAATAGTTGACATAGGTTGGCGCATATACTTGTATATGTTTTGAACTTTTTTTAGGTTTTGCGAACCGTCCTGATCTTCTGAGTACTTTGTATCAGTGTGTTTGTGTATATTTTTCTTTTTTTTGTGAAGCATTGTGTATCGGGAAATTGAAATTAATTGATTGATTGATAATTCATTGTTTTGTTAATTTTACTGAAAATTGTTAAAAAGAAATAATCTCAATTTTCAGTTTGGATGTTCCATAACAATAAAAATGTCCAAATCAGGTTTTAATCACGAACTTGACATTTTGGTACCCTTGATTATCTTTAAAATAGGGCTGGGCGACATACCAGTAGGACGATAAATACGGGATCTTGCTTTCTAAAGTACAGTGCTGCGTTAAAAATCGCAATACCGGTGTGTCGCGAAGCCAGTATTTTCGACATAGCGCTTGAAACCTTAGTTGATTAGCGCAACAACTTTGACGATTGCTATAATTTCAGAATATATTGCTTGATAGATTGGATAGATAGATAGATGCATTGCTTAGTTGATAAATAGTTGAGATTGATTTGAAACTATTGTAGGGTATGGTGTTTCATATGTACTTATTTCTGAGCTAATTCTCCATGTGATACCCGAGCCAATTCCTCATATGATTAGTTAAAGATGTTCAAATTCATTTACTCTACTATCTATATATCCTGAAAATGGATGTTATTATAAGAAATTTAATCTCAATCCAACAAACACTTTGCGTGAGCATCTTTTTTTAAGGTGCTACTGATGGATTGCGTCGATAAGACATGGCTTTAATGCATAGCTAATCATGACTTGACTGCAAAATATGGTCAAATATCAGTAATTTCATTTATATGAAATGGTGAAACATTATTCGATCTGTATATAATAAATGCTGTTTAGATGCTGTTAAAACTAAACTATAAGCCCAACCATTCATTTAACCGTGGTGGTTCAGTTCTGAATGGAACTTTTTAACTTTACCTTTTTTACCAAATAGTTTTTTCTACTTATTTTTTGTCCAGACTAGCAGAATACCAGCTACTTTGCTACTAAGACTCACTTACATCAGAAGAAAATTTAGTAAATGGACAATATATCATGGTATATCTGTGGCTAGCAGATAAAATGTCTCTTTTTGAGTCTACAGAGGTAATCAAACTGCATAAAAGGGTTTAAAATCATTCATATTGTATATGAAATTCTAGTGTTGATGGTTTTGAAACTTCTTTGGCCATCAGAACAGAATGAATTAGCATTTCGGAACTCGAATGACAATTCAGATAACCTGTTTTCGGCTTCGCTGAGAATGAACTTTTATAAAGAGCCCGTACATGGAGGGTTTTGACACCTGAACGAAAGTTAAATTCTGTTGCCTTGTGGCCAGAGTATCAGTGCAGCCAGTACCTCTGGCAGCTGTGCATCATGTACAAAGCATTTATCCATGTACACAATACCTGACTATAAGGTATGATGCTTGACAAATATTTACCCAATATTTGGTTGAATATGTAGTCTTATTGCACATCGAATTGAGCTCAATACGCCACAGATATCATGTTAAGCAAGGTGTACATCTGTTATTAGAAGGGAAGGTTCAGCTAAACTGTTTGTAGTCAGCATGTACTTCCAGTCAGAAAATTTCAGTCCACATGTTTTTGTCAAGCATAGGGCACTGATGGATTGCGCCGCCGAGGCACGGTCCATCATTGTCTCATGCTTAACAAAATTAAATTTCTGATTGGACTGAGTTGGGTCATAATTATAGATGATGTCTTCATCTGAATGATGGGCTGTTTTAAATTTAAGATTTGGATGAATATTTTATTCGATGATTTTTCGATGATTTATTTCTTGCAGTAAAATCAACGTGTTATACATTTTTATGGTCATTTATTCGATTGAATCACACTGAGCAAAGCTATACTATATGAGCGACCACTTTTAGATGAACAAGGTTAGGCACATGCTTCAGACCATGCACCATGTCATGTTTTATTATACATAATCAATAGAGTAGTTTAAACTGATCTTCTGAACAAATTTGCATGTATTTCATGACCTTATTGCTGTCCAATTTCTACTACAACACAATCTTTTTGAATATTCATAACTGTAATACTCTAAAAAACCCTCTTTTCACCGAATGAGGTTGAGTTTGAAGTCTGTATTTTTAATCCAAACAGTTCAGTTCTGGAAATTTATTTTATTTTTAGTGTCGCAGATTAATTATTGCGTATGAACATTAAAGCATGATTTTGCTGCTCAACGAGCACATTTAACATCATGGTTTACATTTTAGGCCATAGTTTTGTGAATTATCATTTTGATTCGCTGATATATATTTCCCGAAGTTTTTTCGTTTTAAAATCTTGTTCACACATTTTAAAACGGTTATATTTGTGAAATATATAACTAACTAAAAAACATTTCTTTCTTATAGGTTTGCTTTGTTATGCAGTAGTCAGGTGAGTCATGCTATATTGATGATTCATTGACATATATATATTGACACGTTTTACACCATGTTTCTTGATAACAAAAATAATCTCATTATGTACAGGTTTCAGTCATGCAGACATTAATATCAGGACTGGACTATGTGACATTCAAGCTAAACCCGGTGAGTAGACTTTCCTGTCAGAAAATGATTGTCCAGGCATGTTTTGTTCGGTATAGATCACTGATGGATCGCACGTCAGTGAGATCAAAAAATTTTTCATTTGGATTAAATACTAAATTTTGAACAATTTCATCCAAGCTTAAATATGAAGGTAGTTTGCAGTTGCAGGGATAGTTTGACAGTATCTTGTTCTCTTCCTGGTTTTCGGTGTTGCAATGTCATCATTGAATAAACAAAAAAAAATCTGACTCCATGTAGGTAACTGATAGTTTTGTTAGTGTTTCGTTGATGATTAAGGTTTCTAACAATTAAGAAAAAGAAAGGAAATATGATATTAATCATCTTCTAAAATCTTATCAGTTTTTTCTACAAAAATAGTCCAAAAAGTAGTCAACTCATCTTTTAGTTTTGAAGGACATCAAAAATCATATTAGAACATTTTTTACCATTATGGCAATATATGAGAATGTTTAATCAAGCATGGTTGATGTTGATTTGTCTGTCATTTTTAACAATATTGTGGCATTAGAATATCAGGCATTGGAATTGTATTATACCCATGAAATTAAAGTTTTGTATTTGGATAGTTCGGTATTCTGAATCAACCCGACAGGCTATTGAGAATTACCCTACCCTACCTACCAAATATGGTACTTGCAGAAAGTCTTTGGCATGGAGCTACTACTTTCCAAAAATCATTTAGAGAGAAAGTTGACATTATTAGTGCCGCTAGTTTCATTGTCACACACTGGATTGACATAATAAAATTTTGTACAACATGTAACGTGTCTGTGTCATTTTCTTTGAATGAACGTAAACGTGTAAATAAAAGCCATCAACACTCATAGCAGTAATGTCGATTTTAACATTTCCATTTCTCTACAGTTTGGTTGTTCACAAACTTTCTCAAAGATATTTTCTATCTTCTAGCAAGAGATATATCAAGGAATATGAGTAGCAGACATTTCGTCAGTCTGGTCTTTTGTACCATCTTTTTTACTCGCTGCTTTCTCACATCAATGTTAAATGTTTTTAAAGCTTTGTGTTGTATCTACCTCGACTGCCGCATATGTTTCCAGATTTTGCTAATTCTAAAAATTGTCACAAAAATTAAGTGAACAACTTCCTGTCAATTGAAACTTGTCCCGAGTACTGGCTTTTTGTTGAAATTAGTAGCGATTACTATTATGCAAAGGTTCACAGCATAAAAGGTGTTGATAAGCTACTGTCTGGTGAGAAATTGAGTTGTGTCATATTTCTATATACCGGTAAATAACTATAGTGCCTGGTTAAGCATGAGAATTTTTTATGGTTTTATTTGCAATATATTAATGGAAATATTTTTATTTGTGTAGTTTACAAGTGTGGACATTTGAAGGCAATATCAATCATTATACAGAATTCTGTAGCTGAGATTTTGCAGTCCTGTGCAGGGATGACTGGCTAAATTGAATATTATTTGATCCAAGAATCTAGTGGTATTAAACCATAATATCTAGCAACCCTCGAACGATTATGAACTTTTGTTGTGATGTTAAAGAACTGTCATTGTACTCTACCCATAGTCAATCAATCGTACTTTTGTAGCAGACTTTGTTCTCGAATCGCACATATGCTCGAACTCCTGCTTCTCTCTATTTAAATCAGCAACTGAAATTTATCTTGAATACCCTATTCAATGCATTCATACACAGCTTTTGGTGTGACTTGTTTCATATTGACAAATCCTTGATAATTTTCTTGAGTATCATTTTCCAACATTGCTTGGAAATAGTCAGATTTTTTTGTGACTGTTGCCTTATGAACTTCGAATTCTTTTTCACCAGCTTTAATAGAGAAATCAATTGGTTTGCATTTGTCTTGAGTTAGTTTCAATTTCTGGTGTTTTATTAGCATCATCAATATCTTCACTCATATTCACAATTTTAATAAGGAAATCTAAGGCTCTACTTGATTTCTATTGGATCCCTCCTTACAATCTGATCTGGTATTTCATAAAGGTTGTGTCACTGTCATTTGATATCTTGTCAAAAACATGTTTCAATCAATATGTTGTGTCCCTATTGTTGTGTTGATTGAGGGCCGGGCATGTCTGTATAATCTTTGATTTTGAAAACTCATTTTTAACACGGCAGCAATGCAGACAAACCAAGTTGAATTCTACTTCTAAACATTGGTGAAGTGTGAAATGGCCTCACTGCTTCTTACTTTGTTAAGCACAGCTAAATGTGGTCTGCATCTGAAGAATTTGTTAAATTAATTTGCTTCTTTCCAATCAAAAGATTTATTTTGTTGAGTATGAGCCACCGATGGACTGCGCCGTCGAGGTGCAGTCCAGTTCAACGAAACATGAATGAAAATTACCTTTATCTATTCCAGGATCTCAGACATCTCGATTTGAAGATAATTGGCCACAAATCCACATCAAAATCTTGGACTGCAACAAACTATGTTCCCAAAAATAAATCGATTCGAGGATCAAGTGTTCACATTGACACAAGTGCTGTGACTGATATGGCAACCAAAACCAGTCAAAAAGCAGTTGGATTTGTCAGAGGCTTATTGTCTCATGAGGATTCATCTGAGCACAAATCAATAACCAATAAATCAGCATTGGTGGCCGTGAATTCTGCTCCGTTTAGACCTGCAATGAAGAGATGCCCTGATTGTAAAACAAGTAGTGAACTCATATGCTTGTGCGTTAAAGAGAATTCACAATCGCAAAAGACCTTAGTGCCTAGTTCTAATGCTGAATTATTAGATTCTATATTTAATAGCGGCAATAAAATAGCACAAGCATCTCAAGTCCCGTTACTGACTTTCAATTCACAGCAACGTTTCAATCCATTTGATAAACTTGGGGCGGAGAATAGTGATGAACGATTAGCTGAATCAAGCATTAAAAGATTTAATCAAGAGGTTGCAATCGTTGATGCTCCTATTGAAGTTATTCGAAAAAAGAAAGATAGGAGGAGAAATAGATTTTCTGATTCCGGAAGTGATATATCTACAAAGAGTGAAGATGTTTATGTCCATCTATCACAAAGAAAAAACTCTGTACACTTGCATAGAGATGTGGGGAAAAGGCACGGTAGCACAGGAGATATCTCGCTCAGCAATCCTCTTATTGGATTTGATCCAAGTGTGGTGGAACATGAAGAATCATATCCCCTCTTTGAAAATTCTCAAAATGACCAATCATCTCATATTTCTACTGAGAATGTTACCTGCCAATCGCAAAGTATTGAAACTAAATATGAATGTGTTAATGAAAGTGATTTGGGTGTTATATCTGGTAATGAAGGTGCTAACAACTTTGCTATTTCAGAAATGTGCAATAAAACTGAACTAACACAAACATTTGTATCTAACCAGCATGCATATGTTTCTTCCCAGGTTAGATTAAATACAACTAGTGATAGAGTAAGTTCAAATTCTGAAACGAAAAGTGAAATTAATTTGTTATCACAAAATAGTGCATCTGTGATTGGAAATTTACCTGATAATGGATATACCGATACTGGAGAATTAGCAGTAGGATTTACCATGACATCAATGATGGAAAACAATCTTGCACAAACTTTGCCTGACAGTAGTGATGTTTCTGAGAGTGAAATTGTGAAAAATGGTAGCGTAGATTCAAATGCAAATTCATTAGGAGATCCAGAAAAATTTAATCAGACTAGTACAAGTGTTGAAAAATATCAATCAAGCAGTGAGGAAGTGGTGGCAAATGGTGGTGAAGATGAATCGCTTTTTGCAGAAAATTTATCCAATAACGCTTCAAATAGTGTTGAAAATTGTAAGCAAGATAATGATTCTGATCCTCCAATATCCACTGAAGTAGCAGTCAATCATGATGTTTCGTTGATAAAAAATACTGCTGATCTTGAAAACAATAACTCGGAAAAATTATCCGTATCATTTGGAGCTGGAGGTGATCGCAGTACGGGTGCTAAAAAACGAACGATGAGAAGGTATCGATCAGAGTCTGAGCATTTATTAAATGCTTTAACGAAGAAAGAAGTTGAACGCCTGAGAGCCGAAATACAAAATAAATTGAAGCCGTCCCAAGACAGATTGGATAAAGTGCGAAAATCTATTGCTGATAAGAAATCATTTCGGGTAGGGGTTGGTAGTTTTCAACATGATTCCTCGTTCATGTTAGATGGCGACAGAGATTCAGAAGCATCCTCATCATCTCGACCGCTTTTTGATGACTTGAGCGATGATGCAAGGTCGACTCTCAGCGCTGACACAGATACTCAAGCTGAGGGTGACAATACTTCTCGGACAGGCGATTCTTCGAGTTTATTTAGTGAGTCTGCTTCATCACTCCCTGCTACTTGGAGGACTGTGGTTAAATCTGCAAATAAAAAAGTTCCTAATTCGAACATTATTACAGAAAGTGATATTCCTCATCCAGCAGTAGCGAATATCGACAACACTCTGAGGTTATATCTCATGTTGGAAATATTAACAGATGAAAATGAAGCAATAATCAAGGTTAGTGTTGTTCCATAAACTCAAATACTTCGCTTTGATTTTAAGACTGCAGTGCCCGGGTATATATGTCACTTATCTGCTAAATTTTCTCTGGTGTCTTCTATGTATGAAGTTCTTACCAAAAATTATTAGCATTGTTTATAAATTCATTGGCTATTATTTTTTAGTTTCTTTTGAATAGAAAATAATTGTGTTTGAGTCTTCAAGCAATCTCTATCACTTTATGTGTAGATATTTCCTGAAACTAACTGCAAAAAGATGACAAACGATATTCAGCAATTTGTGTTTGTTTTTATATTTGTTTACAATTGAAAGTGGTTAGATTATCACAAGAGTTTTAATAATCATTGATTATGTTACAATGATTCGCATGTACCCTGAAAAGTAATTGCTAGGATTGTTTGTTTTATCCTTGTTACTCATTATTTTCATGAACGGTAGGTTGTGATTTCGTTCAATCTGCATCTCCATTATTTTTTCGTCCATCAAAAGAAAATGGGCTCCAGTATTTAAGATTTGGCCATTTTGATTTATGTCTAAAATGCGAATGCTTGAATGTACATGAGAATGTGTGACAATTTTTTTCAAGTTATTCCATCTGAGTACCGGACACGCAGAAGGCAACTGGACTCCACTGTATCTTCTGTTTTCTGACGCATTTGTTTATTTTCTCCGGAGTGGAGATGGAAGTTGCCCCTATCAACCCGAAGAAGTTGTTTCTTACGAAGATCTTGACTATATTGCCGTTGGAAGTAATAGCCAGGTTTGTCACTATTACATAAATTACTGAAAAACTTAAATTAATCCTTTAAATATGAGGCGCTGCAGGTGTGTACCTTAGAATCATCCAAACAAATTTCGTTGCATTTTATGTAGGATGTATTCCACTTCGCATGCAGTTGCTGGTACGGAATTTTTAAGTGGGTCTTTATCAATAGGTGACCATTAGTCAGTTTCATTTAGGCACTGCTTCATTCCTTGCGTGGAGCGAATTTCAATAGAAAAAAATTAACAATACAATTATTTAGTAATTACTTGCTTGTTTGGCGCTTTCTATAGTTAATTAACTGATTTGTGTTGTGTCCCAATCAGGTATTTTATTTTTTTTAGCGTTAGTCACAGATGAGTGGCGGAGAATGAGTGGCGCCAAGTTGGCTGGTGTTGCATTTTTATTTTGGGTGGTTTTTTCGCAATATCACGAGTCCAAAGCTTTTGTAAGTCTGATCCAAGAAATCCTACCCACTTCTCAACCCAGTGTGTATAAACTTTTTATAGACCAACTAAAAATTCTTTACCGAAACAGAAACTTTATATCTTCCCAGCAATATAAACTCTTTGCATTTCATGTGTCGATATCTGACTTTTGAAACAAAAGCTTACAAACCTAGGTTAATATTGAAATGATAATCCCCTTGAATGTCTCGCGTCTCAAATTATACTAAGATGCTCCTCTGAAACACTGATTTGTTACTTGAAACACATATGTTGATGAAGTACATGATCCATGCTGTCATGTTAGCGCTAACAACATTATTGTGCTTTGATGTCCAAGTCAAATTTGCACACTGTTGTTTGTAAGTTCATCTAGGTAACTCTAAAATATAAATTCTTGTTTTTAATTTGTTCTCAAAGTTACAGCACACTTTACTTTACTAGACTGACCTTTACCTTTCTGTGATTTTATTTGAATATAGAAGCACACTTTACTTTGCCAGACTGACCCTTACGTTTCTGTGATTTTATTTGAATATAAAGTCACTTCATCATTTACCTCTTCAACGAAGTTTTGTTAAGCATAAGCCGTGGCGGCGTTTTCATCATGGCTAATGGTGACATAATTTCCTTCATGTATCTGAAACATTCGTATCATTTTCTGTAGATCGGCAATTAATAAAGGCTTCATAACTATCAACCTTACTATTTATAGTACTTTTTTGATTTTGAATCTTTTTGTGTATGGTCACTGAAAAAGAGATGTAATAGCGCCTCGTCATAATTTTTCCTTTGATAAGACCGACTTTCTTTTGCTATCTGAGTTGTAGAGTACCCTAACTGATATGCTGTCAGTTTGTTTTTATTAATAAATGAAGTTTAGGGTTGCTGAAACTACCATCATGTCATGCAGGCACTGAATCTCAACGAAGTTTTATAAAATTTGCAAAGATTTAGTCGATTAGTTGCATAATGACCACACACAATGTTAATGTCGAAGAAACAGGTTGTGTTATGAACCTTATTATTTACCTGAATTTCTTATGACTTTTTATGGCAGACGATGCAGTTTGTGTTTTATAAAAACAAATCAAGACCATCAAAATCAAGTAAAATTGCCAGAGGAAAAGTTCGAACAAAACTGACAATCGACACCGCAGACAAGAAACTCACAGATTTGATAATATCGAATTTGTCAAGAGCACTAGTTTCGTTCACCAGACAACACAGTGTGATTAAAGTTGTAAGTTCCCTCTGTGCTCATACTAATTTGAAATTTTTTCACGTCAAAATTTAATACGTTATATTAACTATTGCGAATGTTTCGCTGAGATGATCCTATTAATTGATGATAGGATGATTTTAATCATGCTATGTGTGCACAAAAAGTTATTTAGACTACCCTACTTGTAACTACTTCTACTTGTATGTTCATCAATCTCTAAATTTTAGAGATTGATGAACATACAAGTAGAAGCAGTTAAGACTTGTGGAACTTGTCAAAAAATAACAGATATTTTATTCTGTCAAGTATGAGTAAGAGATAGATACATCATACCGGTACTTCAATGCAGAATGGCAGAATGTCAACTTCGCTGCTACCCAGACACCGAAGCATATGGATGTCATCGGAAGAAAATTTGGTCGTTGGGCAATATTTTATGATTTATCTCTCGCCAATGGATTAAAGATGTCTCGTTTGGGTTTCTGCTGGCAACCAAACTACATAAAAAGTTGGAAATCATCAATGCTGCTATGGAATCAATGTTGATGGTTTTGAAGCTTTCATGTCCATTCGAAGACAATAAAATTTAAAATAAAAATAATAAAAGAGCATTTTGGAAACCCGAAGAACAACATGATTCTGTAAGTCTGCTTCTATGACCGATCTAGGCACACTTCTAGTTTCCTGTATGGGAGATGCAAGTTTGAATTCTGGGAGGATAAATTTTTTGCTGCTACAATTATTGGGAACCTCATTGACACATGGTTCGATGGGTTAGATAGTCACACATTTAAAGCTCTCTCCCCCAACCAGTTTACAGTTACATAAAAATGTTTTATTCCTTCGATATAAAGCACAATTTCTGTATTGTTGATGGAACAATTTGTACGACCATCTCTTTTCACTGGAGATCGAATTCATTGAAAGATATCTGTAATGTAATTTTTAAACACTTATGTTAATAGTGTAAACTTTTCGTATGTATGTATGTATGAATGGGGATGCAAG
The DNA here is from genome assembly GCA_963675895.2 of Styela plicata. NCBI lineage: Eukaryota > Metazoa > Chordata > Ascidiacea > Stolidobranchia > Styelidae > Styela > Styela plicata. The sequence continues at coordinate 11,993,227 of OZ023145.1, forward strand.
TTTTAAATATTTTTTTAATCAAATCTCTGAAAAAATGAGTTTAAATCTAATCTTGTCAATGAGTCTATTTAAAAAAGATTTTAAAAAACTCATTCTCATAATTTATCATAAAAAATCACCGAATAGTCGAAAAATGTCAAATGTTTGCTCTGACAATGACAGAAATTCACCTACACGACACAACAGAAATCTATTAGAATTAACAACACATTTTCTTTATAAATGCTTAGAATCAATTCAGTTTAACATTGATCTAAACCGATTCGCTTTGGAATTTTGAAACACACATCCGTAATGCAAATTGATATATTTTTAGATTTTTCATGTTATATTTTATCGTTATTCCTTTTATTTCCAGTGTCCACCTATATTTCATGATACTAAAGAACATCAAATATCGCTAAGAAAATACATGGTTGCAGAAGGATTAACTGGTGATATTCAGTTATATCAACTAGTACATTGGGAAGATCCAGATTTTGTGACAGGTATTCTGAAAATATGAATGAGGATATTTTTATATGGCTTATAAAGATGAGTGCTAGATAACAATCTTCCTGTTTTTATTATTTATTTTTAATATTTGCTTTCAAGCGCCAGGAACTTTTACTGGGGAACAATTTCTATGAATAGTTGAGTTTTTCACTTTGTGTTAGTTAGTTGCCGGCCATCATTCTCAACCAGTGAACCTGTAACCTGAAGAACTATGGAATAATCAACACGTTCTGATTAGTAGATATAATTTGTGAAAATGTATTTCATTCCGATTAGATTTCTATTTCATAGCAGTATTGATGGTTTTGAAGCTTTTTTTCTAAAGTTTTTTTGCTACCACACTTCATTTGCCATTTCCTTCTTCTATCAAGAGATGTATAGTATAATATTGGGCATTTGCTGAATTTTCTTTCAATGAAATCAATTTTCTTCGGTTATCTGAGTACCATAATAATGAAATGATTTGCTGAATTTTCTTCCAATGAAATCCATTTCATTTGGGTGTCCAAGTAGAAGGAATTCTGTCATTTTGGCTGTCTGTTCTGTTTGACTCTTCCTTTTTCAAAACTTGGCTGGACTTGTCTCCTCGGTGTTACCAACTGAACATTATTCTGAATCATCGAAGTTTAATTTTTCGACATCTCCAGTATATATATAATTTGAACAGGAGCAAACATGTCTAAGATTTCGTTAGAAGGAACATTGAGATACAGAGCTTATACATTCTGGGGCTCAACATGGAGGTCTGCATATTTTGTTTTAAATGGAGGAATCCTCTATCAGTATCAAAACAAGTGAGTATGACATAGTGATATCTAATTTTTTGATAAAGTAATGATGTGAGAAATGGGACCTGGCATTTTGATGTACTTCATGATTTTAAAATGAAATACTCTGTATGAATATAATATCAGAATGATCAATTAATTTGATTACCTAAATAGAACAACAATGGGATTATTCCCATTGAAAAAGGTCATAAAATTATGTTTCGTCATCCATGAGTAACCGATGGGCCATTGAGTCATGATCCATCAGTGGCTCATGGTTGACAAATTTTTTCTTTGACATCTTGTATGTGAAGAATGTTAAAGCAACCATAGTACTTTGTAGGCGCTGCCTAGTGGTTGAACATGTTGGCTTTGCAGGTTGAAGATCTCGGGTGCGAGTCTGGCTCGTTAATCCATGCCCACCACTCAACCCAGGGTGCAATAACTTGGGTGGGCTTAGCTGAACAAAAAAAAATCATAACTTCCTAGCAATTCTAACCCCACTCGTCCATAAGTGGCTGTTAGTAGTGGGCCTTGAGCGGGGTGATCCACTTCAAGAAATGGCTATAAAAAGTACCCTTCAGTGCTTCTATATTACCATATAAAAAATTGTTCAAAAATATTTTATTTGAGTATCAGGTACTGATGTATCGTGCTGACAAAACATTGTCCATTGAGCCATTGATATTGAGTGATCGTACTATAGCTTAAGTTTGATTGTTTATTCGTTGCTAATTCAAACATTAGATCAATAGGGTGCAAACTCAATAGTTTCATTTTCTGCGTGTTAATGATTAGATATACAACAGGTTTTTGGTTGTACCTATCATTTTTAGCAACCTTATGAATATCATTCATCACGAGTGTCTTTTCATTTTGGTTTCATCACCAGCAAGAAGACAACTTAAAACTATAGTTTTCATTAGTTTTAAATTTTCCTCTGTTAGCAGTGTTATTTATTGCGGTGTGGATTGAATGAAAGAATAGATGCGGGCACCACAAAAGAAAAAACCTGCCAGGACATATTTTGTTAAGTATAGGCCACTGATGGGTGGCACATGCTTGACAAATCAAAATATGTGATTGGGAACAAGATCATTTTAAAATATAAATACAGACATTATATATTTTCAGGGACAGCGAAAAACCAGATATGAGTTTTGAATTAACTCGTAATAATTGTGTTGGATGCAAAAGGTTGCGATCTACATCTTCCAAAACACCAAATCTTCAATTCGAGCTGGTCTTTGCTGATGACGCCAAACTAGAATTATGTGGATACTCTGATATTGAAGTTACCGAATGGTTGCAATGTCTGTGTATGATTGTCTCATTGGATCAGGTAACATTTGTCTTTGTATGATCTGATGTATGTTGTTTCTTTCCTGCCTGTTGCATGTTTATTTACATTTTCAATTCGGGGAATGGAAATACTCGTATAAACTTTACCTTGGCGGACTGATCCTCATTTGCTGCGAGTGTAATAAAACATAATTGAACTAAATATTCTTGACAAAGCACGGATCTAATTTGATATTTTGACAATCATATTACAATGAAAAAATGCTGATATCTTAAATATCCACTTTTAATTTTGATATAAGATCAGATATGTTTTATGACATATTCAAGAATTGGCAAACGATATGGAAAAGTCAGTTTGATCAGTCATATTTTAGTCTGTATTGTCCTGAGAAAAAATGTGATTTATTGAAGCCAAAGGGATTTTAGCTAGTGTGAAAATATCATTTTATATTTTTTTGCATATTATCACATATTTAGTTTTGTAATATTGACTTGTTTTAAAATTTAATTTTTCAATAGGCCTCTTCTATCGACAATGCCAGCCCTCCTGATGGTATAGTCATGAATATGCTACACCATGATGCGCTTGTACCATGCAGTCTGATTGTCGTCGATGAACAACTTCTTTTATGCCATGAAGACCAGCATACAGGATTCTGCCGAACGCTGGCAAAAACATCTGCTAATAACATTACTGCTATTAATGTTGATAAAAAATTGTCGATCGTATGTGAAATTGTGATCATGATACCTTCGGAACGACCACAAAAATTAAATTGGGGGATATTTTTTACTTGCACTGAAGCACTGGAAGAATTTTTAGCGACTGTAAATTCCTTCTCAAAAGCTCCAACGCTAAATGAAGTTGTTGGTGAAGAGTCGTCTATGACCCATTATCGCGAAGCCAGGACTTTGCTTGATAATAGATGGACGAGGACAGATAATTTATTAAGAGGGAGAGGCGGGAGTGTGGAGAATTACACTTTTGTTTAAATTCTGCTTTAAATTATTCAGGCTTGAAACATAGAGAACTATGAATTAATCTGGATCTATCACTGAACTCATGGAGCTTCAATTGAGGGAATTAGGCAAAACGGGAAGGCCCAAAAAACTTTGCTTTGAACTTACTTGCAAGACTCCTATCGGGGGCGACATTCAGTGCACTCATTAATAAGAGACTTCTGGGAGATGTAGAAAACCTGGGGCTCTGCTTACCAAATCTCAAGTATGAGCAACTGGGTCGTGTGTGTTATTTGAATTTGCGAATAGATCCTTGCAGAAATATTGACGTATTGCATAGAACCTCGCAGAGCGAATTCAGTGAACCATTGTTTTGTATCTGTCGACATTAAGGTATTATTATTTGTTCCATTCATTACATATTTTTATGCAAGAAGTTTACAATTAATTGTCGGGTATTTTATTTGTTTTAGACTATTTATATTCTTAATTCTGTTATCCTAAATACAGAGCTGATTTTCTCAATTTTATTCACTCCATTGGTCTTCTAATATCTGATTGCAGCAGCCCTACTAGTATCATAGCTTTATTTATGCATGGCATGCTCTACCAGAAGCAGGCTTGAAAAAATCAGCAAGGCAAGAGAGGATAAACTAACAAACCCAATTCAATCAGTACCCATGCGGGATGTCCATTGTCACAACAAACCCTCAATCCTATACATGACATGTAGATATAATATCTTTACTAAGAGATTAATTATACTATATTACAGCTTTTATTTATCATCTTTGTAAAATTCAGTTATTCCAAATTCTATTGTTTTTATATCATGCCAACATTGTTAAAGATGCAATAAAATTCATTCTAATGATGAAAATCTTTTGAGTTTTATCCTTCTTGAAATAGCAGTAGCCTAAGTAAACATTACAATTGAGAACACGCCAAAACTAAAACCGAGCATGAGCTGTTGAGAGTACAGAGCTTTATCCATAGCTCATGCTCAGCCACATAATTTAAAAATCCGGACATACAATTGACAAACCGATACCCTTTGATAAGTTATCGCATGGCGCTTGCGCACATGCATTAGTATGAACGCAGCTACGCCATTTTAAAATAATCATATAAGCAACGAGTCTCCATAATTTGCTTAAAATACTATTCAGATGAGGGTTAGTGGGGACCAATTTGTATTCAGACTCACGGCAGCAAGATTGTTGCAGAAAGTGTTGATATGTACAAATATTTTTGAGAGTTTTATGAAAATACGATGACGGCATAGCCCAATACAATAGTAAGCAGCACGAAAATGAGAACAAAAAGATAGCGAACATTTTTCAAATTTTAATATTACGCCACGCCGCCTTAGCGTGAAAGGCGGGCGGGGCAGAGGCCCTCGGCCTGTCACAAAAGTGACGCTGGCTCTCGAAAAGAGTTTTTCGACCTGATTAGATCATTAGATAGATGAAATATGAGAGAGATGAAAAGGGAAAAATGGACGACAACAATAACTTCACTTCTAATGAAAAAATATCCTACTAGGAACAGTACTTTGTTCTTACTAAATAAATTAATTCACAAAAAGAAAAACAATGCGTTTTGTAGACGCTAGCAAAAAGTTCAAGATGCCCTTTTTGGGATAATAAGTTTTTGTTTTAGCGCTTAATTGCGCGAGACACGTAGGTACGCACGGCACAAATATTCTTCAGAAAATTCAAGTTTCTTTTTTCTTAAGCAAGTCGTAGTTTGTCATAAATAGTAAAGTCGTATCACTGCAAGGATCCACGGGCGAATAACAGTACGAGGCACACTGTTCTTCAATGAAGTCTTACTGAAAATAAAGAAATACTCTGTGATATTGTCAGCTATTCTATTCATTCAAGACAACCAAATAAATGGCTACCACCAGAATACAGTTCAACTATGAGGATTGCTCATATAAGAGGTTCTTGATTTTGGATCTGATCGAATACACGTTTCGTGATAATCGTCATTTATTATTACTCTTAGTCAGTTAACCTTAACAAAATAAGTAAATTTTTTGAATCAATTATTTTTATATAACTAAACAGATAGAACCTTTTCCAGTTCCTGAATAATTGCTCACAACCATGTTTTTGTCCCATATTTGTCACCTATGCCTCACGCTGAATAGGTGTGGCTTATATATGGCTTAGTGCAAGTATGTATTCTCATTACTATATACTAGAAAAATTATAGTCTTAAGTATCCAACAGTAATAAACCATTAAGACACCAATATGCCTATACGAAGCTTTATTCCCAACTTTCAGTCTTTGTTTCATCAGAATAAAGTGATAAGAGGCTTTCACACTACTTACCAAATGCTAAATCAGGTCAGCAACGTTCATCGGCATTTCTTCAACCGACGTGTGATAAAATTTTTCAATATCATTAAGAACACGTTTGTCGTCATTTGTGACAAAATTAATTGCAACACCTTTACGACCGAATCGGCCTCCACGTCCAATCCTGATTCAATGCAAAAAAATACTTAAGCTTTCAAAAAAAGGCCCGATGTGAAAGAAGTATCCAATACACATAAGATAGCTTTAATTTTTTTTTATTGAAATCACTAAGCAAGGGTAGTGCCAGCGCCTAAAGGGACCAACTAACGGCCACATGATGGCAAGGAGCTACTACATGATATAGTACCAGCAATTGCACTCTAAGCGGAAAACATTCCAGATAGAATTAAAACACACTGGTAAAAGTGCAGCGAGACCAAGGTTCCAGACAAATGAAGGAAAGAGAAATGTAGCAATCATGCCTTGAACTCAAATTCAGAAATATTACAAAAAGTATACAGCGTTACAAACCTGTGAATGTAGTTTTCACGGTTGGAAGGTAAATCATAATTGATGACAAGAGATACTTGTTGTACGTCGATTCCACGAGCAAGTAAATCAGTCGTGATCAAAACACGTGAACTTCCAGAACGAAATTCTTTCATAATCAACTCACGATCTTTTTGGTCCATATCACCATGCTGTGCAAAAAATAACATAGGTGAAGAGCATATACAACACAGAAATATAATCAGTATACATACAAATAAATTTGGACTATTTTGTGAGAACGATCAAACTAAGATTCCAGCTCCTCTGTATTTACTTCACGCTCTTTTACACAAGCCAAGACAGACCAGTCAACTCATAGTTGAAACTGCCATTCTACATTTCAAAAGTTCTATTCCTACCAAGTTACCGAATAGGTTGTAAATTTACTTCTACTTCGATATGGCCAGAATGTGTAACATAGGGTGACGTTTCTTCACGTCAAGAAAACTCCGCACTAACTAGAAAAAAATAAACTAGTAGCCAATAAAACTTTTTGTACCGGTACATATAATTGTGAGCTTCAAATCTACTCACCAATCTGGACACGGTGAAATCTTGATCTTCAAGTTTTTGAGTAAGCCAGTCTACTTTTCTTCTTGTGTTCAAGAATATGACGGCTTGTGTGATTGTGAGTGTGGCATATAAATCTATTAAAGTATCCAACTTCCATTCCTAGAATTATAGTCAAATATCAGTAAACGGAATTATGACATAACAGGGTTGTCCTTAAAGTTTCGTTGAAAAGGTATTGAAATTCAGTGTACTTTCAATCGAAATTCCAGGATTGCAAATAACGCGAGTCTAGAGCTTCACTCTTGTTCATACTCACGCGAAGACCTTCACCGCCGAGAGTCTTCAAATACTCTCATGAACAACGAATTTTTCGAAAATGAGAGTATCTGCATGTTCATAAATTTATTTAACAATTCTTGATCACTTCCAATACACTAAACATACGATGGAGGGCTATAAAAGTCTAGCAGTGAAATGACAGTTATGACAGATATGAAAATGCTCATAGCCTTACTTTCTACAGCACATGGATTTTTCTATTAAAACAAAATTAAAAAACATAGTTCAAACTATATACCTCTTTTTCAACGAGGACATAGAACTGTTTAATACCCTCCAGGGTCAATTCTTCTTTCTTCACAAGAATCCTGATCGGATCTCTCATAAATTTCTTGGTGACTTCCAATACATCTGCTGGCATTGTAGCAGAAAGCAGAACGACTTGGGTATTACCCGGCATGCATCTGAAACAATTTTAACTCAATATTTAGTCGTGAAGTTTAGCCGCAAATATGGTTGGATAAAAGAGGGGAATGATTAACACTTTCTAAATAGGTATAAAGGTGTAAAAAAAAGATATCAACTAGAGCTGCCATAAACTGGCAGAACACTCAAGACACCAGAAGAAAATAGGTCAGATCGGAAAAAAACTTAAGAAATGGGGAAATATTTAATAAATGTGTCTCTTGCTAGAAGACTATAACATAATGCCTTTTTTTGATGGTCAGCTACAACAAACTTTAAAAAATAGATGATCTGAAGCAAGATGCGCATATTTTGATTAAATCAAAATTTCTAAGACAGGTATTTGTTAAGGACATTTAATCAAATACATTTAAGGACATTTAAGTGAGTTGTTAAAAATCTCACCTAAAAATATTGTAAATTTGTTCCTTGAAACCTCTGGACAACATTTCATCGGCTTCATCAAGAACAAACATGGACATCTCCCCTGTTTCTGTAAAGATAAACAAATTTTTTTGAGAAGTTAGCACTCAGAATTTTTTTTTACAGTAGGCTGCCATAGGGTTTAGAATTTTGTAACAATCTAAGACATCTTATTCATTTCAGTTTAGTCAGCGCAGGTGGGCTCGAATTATTACAACTTAGAGAAATACTTCTGAAATTAGTATACGGAGTGCAATCATGGACCTAACTATATTTCATAGAATTAGGAATACAATTGGGCGCTAGTTAAAGCCAACATTTCGAATATAAATAAAACGTGGATTCACTCGTCAAGTACCTAATTTAATACAAAATATTGTTTGACACGTTTTATTAACTTCTAGCAGCGATTGATGATATTTAATTGGCAATATTCAAACCGGCGTTTTGCCGATCCCACGTCCGAGTACCAGCTCACTCGACCAGAGCCCAACCCTAAAACTGGGTATTTCAAAGAAGTAGCGACACCTTCACATCTTTGAATTTTTCAATCCCCTTTTTTAAAAGCAATTCACACCAGAGTTCTGTCGCTACCGGTATATGCTGGGTGCAAACATGAACTGGTTCTAAGACCGTAAACAGATGGTACAGATATATAAAACAACAGATAAAAAGTTATCTCTCAGACCGGTCACTGACACCAGAAGTGTCTCATCACTCTAAATTAGTTTTATGCATTATACCTAAAACTCCTCGACTGATCATATCAAGAACACGTCCTGGAGTTCCGACAACAACCTGTGGAGCAAGTTTTTGAATCTGTTGTATTGACGTCTTCACACTGGTACCACCAATGCATGCATGGCAGTTTACTTGTTGGTAATCTCCAAGAGACATAACAACTTTTTGAATCTGGAGTAAAAAATTAAGATTAGAGATTGGCAGACTAGTAGAGAAGTATGTCCTTAATACGAAGAACTTGATATCTAGAAATACAATTCCAATCTCTAAAAAGACTGCCATAGCAAAATACCATATACGCCAGGTTTTACGATAAAAATATATCTGAATCTTGCAGTGTTTTCAACCAGTCAACTACACAATGTTGGCACAATTAATATTAACTAATTAAAGCTAATAACCATTCCTGAAAAAGATAAAGATAAAAACGAATTTGTTGTTGTTCTTGATAAAACAGAACTTGCAACGCTATCAGAATTACTATCAAAACATTTTTGTGGAATACAAGTCACTGTGGATCATGAAACAAAATTTCTGTAGGGAAACATTTTACCTGTTGGGCCAATTCACGTGTTGGCGCAAGGACAAGAGCCTGTGGCTTTTGTTTATTGATATCAATCTTCTGCAAAATGGATATTGCAAATGTGGCCGTTTTACCGGTTCCTGATTGCGCCTGCGCAATGACGTCATGACCTGAATAACATTAATGTTCAAAATGTTACAAATGAACAAGAACATAGATATGTGAATCTTTAGATTAGGGTAACGATAATAATTAAAGTAAAAATGGTCCCAATTTCAAAGCTACTTGTAGAATGGATGAAAACGATATTTCTGAGCATCTAACAATAATTATAATGCACAAAATGCATCAAAATTTAAAGTTATTTGAAGACTTTTCGTATATCCTAGAAAATTGTATATTTTTGATCAACTGAATGGGAAAAAATGCTATCGACCACAGTGATAATGATGTACAGAGCCAGAATAATTCGAATGACGAAATTTTTTGAAAATATTCTTCATGAAGTCACCTTTCTGGATTGGCTAAGACTGCAGATGCAGACTAGTTTTCTACTATATGATATCCCAGTATCGAATTTTTTTGGCTAAACCAATACAGGTACTAACCAATTTCCAAGGCCAGCTTGAAAAGCTATCGAAAGATTTAAAGATACCTTTTATGCATGGTTTTATGGCTCTTTGTTGAATAGCTGAAGGTTTTTCAAAACCATAAGCATATATTCCACGAAGTAAATCTTCTACGAGATCCATCTCATCAAATGAATCTACAACCTCATCCCAGTTGGTCTAGAAAATATAATATAGCTAACTATCGAGTTGAAATAAAACCATGGGAAATTTGAGAGCTCATGCTTTAATTGAACACATTAGGTCGTGCTAGTTTATTTATTACAAAAATTCAAGCTATGAGGAATTAATGCTTTCTTGCAAGAATGACGAAATGTCTACGACTACGACGCCTTAAGAAAAAAGGTTCAATCGGAAGAAAATTTATCAAGTAAAAATATATCAAGATGTATCTTTTTTAGAAAATTGAAATGCCCTAGTGCATACAGTAGCAACAAACCTCAAAAGTTTCAAAACCAACAATACTGCTATAAAATAACAGTGTTGATGGTTATGAAGCTTTTTGGTCATCGGAGGAAAAAAACATGAATGCAGTACAAACACACTGTGTAAAACAAGATTCTGCAACTCTGCTTTGTTGAACATTAGACAGATGAATTGTGCCTTAGAAAGGCGTTCAAAATCCAACTGCAAAATGTCGGACTTAACAGTTTGTTCTTGTTTAATGCATTTGAATGACGTAATAGTTACTTGCGAAATATTCGTAAAGTGAGCACTGAAATATACATACTGAAAGAGCCATAAACTTTAATTTAAGATATATGAAAAAATATAAAAAACGGGAAGAGTTAAGTACACAGTTCCGGAAAAAAAGCAGTTTGATTACAATAATTTTATTAAAATTCATAAATTCATCAAAACCATGTATTTTCACCAATTACGCAATACTGATCTGGCCCTGTCAGCTGACATTACTGGTAGTAATTTGACAGCAAGCGAATTTACCTCGATTACTCCTTCAGGTTCCATTCCCTCTGGACCATCATAGGTCTCTTGTTCACGAGGTTCTCCATTTGCAGTTTGCTGCGGAGGTGGTTTGTCATCACGCCTGCAACGCAAAAACATTTCCCTAATGAGCTCAAATGTAATAATAAAGATATCTTCTTTTTCTTTTGATGAAACAGATTTCAATAACATACAGACATTTACATATTAGCATTAAAATTCTTGAATTTTTCAATAACTATCTTATTAAGCAACCTCAGTTCCCACACACAACAAAATTTCAGCTTGGATTGATTTTACATACAATAAAGGCCTGGAATTGTAGTATATAGCATGAAATAATGAATCATGATTTCATGCGCAATTTGTAAATCGTCACATATTTTCTAACATGATAATTCTACTAATAAACCACAATGAGGACTTCAACTGAATGCTTATATAACAACCTGTCATCATCATAAGAGTCTTTATTATTATATCCTCCTTGCGAACTGTATCCTCCGTCTCGCCGATCAGAGTATCCGCCATCTCTTCGATCAGAGTATCCTACTCGTCCTCCACCTCTGTCAGAATAACCTCCTCTATCTTGAGAATATCCACCCCGACTCTCGTAGCCACCTCTGTCAGAATAATTTCGCGAATCACCTCCGTAGTCCTTTTGACCACCTTGGTACTCTCCCCGACCGTAATCTCTTTGACTGAGAAAAAATGAAGAAATGAACAAATTACCTGGTGAATAAAATTGATGCGATAAAAAAATACCAGGGTGGGCGATAAAGAAGGACTTCAGACACGAATTACGCATATTTTAAGGGTCTAGTGAAGTTTAGTACCATATTCCCGAATGTTATTAATATAAAAACTGGCAGAATATTCTCATCCTAACTAGGGAGCACCAATGCTGCAATTATCTGGCATCGTCTCCCGGGTTAGGATGAGTCGCCTGCAACATGGGAAATTATTATGATAATCGGATGTATGGTACTAAACTTCATGAGACCCTATTTTAAAATGTTAAACAATTACTGAACTCTTAATAATACCTTGCAGTTAAAAATTGCGTGCTTTACGCATCTTGCTACTACATACTATCTAGTATTTATCAATTTTTTGCATATTCAAGTTTTAGGAAATTAGTTTTCAGACATTTTCTGGTACTTTTGGATTTTTCTCTAGTAGGCTATGGACTCTTCATCAGTCCTACTGAAATTTAACATGGCCTGGGGACACCAAAAATGCCTGTAAAAACTGCGTGTATTCAATATTAAGACATATTATTGCATAATAATCGAAATTTACCAGCATATCAATCGCTTAGGTTGCACTTTACGCGGATTTCTGACTCTACCAAAGTCTGTTAACTCGATCAGTCCCAACTTTACGGGAAGATTTGTCAACAACAGGTTAAAATAATTGCACTCTCAGATTCTGCCGATATAGAAGAACATAATGACTGGTCATACACACAAAACGCTTGAATTCTAACCCAGAATAAAGTAATGATCTGCATATATATACGTAGAAAACTCACACTCACCTCTCGTAATTTGACATGTTGAATGAAAAGACTTCCACCAGCTGAAACTCTTGTCTCCCACGCTCCGGCGGATAAATACAATTATAAATATTTATTAAAAATATTCTAATTTCCCAGATATTTTTTCCAAAAATAAAATAGTTACCAAATTTAATTTTTAGATTCCGCTTATTAACTATTTTTGTCAAACAATTTGAAGAATGATCATTCTTTAACACGCACTTTAACTACTATGATCTACTTACTATTACGTAACAACCATATTGCGAAATACCTAAGGTAGGCATGGTGCGTTATGTGAGTCACTCGCTCGCCAACAGACGTTGTTAAGCCGATTGGCGGGTTTTGCCTGTCTCTCACCAGCCTTTTGACGCGTCGGGGAGAATAGGCCTGCGTTTTTCTCTGTAAATTTGGCGGGAACTACTATAACTAAAAAGAGTGTACATCGGCAGACCGGGTCGGTTTTAGTTGAGATATCCGCGATTTTTGAAGTATCGGTACTGACATTTTCATCACCGATACCGGCAATTTTTAAAACGTAGGATGGAAAGCAATTGTTTTAATACGCAACAATGGAGCACTTTGGGAATTTTCTACTGTTAATCCCGGATCTTTGTCGGCCAGGCTGGAGTCTTGTCCAACTGCTCTTGAAAAATGTTTTTAACGTGGTAGGCAGGCCTCGCGTGAACGATTTTATTTACACTTTGTTGAATTTCCATTATCGAAATCTAAATTAAGAAAGTGGTATCGGTATCGTCCCATCGCTAGTTTTTTTTTATTCCTGGGTTCAATGAAGGCGACATTCCGTTTTCCTTGGTTTGGTAGGATGAATTATGATTCTCTTTCGAGCCAATCGATTTTCTTTTGTAAATGTTTTAGCCTCCAGAGACCGCGATATACGTTTGCGTAAGTTGCGTTTTTTCAGGTTTGATTTATTTCGACCTTGCGATTTCGCTTTGCAGGCATGTTCGTACTTTTCCCAACGAAACCGAACGATTTGCAATGCAAGCTAACGGAGACTGCTCGATTCGTTGCATGTCTTTATGTTTTTTTGTTTTGAATTACTGTTATTTATTTACAGAATAAGTTACTTCCGTCCATTGCACCAACGGATTTCCAACTCCCGTTCCTCTCGAATTATATTTAATCAATCTACCTTGAGCACTCTGGTTTCACAGCTCGAAAACCCACAAAGGGTTCTCTGTGATGCCCTCCACATGTGATGTTTAGTAAATTATTGCTTGTTAACTATATTTTTTTTCTGCCGTTTATTTTTCACATGCTGGTTAAATAAATAAATAATAATAATAATTTTGTGGGCATGTGAATACGATTAGCTCAAAGCGATGCAGGCGTGTGTTGTTCTTTGCATATTGTTACCCAAATCGAAGGGCATGGCAGGCTAGGTAATTTTGTGTCGTAAATTTTAAGTTCCGTACAACAATTTCATCACAGAAACTCAAGAGCATAGTTGGGGGAATCTTGGATTCCACGGCGCGGCTTAGGTCCGGCTGCCATGTTGGCTCAATGGGTGAAAGCGTTTGAAATACGTTTAAGCTACGCAAGTGGGCTGCAATCGTCGCCATAGCCACCAACCGTAACAGCAAATCAATGACAATGGTTCAATCCCGACGAAGAATGGATAAAATCGATGAATGAGAAATGCTTTAAGAATCGATACATACGGGATTACCCTGAACGACGTACCGTATTAACCACAATCTAGGCGCGATGCTCGATAATCGATTCTTCAATGTTTCCAAATTGCCTGAAGTGGCAACACGTAAGATAAATCTCTTATCCAGATAAATTTGCAAACTTGTAAACGTTGCATACTTCACCTCTAATCATCCTGAAGAGTTCGAATGCCCTGCGAGCTGAATATTTATATCTGGGTACCTCAGCGGTGTACGATGGTTGACCTATCGTGCCTATACACTTAAAAACTCTTGAAAAGTCCAGGTAAGAATCTTCCATAGCTCTGATATGCACGGCTGGTGAAAGCAATTCAAAAAAGTATTTTTAGGCCGAAACTCATCGCTTACACCCACCGGTGGCGGAGAATCTCCGACGAAAAAAGCAATTGTTAATGGTTGTATACTGAAATTTTAGCGTCATTTTGCAACAATGAATGAATTTTAGCTAAAAATATTCTTGGGCTATAATTTGGTCGTAAAACTACGGAAGTGAGGAAATCCCGCGGGTATACTCGATACCCTGCAACAATTATCCCTAGATCTACATTGACGAAACAGAATAGAACCCGAACATTGGAGAAGTGCAGCATAAACTAGAAAAGCCTGCGCTCTCAAACTACGTCCACTAGGTGGTCTCACGTTTCTGAATGAGAGAAAGTGGAAATGTCCTTTATAATTAGCGTGGAGGTAGTTAAGGTGACCCACCTTAACCCAAGTGCGAATGGTTGCCAAAATAATGCCCGGTGAATGACGCGGGTTCGATCACGGGGGAGATTGGATGAACGAAAGAGGTAATACACGTGGGGTGCCTTGAGTGAGACACTGTAACGCACAGTACATGTTCGATTCCTTTTCCAGTTCCGCACCTAATGGAGTAGCAAAATAAATCCCGTCTAATTCAGAAAACTTCTCACGGAGCGCTAAATTTCTGATAGCCGAGGAAAATTGTATTCTCGAACGTCCGTAAACAGGAACGAGAGGAAACTTTTTGAAATTGAAATGAGAATAGCATTTTTCCCCCTTTAAACGCTCGAAAACTCTATTCCTAAGCAATTGCTTGAGGCCTTGATGCGCTCATTTCATAGCAAGCGTTTATTGGATTGGAACTGAAAATTTCGTATACTTTTTCTTTGCGAGAGCTCAGTTGTTTATACCATTCGCTGTTCTTAAAGTCATGGATGAAGTTTGACTATGAGTGCATAGGTGCCGGAAATTGTGCAGCGGACAAAATATTCTTTTTCTAGCAGTTTGATTGATTTCAAATTTACCCACGAGTTATGTCGATTTGTTGCCGGAATCACCGTATGGATTCTGCACACATCTATATTATATACCCCTAAACTGACCTCTGACTCTCTAGTTCTGTAATCACTCGGTTTTGCAAATGGCACAAAATCTATTTTACAGAATGTTAATAAAAAAATAGTAAGGATACAACGATACAACACAAGATTACCCAAGTCGGAAAAGTGCGATAATTTTTATCCACTGGTGCACTGACGTGAAACGAAATTGAATAAGCTGTTGAAAAAATAAGAGCCGGATTCACCAGAAATACAATATACATCAACAAATAGAAGCGCGAAAAAACTTCCCTTTTCTTGACTTCAACTTATTCAATCCATACGACTATCGTAAAGGTTTCATAAAATTTTAGATAGTTCAACGTAGGACTCAAGTTTGCATAAAATTTCCCCCAATGAACAAAAATATAGCGAAATCCGACGAAGAGTTCAATCCAGAATAAAACAATTACATCAGCAGTGGTTAAATTACATAATATAAAAAGGGTAAATGGTAAGCGTGTAAAACAACGTACCACGTGAAATCTTCATAGTAATCAGTGAATGTTCTGCCTGGGGTTGTTGGATTTAAAATTTCTAATCGCCATCAATTCGAATCGACCCTAAGCATTTCAAGAAAATTCTTACTGATTATAACAGATTTGCATTGCTTTCCGTTTGCGAAGTTCGGTCGTTATCAGACGTTGAAAGCAAACAACATTTTAATATTATTTGGCCTTCCGATCGGTGGTGATTTTATGTGAAAAGTTTTTGCCAATTTAGCTGTGCTCATTCGTAAAATCAATACACAACTATTGCCTTTTTGTTCAGTCTAGTACGAATTTGAACAATAAATGTATAACTCTTCATTAAATGGAGTCATATTTGAAATTATTTTATTCGGTATTCGGTCGAAAATAAAAGTTCGAAACTTGCGTCTCTAAACTTCTGCCTACTCCCCCAATTACGTCTCTTTGGGGTTTTACCCGAGCTTCGCGTTTTGGCTTCATCCCAATGCGCTGCTCCAATTAAAAGTCAGTAGAAGGAGGCAAAAATGGTATGTGGCTTTACCAAAGCCCTTAGGTGGATTATGTGAATCACTGTACCCTGCGAAAGGTGTTCAATTCTATGGAATGTTCTCTACTTAGGCTGCAGTTGCTCGCTTGCAAGTTTGTTTAATTTGCTGCTTTCCACTTTTCGTAGGGTAGTATTCGTTCGAAAAAAAATTATTCTCAAGTTGATTTCATTTTTGTCAACCATGTATGTGTATATGGATTACGCATAATGTGTGGGGAGGTGGCACATAGAAATTGAGTAAAAACATCAAATTTAAAAAAAAATAAAAAGCCTACAGATTGTTGCCTTGTATTAGGGCGAAAAGTAACCGCAATTCAATAAACATAATGAAGTGATCCCTCCATTATTACTTTGAAATACACAAACCTGGTGGTGTTACGCAAGAATCACGACTTGTCGGTGCGATCCACCAATGCCTCATTCTCAACAAAACAAAATATCAAAAATATCGTACTATTCCGGCCATGCGTTTTACTTCAATTTTCAATCGTTGAAACGATTCAAATGTATATTATTAGAATTCATAGTTCCCGTGGTCTGTTATTCACAGTAATACAATTTTTCTGATTGGAAATATGCGCAATATATATCCACACCACAGCTTAAATTATACATGTGTTCGCGTGATATACTACAAAATTACGCATACGGATGACTTCTTTGGGGCGGGCGGTTCAACGGATTTAGTTCCTCCGTTGCGTTGTTGAGCCTGTAATTCGGCAAGACTTGCTTTATATTTATTGTTTTCATCTCTCAACGTTTGGATCGTCTGATCCCGGTCATTAATTGCATCAACGTTTTTCTTATTATCATTAGTCATTCGGAGAATCTTCAAACTCATGTCGGTTGTTTTCTGTGATTGCGCTTCTTTTTCCTCCTCCAGGCGATTAATCTGATCATTCATGTCTCGAATCTTTGATTGCAGTTGTTCAACTTCTAATTCTTTCTCTCGCCTCAGGCGCAGTAGCCGATCTTCCTGTAATTTATTAAAAAAAAAATGAGAGGGAGAGAGAGAGTGTTTGGAGGATAGAGGAGACCATTTTGTTGCATAGTCACGACGCATGCGCGGATTCATGAGGGGGTCCTTTCAGCATATTTCGTACGGTAACATCTTTTCAAAAAAATCTTTGTAAATTTTCGGCAAAAGAAGAAACATGAGATTTTAAACTGATTTTTGCCACAAAATTTGATTTTTATAAACATTAAAATTATATAAAATATAAATAATTCTCAGTTTTCAAAAAAGAAACAACAATACTGACAGTATTCATGTCTGGCGTCGCACTTCTTACTTCTGCATCTTGTGTTGTGCCGCCCTCTGTATAAAATATTAAAATATTTTTGTGAAAACACGAATATTTATCGCGAGAGTAATAACATGGATCAACATGATTAACGATGGGCAGGTTTATCACTCCCAGATACATGTATTATGAATCGAATATCGAATTACATCATTTCAAATCGAATCTCCCGGATTTGATAAATGGTGGTCATCTTTCTACATTATTGGTGGAATTTTTGACATATCGAAAGTAATTTTGCTAAAGACGTCATGAAAAATTTTATGCTTTTATTTCAGGTTTTCGTCAAGCGTTGGTCTGTGATAATTTGCATCGCCAGGACGTGATCCATCTATGACTCACGCTTGGTGAAATATATTATTATGATAAGGAAATCATTGTCGAATAGACGAAGTATAAATATTTTCAGTGTTACTTTGCCATCAAAACCAAACTTTATATTATCAGAAATTTTGTGTTTCATGTCGGGCCTAAGTCGAGAGAATCGTTTTTTGTCTGGCTTCAAGGCCATGCAATGAAACTAAAAATTCACAAGATCGCAGAAGACAAAATAAAATTAAAATAATATTACAAAATTCCACTTATTCGATGCATGTATAGACCAAACATAATTAGTTTGAAATGATTTACTGATGGGTTGGAGCAATCTAAGCGCTGTTCACCATGTGACTTTTGTACGTTGAGTCAAATAGTCAATTTTTTTTAAAAGAGTTCCGCAAATATATAAGTTATATAATATATATTTATATTTACTACTTATCAAACTTTGTCGATAGTAAGTTGACCCCCCCCCCACCGCCAAAAAAATGGAATAAAAAAAAGAATTTGAGTATTATAAATTTTCAAAAACATATTGTGTGTTGGTCGATATTTTGTAGTTAATATTTGAGCTAATATTTGATGCAATTGGCGTGAAGTGGGAATATAAAAAAAATAAATAAAAAAAAAAAAATTT
Source organism: Styela plicata (assembly GCA_963675895.2). Lineage (NCBI taxonomy): Eukaryota > Metazoa > Chordata > Ascidiacea > Stolidobranchia > Styelidae > Styela > Styela plicata. The sequence continues at coordinate 12,011,994 of OZ023145.1, forward strand.
GATGATTGAAGAAAGGAATGGAATTTCATTGAAACAGTAGAACATATTTCATCCTAATTTCCTAGCAGAAAAATTAGCTAATTGAAAACGATTCACCTCTACATAGACAAACAAAATCATTTTTCACCCAAATTAGCATACTAAGTAAGAAAACTTTGTAAAAACTCATTACAATAAAAGTTCTGTTTTTCTACAGAAGAAATACAAAGGTTACTACACTTAATAAAGAAAACGACAAGTTGCACCGGTTAGTAATGCAAGTGCTACAAAATCAACACCAATCCATCCATCTTTCAATGTTGTTACCTATATTTTGTACAGATCGTAATTCTTGCTCCGTGTCGTCTAAATCTATTATTTTAATAATGGAAGGTTCTGGAGTTTTGGCAGTTGGAGTTTCTTGACCATTCTTGCCTCCACATGAAATTCCCTCCTCTGATGGTTTTGCTAATTCATCAGAATTTGCTAAAACTACGACATCTGAGTCGTTTTCACTGTCTTCAGATAGTCTCATATCACTGAAGTGAACCCTATGTGGTGAGGACCTGGTAGGCGTAGGACTTCCTTCCGACTCTATGCCACTCGGCGGCGCCAAAGTCTGTAACAATTTGAAATCTTGTGAAATATTCGTCGATTCTTCAATGTAACTATCTCTATTAACATTTGTAGGTGTGGTCGGCGTTGGTACTTTCCTGAAATCACTCAATTTTTCAGCATTATCCTCGATGTCCATGGTCAGTTTTTTTTCTGAATATTCGTATGTTTGTTCTTTTTCACTCTCTAGAACCGTGGACGATGACTTTTCATTTTGTTCGGCGACGGGGCTCTGATCTGCATGGATGATTTTCTCCGGCGCTTCTTCCTCATTACCACTCACGCTGGCGTCGTATCCATCGGCGTGATTTTCGACTCCATTAGTTTCATCAACTGAACTGATGCTAACAACGTCACTGTTCAATAATGGACCTTCTCTGGTGTTGGTAATTTCTGGTAACGTTTTTCTTTCCTCCTCGAGATTTTTCTCACCTGTTTTGTCTTTTCCAGCATCAGAAAGAGCAGATTCACAAAGGCGTGCTTCTGTTTCATTTGCATTGATCATTGATCTATATAGCTCCACATCTAAGCTTTCGTGAGTCTCTGATACTTGATGTGTAGTTTTAGTAGTTTCAATTTTTCCAGCTGATTCCTCCACTGCATTCATTTCTTCGTGACTTGCTAACAGTTCTTTATCTTTTATATCGGTATTTGCTGAATTAATTTCCGTTTCTTTAATATCTTTATTACTTTCCTCTAGTGAAGAACCGTTTTGTTCTATGTGAGATTGAGAATCATCTGAATCGTTATCACAGACGTTTCTTTGTTCGGATGCTTCAATGTCGTCATTTTGTTCAAGTGTCTCAGGTTGAGCCTCTTCTTGTAAAGATTCTATGTTTTTACTATCATTGTTGGGAATTTCTTTGTTTGCTGTGTTTTCCACTTGAGATTTTTCTATTAGTGCAACCTGTGGTTCTGGCGTTTGTGGTATCTTTTTTGCCTCGGTTGTTTCAGTATTTGAGTTTCCGTTATCTGAATCTGTTATTTCCTCATCTTTTGTTGTCTTATTCGCCATTGAGAATATTTGCGACTCAGTCGGCGTTTCTTGTGATGTGATTATATTTTCTGTTCCTTCCATTTCGTCATCTTTTTTATTGACCAATTGATGGGGATCTGCTTGGATTGACGTATTCTCATCACTAGTTGATTTATCATCATTTTGTTCTTCTTTTATTTGATCACCGGAGACTAATAAAAATGCCGATCAGAAAAAGCTATATTTTATCTGATAGAAATGAATTATGGTGACTGGTGAGCATTCATATATAGTCATAGAGTTCATGCATAAAATGATTGATTAAAAGTTGCAATCAATGTGTATTTTTTTTAATTGTGATTTGTTCAGATCATACTAATCAGGTTTTAATGAATTAATTAAATTATTTTTATGATTTTCAATAAAATACAGTAAAAAAATGAAGTAGATCTTTGAATAGATATGTCTTTCAATAAATTCGATTCCATTTGAATCATAACTCAACCCAGGGTGTAGTATTCTAAGCCGATCAGGAAAAGAGCATATCTTTTCAGCAATTTTAACCCTATCCGTCTATAAGTGGCAGCTGGTACAGGGTCTTGGCCTTGATCCACCCCAACAAGGGACTATAAAAAATACCTATGGCATGCTCCTCCGTCTTTTCTTCTTTGTCACAGGCTTCTCCTGTTTCGGGACTAGCTGCTACATTCTCAGAAGTGACTTCGTCAATGGCAAGTGCATTCTGTTCAGGTGTTTTATTCCGTTCATCATCGTTTCGTATTTCCACGCTGCCGTTCAGTTCACTCTTGTCGGATTCACTGGCTTGGTGTATTAGAACTTTTGGTGGGGACATATCCGATTTGTCAGGAGTAGGACTGTCAATGTTAACTTCTTCAGTCATATTTAAAATTTAGTATTTTATATACGATAATGTTATGACTACATCTGAAAGGAAAGAGGAAAACATAACTGGTGTCCATTTGTGGGAATAGTTGAAGAGCGTGGATGATTCAAGTTTTCAGTTCTTCTCAACTGCATTACTAGTTTGATACCTTGTGAATGAAATTATTAACAAATCAAAAATGCCAATTTGTCCGGAAAGAGTCACCGATGGCGCGGCGCGATTCATTTGCGACTAATATGTAAGGAAACATATTTTAACAAGTTTGTCTCTTATGCCCAATAACGCAAATATCGCAGTAGATCATTTACACGGTTTCGCCATATTTTGCTGTTGATGACGTTATTAAGTACGCATTCTACAGAATTCAGTATATGTTCATACATATCTATAGCGACATTCTCAGGCTTCACGTGCTGTTAATATTCACAAAACTTTCTGTTCTGAAATAATATTCGAAGCTTTGATAATAAACTGACATAGCGTTACATATTTTCGAACTCACATAGTGGGCGGTATTTGTAACTCTGTCGGGCATTTGATGGAACTGCGGTCAATTTAATAATTTTACGTACCATTATGAAACGAGATATCACCTAATCACGATGTACAAACGCTTTTTCATGTTTATTACATCGTGTCCAATTACCCTAGCTACACGAAATAAAACAATTGAGACAAGAAATCTTCTTCCAATCATTTATATTCCATACTACAATATAGCCTCCCGCTCGACGACGGGTGTGTTACCACAATAGAATAGTTTGGATACCTATGTTTCACACGGATCCAATTTCATTCGCATAACAAAAGTTTGTGGCCAATACGTTTCCACTTTAGGCTAGAGTTAATATTTTTCAAGTACCCAACTTGAAACATCGATTGATAACCTTTCAAAGTGCAATGATTATATGTGGTTGTTTGTAGAAGCAATCTACGACAGTGTTTGTTACTTGTACCACTTGAAAAATATAACACCTCACACTAGCAAGTGCTCTACTTCATGTTTTAATAACATTAGTCATCAGTGAGACTGAAGTAGAATACCGCAACAGCTTCGATAAATAAGCAAATATTCGACGTAGTGTGAAATATTGCCTGGTATACAATAGTAAAAACATCCTGATATTACATTGTAATAAATTATCGTTTTAAAAATTATATTTGTCGAGCTTTTCCTGTCCTCGCCCATTTGGAACCTTTCCGTACCCAATCTGAAAATTTTTTTTAAAATCTTTTTCAAGTATAAGTCCATGATGGATCGCGTCGATGAGTGCTAATATCGATTGAGGAGTCTAGTTTTATTACCCAATCGAAAACAATCCTCCAATGTCTATAAGGACTACTCTGTAGAATACAAGTAACGTTGTATAAATACGGCATAAACAAGCCGACCAGTAAAGTAATATTACTAACAAACTAATGTTAACTACATCTAACCTTCCTCCTACAGAAATTTAGTTGGCGATAAATTTATACAATATTCAATAGCAACCACCGTGACGTTGTTCAAGCCACAAAACCTATACGTGGTGATAGATTCCGCGTATTCCAAGCTATAAAATTGTCATCAGCAATACCAATAGATAAGCATCCGTTATTTTCTTGTATCTACGCTGACGCGTAAGTTAAATCATGTTCGGTTGAGCATGGGACATGGGTGGACCACGGTGATGCGCTTCGGTTTATCTTTAGCCCAAGCTTAAGAAAAATAAATTTCTACTGACGATATTTTGATTCCGCTCCCAAACAATTCTTAGACGCGTTAAATCACATCTCAAGCGACTGGTTACCGGGTTAATGATTTACTTAGCCAAGGTGCGGTTTGGTGAAAGGAGATAGATAAATAATCTATGGAGTGTAAGAAATATTTATTTAACATTAGTGGTATATAAGGGCGTAGCCATAGAAATATTTACCCAATGGTGCTCAAAAAACCCTCGATTTAGTACTTCATGCTTGGCGATTAAGTAGAAAATCAATTTGTTTCCGTATTGGTTGATTAAATGAGTTTTCACCGTCTGGTGCGAAACCACTAAGTGCAGTATAAGATAAAACGAAATGGATTCAGGCTGTTGATGTCACTTACATATATTCCAAGCGTCTCTCAGTTCAACTACAGCCATTTTCGGGATTCGCAATATTTCAAATTTAAGGTATAATGCAAGCTTTTCTTGAATTTGGTGCATATAATCAATAAAAATAGATAAAATGCCTGGGTTGATAATTGATTTAACTATTTATATTTTTTCGTGCAATCGGCACGCAGGCTTTCAAAAACAATTTTGTTTTTTATCAATTGGAATTCCATATTTAGAAAATTCGATTTAAAGCTATATTTGTTATTTGATTCTAGAATATATTTGACTGAAAATAAAGCTTTCTGATATCTAGCATAGTGACTTCCCTGCCTTATGGAGGTTTTATTTTTGTCGTACTGTATAAAGCCTTGTTTCAGAAAATGAATGCATATTATTACAGTGAAAAATACCCAAACTTGGTTTGTCAAGTTTGAGCCTCTCACGAATCTCTCCGTCAAAGCAGGGTCCATCTATGGCTTTTTGCAAATTTAGGTAATTTTACTCGTTACTGTATTCACTACCTCGTACAATTTTTATTTACCAGAAACAGAACCGTCTAGAGTGGGGAGATTTGGCCTACAACTGGCATTGAACGTCTTTAAAACATATTTTTTTGTTAAAAAAATATCTGTAGTTTAGTTTAACTTTGACAATAACCTTAAAATATTTATATTCAATTATGTGATACGGAGACGCAGTGTATTTGTGGGGCATTCTTTTCCGTTGTTTTCTTACACCCATGGTATTATATCTGTCCGTCTGTTGATATAATAGTATACGGATCCATGCACTCTCGTCGATCAGAAAAAAAAGCTGCTTTAAAGATTTTTGCACTTCCTGCGCACGATTCTGGGCTGTTTACCGTGATTTAAAATAAAACATTTTAAAATACCATCCCTGTCTTCTTCATTTTTTTTAAAGTCACTCATTTTAGTGGATCACTGAACAAGTTCCTGCCCGACAAACAAAGTTAATGTTGTTGGAAAGATGATTCTACCCCCTGTCCGTAAGCCATTTTCTTGAACTGTATTCTGACTCTTTCAATTAGTGTTAAAAATTTTAGGTAAGCGCCGAGTTAAAGTTTCGAAATAATTAATTAGTTTTGCTGATATCCGATTTACCTTCTTTACATTTTACCGTGTTTTCTTCCGAAATTTTATATAGTGAAACGAAAAATAGGTAAATTAATTATTTTCAACGAGGTACCAGGTTCAAAAAATCAAGTATCTAGTATGCAAAACTAGGAAAATCATATTTTTATCACAGTTCTTTGAACTGGATTATTTGGATATTTTAACCTTGAAATTTGTTATAAATGCCCTATATGCAGCAAAACGACGATTACCTAGTTTCCAATCAAGGTACTGCCTGGTTTTGAAAGCATATTTTCTTGACATTTTACAAGCCGCAAAGGGGCAAAGTTCGTCCAAGATAAGGTCGGGGACACCCACCATGCGGCGGTCATGCTTGAACACTGCCGACTACACTAGCTTATTTAGGTATGAGAAACGTGGATTTATTGCCCCCCCCCCATAACCGATGAAAAAAATTCCGTTAGGCGTTTATATATAAATAAAAGCGTGCTATTAAAATGTAACATATGTTATCTTGGATACTACTAAAAAAGAGTAATAATAGTACCAATAATGAAAAATATTATGCAACAGATAGATATTTTATCGTATAATTAACCAGCATGTTCTGTTTTGACGTTTTCACTTGCATTATATAACCAGAGTTTCCCTGGCCCACGCTTGAAATGACGTTTTACATTAGACGACGGCGTATTTCGGTTAAATAAGTGAAATTTTGCCAAAACTACGCCATTGTAGAATTCTTTTGATAAATCTTACTCCTGTTATTGTGGGTAGGTTAACCCGAGTGTGGGCTAGGATGTAGGTTAGTCGTTGGGATGGGTTAAAATCTGATGATATCGGCCAATTCCATCCAATTACCATGGGAAATTTGGTCACACACGAAAGAAGAACGTTAATCTTTCCCTCTAGTATCATTCCCTTTTTTTCAGTGCCTGAAGCATTAAATCAATCACCTTTATTTTAAAAAAATACTTACTATAGCAGTGGTTCTCAAACTTTTTCAGCTAGCGGCGCACAAAGAAACTTTAACAAAAAATCGCGGAACACTGTATAAACAACATTACCAGTAACCTACTTTAAAAAAATCAGAAAATTTTAATACGATGGGTGGGCATGTTTTTGGGAACAAATAAGACTGAAGCGTGGTTCCGTCGTGGTCAAGCACACCCGTATTCAATTCCGAGAAGTCTCTCCCTCTTTTTGCTTTTAATTTCTGTTAGAGCTGAAAATCCACATTCACAGAGCATGACGATTCAAATGGTAAGATTATTTTGATGGCTTTTGCTCTGATCATTGAGTATGATTTGTACGTATACAGCCAATATTGGTCTAAGCTCTTTTGGGGAAACAAAGCTTGAAAAAACGGATCGTTTCGCAACTTTATGAGCTGCTCTTTTTCTTCGGTAGAAAGTTTGCTTGATTCATTAATTCCAAATGGGTTACCTACACACCTTGTTAACAGCAAACTCAGGAAAGTAATTTTGAAGTGCCAGTTGTAGTCCAGACAATGTTGCTCATAATTTCAGGAATAATTTCCGCTTTTAATGGAGATTCGTTAAGAGGAATCAAATAATTCCTTGGAAACATTAGTTTTCCATAACGTCAACTTTTCGTCTAATGAACGTAGCTTTGATGCTGTAAATATATTTTCTGATGGCCCTTGAAGACTGGAATTTAAACTTTTCAATTTTCAGAAAGAAACAGAACTTTCAGCCACCAACTTACGTCATGAAGAGAAAATCCAAATTTTTTTCTGCGCTTTCACAAAGGAAATAACTTGAGCTTTCAAATGGACAATGCGTTTTAACACTTTCCTTTCGAAAGCCAACGAACCACAGTGTGATACAGTAAACACTCGGAATCCACGGCGTTACAAAGTTGAGAATAAAGTCGATTTCGTAGTGGTCGAGATTTAATAAAATTGACCACATGGCTTGATCCATAACGGTTTGTAGTTTTTTGCAATGCACAATGATCACGTTAGGATTTTTTTGGAGCACACTTTGTTTTTCCCCTGCATGGAAGGGCAACCGTACATCCACTCACGCAGTTACTCCACGGCAGCTTGAAAAGCAAAATATTTTCATTGTATAAATTAAATATATCCTCTCTTTTGATTGTGCCTTCCAACGTTTTGTAAAACAAGTATTCATTTACAAATTTCCCATCATTTATGAACCGAATAAAAGCAAGCAGATGTGCTTTCCCTGTTCTGTCAGTAGATTCGTCAACTTGCAAGGACCATAATACAGACAGTTTATTTTCCTTCACGATGAAGTGTTCGCAAATTTGCTTTTTTAAATTTGTGGATGAGTCTTCTATTCTTCTTGAAATTGTATCATTTGACAGCGGAACTTGTCTAACTTTTTCGGAGGCAGTAGTTCCAAGTACTTCGCAACAACAATGGCTAATGCTGGTGCAATAACCGATTCTGCGTCTGTATGTGCTTTTTTGCGTTTAGCCAATACTTTGTAACTAACAATCAGCCTTTTTTACGGCACTGGAATTTCACAAAAATGCCATGAATTCCGTCATTTGATCATGTTTCATGCGAGATTTGAGATAGATACCGTTGAGAGGCCACTCTATTCGAAAGATCGTAAAAAGGTATGCTAATGAGGAAATAATCAAAAAAATTATCTTGAGGGAACCCCTCAAAAAAAAAAAAAATGTTGAGTTCTCTGGAATTTTACAAAATGGACATTAATTCTGTCTTGTTCATATGGTCTTTTTAGCGCAGACGAAATTAGATTAGTTAGAGACGAATTAGATATTTTGTCAAGGAAAATAGATATACGATAGCCCAAAAACAAAAAAGGATTTGAAAATCACGACAAGATGTAATAATAAAGAAGGCACTAGTGCTGTGCCAGTTTGTCTTTGCAACTATTTATTTTTGGTATAGAAATAAAACGAAAAAACATAGAGCTAACCAACAAAGTTAGAGAGAGCACACAGGAAATAAATGTCTGGCACCTTGCCAAAGAAGGGGTATTGACGGATGTGCGGAGATTTACAGAATTTTTGAGAGAGAATCGACTTCTGGCCAGACAAATGATATGTTCAAAATGCGGAAGTTCGGTGATCGACGAACCGATCAGGAAGTTGGGAAAGGATTTCTACAAATGAAGATGCAAAATATCAACGTGTCGTACTAGTGCGACCATGCGCAAGGGGTCGTTATTCGAAAGCAGCAACCTGAGTCTGTTTAAGATATTACTGATAATTTTAGGCATGAAAGTTGGTATTTTTGGGGCGTGGATGTTCTACAACAACAAATCGCCCTTAAGAGCGAGACAAGCGAACGTAGGATAGTGCATTGGGTAAATCTTTTGAGGGAAATAAGTTCTGCAGGCCTGTTGTGAGGCAAGAAACAGGTCGGCGGGAATGGCTTATTCATTTCCAATTGATAAGACGCCAGTAGCTAGGGTAGCTAGAAAAAAAAGGTACCAACCACCAAGGGCGATCCCAGAAATCTCCTTTGTTATTCCGGGGAGTCGTACACCAAACAAACGAGGTATTCGTCGAATTAGTACCCGACGCTGGTCGCACGTCTCCCATTATGGAGGAATTGATTGTAAAGCACATAGCTCCTGGAACTACTATTTGATCGGACCAATTTTCCGCCTACAACAATATAAAGAAATTGGAAATGAATTATAAACATCGGACAGTTTGTCATTCACGTGAGTACGTTCCCGCATCAGACGTACATACTAACCACATTGAGAGTTTAAGTTTCGCTTGAGAAGTTCAAAAGGACCCAGTCGCGTCCCCATTTCAGCATATTTAGATGATTGGTTGTGGCGCAAATGTTTCCCAAGGCCTAGTCATTTTACTGAGCTATTGAAAGCAATAGCCAGGAATCCCAATTATGGAGTAGGCAGTTAAAAAAGAAAACCAGAAAGCCTTGAAACATAATAATATAAAGTATTATTGGATTTATCAGGAACGAAACCAGTAAAACTAATGATAGACAAGCACAAGATTGTTTTTCAAATAAGTCTTCGAATATTTGTGAGCAATTGGTTAATTTGAAGTTGTTCTTATCTTAAACAAGCCTTGTTCGAACAACTACAACCGCATGGGAGTTGATTGATTGACAAGGGTGTTAAACTTGCATGAAGAAGTTTTTTTAATTAGCATGTTCACATGAGTAGAGGGCTGCAGGGACAAGATTAAATTGAAGAATTGAACAAAAGAAAAAATAATAGTTTGTCGAAGCCATAAAGGTGAGAACAAAAGAAAATTCCTCACTATAATAAGTTGGTCCATTCCTTCACAAGTCTGTCTTGAGTAAGAGAATTTCTTGCCCAGTTAAGCAGGGTTATATTGACAAGTACTGGATGAGAGGAAAATAATATATGTAATTACATTCAAAAAAGGGCTCTAAGTACTGTACTTAAAATGGAATGTCGAATAAATTAAATAATCGAAGCGAGCTTATGAAGGATAGTAAAATACCTTCGCAAGAATTAAAAGATCATAAGGAAAAATCATGAAAGGATATATCTCCGGAGCATTGGTAACCCCGGAGCAAGACGGACCCTCTCGGAAACCTCATACAGAATTTTTTTCCTATTATTGAAATTCGCTCAGAGCAAGGCCACAGGAGACGAATCAAACTTGAAAATTCTCCTTAAGCCACTAAAGTGCAAAGAGCTACATGAAATACTGGAATAGGAACTAAGGAATCCCCATTCCCGATAGATGTCTATTGACGCGAGTTTTAAAGTCTTGTAGATCAACATGATCAGGAAAGCAGCAAGAAGGCAAGGAATTCCAAAGTTTAGATATTTTTGGAAAAATGCTTCTTGCATAAAACTGTTTGTGACATTGTGGAACCTCCACAGTGAATAGGTGGAAATTGGTAGCCAATCGTGTTGACCGATTAAAAATTTTGTTCGGAGGAACGAGAGCAGGAAGCTCCTTTAAACCAAGACCCCCATAATATCTGTAAAATAAACAGAATGAGGCAACGTTGCGGTGGTGTGTCAAACTTTGCAGACTTGAAGAAAGTTTAGGGCCAATGATATTGATCACACGACGTTGAATACGGTCGACCATGCTGAGAGCAGTGACAGCGGCATTCCCCCAAATGTGACAGCCATACTCCATGCAGGGTCGTATCAGAGATTTGTACAAATGAAGAATGATTTCAGGAGTGAGATTATGGCGAGCTCGATATAGAGAACCGACTTTTTTCATCGAGGATTGTTTAGCAATACTAGTGACATATTCATTCCAACTCATGCCGTTAGACAGTTTGAGTCCAACGAGACGAATATTTGGGAATTCCTCCAGAACAGTACCAGTATTAATTGGAAAACAAAAATCCTATGTTCGAGAGATGTCGAACCAAAATCGCCGGACTATTGCCAAAGCTATTCGCTCAGGTATCTTTCACCCCCCTCCCACCCCCAATTGAGGCTGTGAGAGCGGAGAGTGCCGGGCAGGATCGCTTTCCATGACCATGCATGAAACAACGAGGCAGAGCAGCGATGAACAATAAGGTACGTCAGGATCTCGCAAGAGACTAAAAAAGGTTAGGCTCTCTTCCTGTGGGGCAGCTTTGAAAAGAAAACGTTTAAGAATGTATTAAGCAGAAGAGGGTCTTAACGAGCGAGCCAGATTCAAAGCTCGTTCAAGCCTGGTACGAAATAATAAGCGGGAAGGCAAATGGTGAGATACGAAGATAGACTGCTAAACTATTAACTCAAGTCTGAAAATAAGACAAGAAAGAAAATAAGTCAAGAAATAAGACAAAGTTTGGATTTGGCGGGAATACGACTTCTGGTGTTGATGAAAATCCCTTTCGCTGCAGGGAAAAAGATACCGTTAAATATAATTGGCTTCGGCTGGATAAAAAGAGAGCAAGCTCTCACGAAGTGACAACGGAAATGGGAAACCCGTCGTGATGACCGTTGTGAGGATGAAGGTGATCCCTTCCCTGAAACCGACGTAGGGGTGATAACTATACTGTCCCTCAACGGTACTCCAAATCTCACACGAAACATGACCAAATGAGCAATTCGTTTCATATTCTGTGAAATTTTAGTGAATTCAATATTTCTTGGAAGTCTTCCCCCAAATAATTTTTTCCACATTAGTAAAACTTTACGATCGTTCGAATGGATCAAATTGGCCTCTCGACGGTATCTACCAAATCTCACCTGAAACATGACCAAATAACGGAATTTATCTCATTTTTGGTGATATTCCAGTAAATTAATTCATCATTTTTTATAAATCCTCCCCTAGATAGGTTTTTTTTTATTTCTTTCTTACTAGGAAATCTTTTTGCGATCTTTTAAATGAAGTCAGTCTCGAAGTGGCTTCCCGATATCTACCACAAATCAGACTTGAAACTTGACCAAAGTACAAAATTTTAGTCAATTTTTAGAAATTTCAGTGACGTCAACACAATTTTAATAGCCTTTAGTTAGATATTTTATTTTTATTTCTTTTTTATTTGAGTTACTTTACGATATTTTGGGTAGGACAAAGTTTGATGAGGCGATCAACGATACCGCCCTTAAACGTGGAGTCGTGGAGATATCGAAGTTCGACTCTGCGGAGAAAAAAGTAAATTTACGATATAATACTAACGGGAATGTGCGCCAAAGGAGCTTAGAAAATTTCCGGTCATTTTAGAAAACATGGATAGATTTAAGCTGAAAAACGAAATTGAACCCCAGTGTCCTATGTTATCTCATACAAAAAATACTGACCCCTAGTGGCAAAATCAAGGAATGTGAGCTGAAGAAGTGTGGACCAGGGTATCTCAGGTCGTTATACAGCACCGGTGTATAAAATATAAACTTTAGTTATTCCTTGGCGTTTGGTGTGTTGGTTACTGCTTCAGTACTTTTTGCTCGTTTTGAAAGTTATCTCTGTTAAAAATGGTAAGCTATATTTTTATTTAGTATTAGTGTTTTTTCCACATTGTGGGACCCGTAAAATAATGGGGAGCAAATCCGGGTCTCATGAAGTTTAGTACCATATATCCGATTATCATAAAAATTTCCCATGTTGGAAGCGACTCATCCTAACCCGGGAGACAATGCCAGATACTTGCAGCATTGGCGCCCCCTAGTTAGGATGAGAATATTCTGCCAGTTTTTATTTTGATGATATTCGGGAATATGGTACTAAACTTCACTAGACCCAGCAAATCCTTCATGTGTTTGTATTATAACTTTTGACTTACTTATTTTAGAATGCAATCAGTAGACGTGAGTAGTGTGCGTTTACAGGTCACAGACGAGGGTATTCTGTATATAAGCTTGGAAAATTCTGCTGCTCATGATACTTTAGGCTGTATTGCAGATTGTATTGTTACTGAAAATTTACATACGCAGTACGTGGATATGTGAAGTGACTCACCTTTTTAAACAATGAAAAATTACCCCAATTAACTAATCCATACTAGGCCTACGGTACCGTACATTGTTTAGGCTGGGTTTTCTCATAATTTTTAAATGTTTAGATAACTAACTCAACAGCTAAATTAGGTAACTTAAACTTTGCCTAAGACATAGCTCAGAGCCACAGATGAACAAGGAAGCTGACAACATTGCCTATATAATCACAAGAGTAACATATCCTGTTTCTCCAGATGTCATATACTGTATACAGCAATGTTTGTTTCTTTGGATTGATCAAGGCGCCTTGAAACTAAACTGTAAATGGGGAATGGCATCACAATTTGGATTGTTCACACAAACGAGATGCCAGAATCTTTGTTATTTTTGTATATATGAAATGTCCATGTCATTTTTGATAAAAAATATTCAAGCTCAATATTAGTCTTTCTCCCGCTTTGACATTTCTGAAATGAAAATATTTTTAATTAGCCCACCTTGATTTATCATATTTTACAGCTTCTTTATCAATTCCATACATTACAGGCAAATTTCAGTCCCATAACGTTACGCAATATACCCTAACGTTTCACACCAGTATGAAAATAATGCTCATATCACTGGTGTAAAAATCTTACAGGACATAAAAAAATAATATTTAATGTGCTATTGTAACAAAACTTGCACACAGAAGCCTCTCATAAATTTTTCAGCCCTTTTCCTAAAAAATACATCATTTTGGAGGGCAAACACTATGAGACTCTGTATAATATGTGATTATCGCCAGAAGCCTGCAAAAATTTTGCTTATTTTTGAAAAATTTTTGTTAAAGTTACAAAATTTTTTCGGGAGGATTGTTCCTCCATTGTATAAATCTAGATGCCATGTTCCTTCCGGTTCCGTCACCACATGGACTTTGATTCCGTTTTTTATTTTCTTTGAAATGTTTTTTGGATTAAATTTCATGTTCAAAGGGTGCTTTGGAAAATTTTAAATTTTTTTCTTGCAACAAATGATTTCAAAAATAGTGATTAACTATTTTGTATCTAATCTTATCAATGTCGCCAGCCAGCGAGTCCATCAAAAAAGAGCCACATTCCTTTATTTTTTAAGGTGAAAAAGCGCTCACAACTCCTTAGTATTTTGTTCTTAAGCTCAGGAGACCTAGAGTCTTAGATTTTTTATGTTGGCTGGAAGTGAGAGAATATCTTCCAAAGTCGCTCGGTTTCACGGTAGATTAGCATGGTAATTATGTGTTAAAAGGTTTAAAATTATTCTTATTGCTATTTGCTCTGTATAAAAGTGTTGGTGATATTATATCTTTAATTAAAATTTTCATCATATTCCAGCTTCGACGTCAAGCTAGAGAAAGAAGGGAATTTTTATATCGAAAATCTATTGAAGACAAACGAAAAACGGTACAAGAAAAAAAAGATAAATTGAAAAGAGCACTCGTTGGTAAGGCCCTAAAATGCTTGGTAAATGATAATTTTTTGTATTGTATGTTGATTCTCTTGTCCCTGCCCAACAATTGGTCATTATCTCTATTTTTCCAATCAAGCTCTTGAAAAAGAGCCCAATCTAAACTGGCGGATTGTCTGCTACTCTAGACACCCAAGGAAAATGACTTTCATCCGAAGAAAATTCAACAAATAAACATCTCTTTCTAGAAGATTAAAATGTATCTTTTTGAGTGATTTAAGTGTTTGATAGCAATTAAACTGTAGGAAAAGGTTCAAAATCATCTATACTGCTATGAAATAGCAGTGTTGATGGTTTTAAAACATTTTTTTTCAACAGAAGAAAATAACATGTTTTGAAAAACAAAAAATAAAACAGGATTCTGTCACAATGATTCAATCATAATTTATATGTCAGGCGTGATTTGCACATGGTCTTGGTAATGAGTCATACAAATCTCAAACAATATTTCTTGTAAATGCTTGCTCTAAAATGCATGACTAATGCATGTTCAATTTGTGACTTTAAAGCTCAGTGAAGTGATTCGCTCACACACTGAACTGTGTATGTATGTGAATGGAAAATTATTTAACATTGTATATTACAGAAAACAAAATAATTCCAACTGAGCTACAAAAAGATGCCTTGTCTCTACAGTCAGAGTTAGAATTTGATGACAAAGGAGCTGATGGGGTTTCTAATTCCATCGATGATGAATATAGATGGGTTGGTGTAGAAGATCCAAAAATAATGATAACAACTTCACATGATCCTAGTTCCAAATTGAAACAATTCGCAAAGGTACGAGTAAGGATTTAAATGGTATTCGAAATTCACTATATAAATATAATGTTGCAACAGAGATTAACCAAATTGATAATATTTGTCAATGTTTTTCCCTATTTTGCAGCGAAGTCATAGTTATGATATTAAAACTTTTTGTGTAGTTTTGTTGCTATCAGACACTCAAAAAAGACATTTCAAACTTCTGGTATAAGATAATATTATGAAAAATTAACCCATTTATGAATGGCTCGATTTGGAGATTTCTTATCCAACCACTGCCATTTGTGGCTCATGCTTGACAAAACACATTTTCTGCTTGGCACAGTTGGGCATTAGTCAGACTATGATCTAACAAAAGCTGAAATTAATAGTTATTAGAAGAGTCCATTTGTACTATGCATCTTTCCTTCACACCAATATATATCTTATTATTATTTACAGGAAGTAAAATTAATGTTCCCGAATGCTCAACGACTAAACAGAGGAAATCATGAAATGAAAGCTTTAATATCAGCTTGTAGAGCAAATGATGTCACAGATTTCATTGTTTTACATGAACATAGAGGAGAACCAGGTAAGACTGGTTGGATTGGAAGAATTTAATCAACTGATCAATTAGGCCAAAATTTCAAACATTTGATTGCAATTTATTGGATATTTAGAATTACTGTTTTTGGACCAAACATTTACCTCTGTGCAACAAAATTCTATTTTATATGAAACCTTATAATCTAAATATGGCATTTCTTAAAGAGTTTTGCACTTTCTATATAAGGGCTTAAGGATTCCAGGCTGCACTACTGTCTGATGATGTCATACATTCATTTTTAAATTGAATACAAACATGCCAATTAGAGTATCTGAAACTGATTCATTCATAAATATTTGTCGAAGTAGGCGAGTTGTGATAAGGTTGAGTCTCTGATGGATCATGTGGTCGAGTAGTTGTCCAAGTTACTGACCTTGCTTCGATTGAATTTTAATGAAAAAACACATCAAATTTGTACAAAAACTCCAAAACTGTTTTTGATCACTGAAAAATTAGAATTTGAATTGAACATTTATCGAACCTTTAGTTAAAAAGGGGGATCTGCTCCTTTTAGTATAATCTTACTGGCAAATAGTATTATTTTTTAAATCTTTTATTTATTTTCCACAGATGGTTTAATTATTTCTCATTTACCATTTGGGCCAACAGCGTATTTCAACATGTCAAATTGCATCATGAGGCACGATATACCAAATGTTGGAACAATGTCAGAAGCATATCCACATTTAATATTTCATAATTTTAATTCAAGACTCGGTGAAAGAGTAAGATTAATTTATAGTTCATAATTTTTTTAAAATGAAGTGTCTAACCCCGATTAAGGTTTATGGCTAATTAAATGCATAGCTTTGTTTCCACTCTGACCATGCGGATGAAGTTACTTCACCATCTGGTCAACTCGATTTAATTTTGAACCTGGCCCATAAGCCTTCCTTGAGTTAATATTTTTTGATAAAAACTTGAGTGATGACTCTTTGGATTAGATGTTAGATATCCATCAACAATAGAACTTGCTGGGGTTGAGACTTTTGAAGTCATGAAAATGCGATACCAAGCTTTAAACTTTCAAACCATATTACCAAACATTTCATTGTCTACATTGGATATTAGTTCTTGAATGTTTTCTCGCTACCAATTTTATTATTGATATTGTAGTAATTATTGAACATATTATTCATTTCTTAGGTCAAAACAATTCTTCGTAGTCTTTTTCCTGTGCCTAAAGAAGATTCAAAACGTGTTGTAACGTTTGCGAATCAAGATGATTATATTTCATTTCGTCATCATATTTATTCAAAACCTGATCGAAAAACAGTTGAATTAACAGAAGTTGGACCAAGATTTGAATTAAAATGTATGTGAAATATTTAGCATGTTGAGTTTATATATTCAAATGAGTCAAAGTTTCGAAACCATCATTCACATGTTATCAGATAATGGCAGAAATGACATTCGTGTCTCTGTCAAGAGGCATGTTCGGTTTATTTGTGATAGCAATGAGTCACACACTGCTCAAAAAAGCCTCCCAGTGCCTGAATTTAGCACTAGAACTTGTGAAGCACTAGTGCTTGTGAAGACTCTGATTTATACAGGCCTGGTGAAATCAAACTGTACGAAAAGGTTCTAAATCATCAGTGCTGCTATGAAATAGCAGGATTGATGGTTTTGTAGCTTTTACTGTCATACAATTTGGCTAAAATTCTTGAAAACTATATTATAATTCCTGACTGAAACAGTAGTTGACATGTGGCCAAGATGATGATCATGATGAAATTTTTAGGATTTTTTTTCCTGCCAAAATTATCAAAAAAATTATCCAAAAAAAAAAAATTAATGCAATTAAACCATGCATATATTTGAATTTATTGATTTAAATAAGAATACCAACTCAAACTTAAATATAGCTATATAAATTCAGTAAACATACTTCAAAATAGCGTGACGATAGCGTTTTCAAATATATGAGATTTGTTCAATGGCCGAATGCCTTTATTGATGCATCTTATTCAAGTTGCCAGTATTCCTTTAAAGTGTCATAATTTTCTGTGCGAATCAATATCTTAGGGCCCCATTGCCCCGCATTACAGTTATCTCTCTGCGGCCAGGATATCTCATGAGAGAAATTTAAAAAAAATGTTCACAAAGTTTTCAGTCGTCAATTTTTCAGTTCAGGCATAAGTTATTCTAGATGATATTATGTTAATGATTAGGATATTCCTGTGCTAAAATTTTTCCAGTTTTTGAAAGAAACGTCTGTATAAAAGACTAAAAACAGAAAAAACTTTTCAATGAAGTTCCCATGTAGAGTTGATTTTATAACATTTTCATAAATTTTTTCTTTGCTTTAGTGTATGAAATCAAACTGGGAACATTGGATCAAGCTGGTGCTGCTGACACAGAGTGGAGGTTACATCCTTACATGAATACTGCCAAGAAGCGAAAGTTTTTGTGAATTTTTTACTACTTTGAAAATAAATCATCATTGCAATGCGTTTGAGATTGTTTCTATCGCTTCGTTCTGATAGCCCCAGTCCAAGTTATGGTTAGAGATAATTGTCTCGAAATCGATAACAATACAATACGTTTCGGAATTACGAAGATTCTATCAGGGTTTTGAGTAAAAATTGCATTGAATATGTTGAAACTGAAAGTGGCAACCTCTTTTTAGAGGTTGGCTCTGAGAAAGCCTGAAAGCAGTGCTTAGAAGGAGATGACTCCAACAGCAGTACAATGGTAGCTAACTAACGACCACTGAAATGACAAGAGCTGCTGCAAGATGAACCCTAAATCCTGCTCTAAGTATTGTTATTTGGCTCGATTCCCTCTAAGCATTGGGAATGTACTTAGAGGCATATTGCAAATGCACAATGGTTCACATAACCTCCAACTATGTGCAGAAACAATCAGTGCGCGGGCAAACACTTAAAATGGAGTTACACACTTGTAGTATTGGGATATCATGCAATTGCTTGGGAGCGGCCTTTTGTAGAGGACAATCCCATTTGGTACGATCTGTGTGAAGCCAATACCTTGTGGGTATCATCCTTCGTTAGGGCAGTTTTCAATCTTGTGTGAGGCCGAGGCCACAAAGATTTATTCCAGTAACGCATGTTTGCCTGACTATCAGGACCCCAATATTGTCGAAAATACTGTAAGCGTAAAATGTGTTAGGCAATTTTTATTGGCATCGGTAAAAAAGTTGAAGAACTATGGCAGTTTTATTATCATCAATGGTTAATACAGAATAAAGTATACACTTTATTGGATAAACATCGCTGTATTTCATTCAACAGTAGTCATCCATACAGCTTAAAATAATTTGATGGTAATATACTAATCTATACCTGTGCAAAGTTCATATACATATGGATAATCTGTGTTGTTAGAATATTGTATTTATATACTTATGCATAGATTAATTTAAAAATAAAGTGTCAATCGTGAGTTACTATAGATGTGGCATGTTTTAGAGTTAGTGTAAACAATGTAAAAATATGTACAATTCAATCAGTGCTAAACCAATCAAAAATTTAATTTCTTCAAGCATGAGCCACAGATGGGCCGCATCTCATCGACTCGATCAGTGACACACGCTTCACAAAACATGTTTTCGGGAAATTTTTTCTGATTGGGGATAGCTAGCATTTCAATCTTATTCAGCGATGTCAAAATATACATTACAATTGACAACATCGTTGATAAACAACCTATAAATCAGATAAAGGTACAAAAATTCGTGTAGTCGCAAATAAAAATTTCCAAAAGGGGTGAAAAATTAATCGTATTCATTGATATTGTAAAGAACTCATACTAAAACTTTTCCAAGCATTTTCACTCTTTGAAGCAAACATATTTAGGAAAAAGCTTTGGAAGAAAATTGACTGTGTCAACAACTAATTACATTTCTCAACATTTTTTTTGTAATTTACTATTACTCGGGTAGAGCCAGTCAGATTTGGCTAATCTTTTTATAATATTGAAATTACGAAATTGAAAGTCGGAATGAGAAATACCATTTACTACATCGTCACATTTTAAAATATGGGCGTTGGCTGAGAATATTAGCCAAGCCCAACTTAAATGTATAGAAATGTATAAAATTGACACAAAAAAAATTTCTCAGCTGCAGGATGAGAAAATGTGGAACTAATAAATCAAAATGATTACTATTTATGATTAAAAATTTATTTCAACGCGATACTTCAAAAATATATACAGTTAGTATAAAATATAGGCTGGATTGAACACAAAAATTAAAAAGCTTTTTTTTTCAGAACTATGGCACAAAATCCATGTCGTTTCTTTTTCTTCTCACAATATAGACAATGATTGCTGCTATCAATATGATAAGCAGAATACCTCCAATCACACCGAATGCAATGGCAAGGTTTCGGAAGATGGCTGAAATGGAAATATTGAAAATAATAAAATAAGCAAATAATACAAGGTTCATAAATATATAAAGATCATCACTGACACTCAGTTGAATACTCAAATTACTATTGCTGACAGAGAATATAGATAAAATTTATTATATTTCTTAACTTATATTTCTGTGGAAAGAGAACTTGATATTTTTATGTATATGCTCAATATTCTTTCATTCTTGTATCCTTGGAATATATGTATCCAAGACCGTAAGTAAACATGGGCACTGACAAGTGCCTGGTTGGCTCAATCGGTAAAGCGCTGGTAATATACTATGAGCTACGCATCTGACCATCTTGGTGTATGTTCGAGACGTCTGCTAGACACCATTACACCCAATCATGAACTGGTGTGTGCAGAAGAGGTCATGGTCCGTGAATTCTCAGGTTTCCTCCTCTGCAGGATAAAATTGAAATCATATCCTTAGTTGTTCATTGCAAGATATCAACTACATGGGATGTCTTTTTCTGCATTATTCTTGAACCTTGCCCAGTTTCCAATATCTGTACATCAAGTCACCAAAAATATATATAAAACATTTGTTATACTCACATGATTCGCTACATCTTTGTCCCTGGAACTGTGATGTGCATCTGAAAAAAATTTCAAAAGTTTGACACATGTTGTGGGAAACACATTCACTCTCATTTTTGTCACTTTGCATATATGAGCACTAACTATGAGCACTAATCAGTACCTAAAACACCCAAATAAACCTATCTAATAATATTTCTATGTTTAATAATTTCAATTTATTTATGCACCTGGAACAACTTACTAGTGATTAGATCTTGTGACTAGAACAGGATTTTTCATTCTGTACGTCAGATTGTTTAAAATGAGTTTAAACAGTGTTCACTCCAAGCCACTTTCGCAAAAAATGCAGGGAACATTTGCACGTTTCTCACGAAGTGGCTGCAAATCTTTGAAAAATGGAATGATTGGTGGGTGTTTGCCTATCCAAAAATGTACTGAAATAGTACTTTGTTGTTTATAAGCTACTAACCTTACAGGATGGACAGAGAAAATTAGGATCTTCTGCAGTAAATTCTTTTTTGCATAAACAAAGAAATTAAACCAAGATTTCAAATTGAGGTTTCAGAGCTCTCTGCGTTCAATTTCCAAGTGCCAGCTATTCAATAGTAATTAACTCTAGTACATTAATGAATCTCTTACCAAAAAATAAATAAAAATATGTTAAACTCACATGCATGTTGGCGTATTACTATCAGCAGATGGAACACACGTTCCCCCATTGTTGCAGTATGCTTCTTGACATTGTGCTGAAAAAGTTACATATATTAGTTGGTGATTTTGTTGAAATTAAGTTGGTGACCAGAGGGGACTCAGTGCTGGTAATCTGCTGAACAATGCTTGAAGAACAGCAGATTTCCAATGTTAAAGCAAACTATGCCCCATTATATAATTTTAATACCAGTAAATGATTTTAACTTCGGTATTTTTTTATGTGGCTGCGGAGTGATTCACATAATCAAAAATAGACCAAGCAGAAAAATTGTCACTCAAAATTTCAGTTCATCATATTCACACTTCTATTTTAAAATGTTTCTGGATTTTCTGGGTGCCTGAACTCCCTAAACTTAATTATAAATTATCATGGTTTAAAAAATAACCTAACTTGACACTAATATTTCTTTTATAACCGCCCATTTGGTTGGATCATTTAAAGCTTAGCTCTGCACCAATGATCATTAAGGTAACATATATCCTCTGGGACTTTCTCACATTGATTTCTAGTTGAGCTAAGCTCATCAATGTTATTGCCAGAGCCTGGCTTCAGTGGGGGTCATGTATATCAACCATATCGGCTACAACAAATTATCTCACATGAAATTTTTGTTCAAAGAAAAATATCTTACCAATGCAGCTTGTGTTGTCTGAATTCACTGCAAAAGAAGCAAATAAAAATTAAATCAAAATTATCTGTGTAAAACAATCATATTACATTTTTATGTGGTTAATGTATGAAAATACAAAAAAGTCTGATCTATTCTTTGCTGGGGATTGAACGAACAACACTCATTGAAACTTACATTCATGGTAAGCCTTCCTCATGTTTGTGTTCCTACAAAAATGGAATAATTCCAGAAAGGTTCCTATATGTGGCTTAGCCTTCCTGAACTCAATATGGGTTCTTTATTAAAAGTCTATGCCCCCTATGCCTATTAGGCATAGTGGGTATTGCCTTTCTATAAGAATCTCTCATCATTTAGTGCAATGAAATGAATATGGCCATTACTTACTCATATATCCGAAAATACAGTTGCACAGATACGACCCAGCAGTATTCTGACATTCAGAATTTTCGAAGCAATTTACAGTCAAACATTCATCAATATCACTACAAGTCTGTCCATCTCCAGTATATCCATTATTACAAGTACAAGTATAACTTCCATCTGTGTTGGCACAAGTAGCTTCACTGTAACAAAAGAAAACAGTACTTGAATAATTTGTTCTGTTATAGTGCTGTAATTAAGTTTGCAAAAGAATTCAGTTTGTATGAATTTTGGGTCACTTGTTCCAAACCAATCAACTTGAGATAACATACGTATGTTAACGTCTTATGGAGCATGGTTAGTGTTACTGGGAGGTATATCCTATCTTTACCTTTTTGAATTGACTGTCATAAATATCGACAAAAGAAAAAAGGTTAGAGATTCAATGTGCAGTTCTATTAAGAAGAGGTCTTAGAAGATGCATCAAGTGCAATAAACATATTTTCGTTGTTATTTGGGCATGTATTTTGGGCATCCCCATTTGTGCAAAATACAGGACATTTGTTGATGTAATATGAAGGTTAGCACGCAGGACCTCTAAGGCTCATCGAGTCATGATCATCTAGTGGTTAACATTAAAGTTTCATAGATTGAATAGGTTTGAATTCCAGTTCTGCCAATTCTTAGCTCATGCCCACCACTCAACCAGAATTAAATTGAGTAGTCTAAACCTAATGACTTTGTGACTTTTTAACATGATAAACTACTCGATTGATACTAATGCTATTTGCATACAAGTTGCAGCTCCCATATTGCCAAGATCCAGGTGATCTACTCAGGTGACCATGGCGGTCGAAGAGATAAAAAGTAAGCCATACCTATGACAGACAGGATCAGTTGCTGCACATTCGTCTACATCTGTACATTCGGTTCCAGAGTAACCATCTTTACATAAACACTGCTTTACACCATCTACTTGTATGCAATAAGCACCTGCTGTACAGGTTTCCGTTGAAGAACAGTCCTGAGCTGTTTTGTATTAAATGTGATAAATAGTTTCAAATTGTAGACCCAATCAACCAATCAAACCCAGTCAAAAAATTTGCTGGAACATATCTTGTCAAGCCTGGGTAAAAGACCCATGTCACTCACTTTTGAATTTATCGAAAGATACCGGGAAGCTGGGTCCTTTGGAAAGTTTAAAAAATAATGCAACAAATATATATATTCAAGTTGGTTTAGGTATTATATAAACCTAAGGACCAGGAAAAATCAGCCAATATAAGTATATATTAGGTATATTTCCTCAAAACAAGATTGACCTAATCCAATATTTTTCTCTTTTCCATCCAATGTAAAATAATTTTCTTTTCTTACCAAGTACAGGTTCAGTAGAAAACAATGCTTGGTCTCCAACATTTGGTCGATAATACGACAAAATTGGCGATGACAATGGCATCGGTGTTTCAATCACATATCTGAAAAAGTAAAGATAAATCCAGCATACTGGGATAAAGAAAAAAGGAAACTCCATAAGGATAATAAAAAACTTTTTATGAAGCTATTTGGATAAAATCATTGCGCAGTGTTCACAATTTAATATAATTTCATGAATGACTGTGCTTTTCTCCAAAATATAGTCTGCCCTTGACCTTGTTTTTAATGGAACTATCACTTGTAATGAGCAAGCAAGATGATGTTAGCTTAACCCTGGGTGAAAAAAATCTTTTCTTCGAGAGTCGAAATGTTTTTTTTTCCATTTTGAAACAATTTTCTACAACTTGGTTGCAACCTGAGCAAAAAGAAAATAGCAGGGTTGTTTCCAAGATTATTAGAATGCTGTTTTCAATCCGCAGGTCATATTTAAAGACACAAGTTTATACAAAACTTTATATTACTTACGTTGCAATAATAGAAGTTCCATCACTTGCTCTTGTGAAGACTACAGATACAAAGGAAAATCCTAGAAATTGGAGTTCAACTTGTGTTTTTACTTCTGATTCTAAAACAGGTTTAGTTGTTGTTGCACGAGATAATTCGTCCGAATATTCATATTTTGTGATGATCTGCACAATGTGAACCGTTGTAATATTTGCTAAAAAGGAAAAGTGAAATGAATTATTTTTAGTTTAATCCTTAAAATTTTGATTGTAGACTTTGTTTTGTATTTTTTGTTTGCAACTGATTCTGAGCAGAAAACATTCCAGAAGTATAATTAAGTTAAGTGAGTGGCATTTACCCTGGGCAATGTTTAATCAACTAACTAACTAACAACAGCTCATCAAACAAATGTGATGATCTACTAACCTGTACATTCCACACCATCACCAGTATAATATTGTCTACAATTACAAGTAAAAGATCCTTCAGTATTAATACAGTCAGCATTTACGTCACAATTATCACTTCCTATCGAACATTCGTTCAAATCATCACAATTATTCCCAGTAAATCCAGGTTTACAATCACATGAATAACTTCCTTCTGTGTCGATACAAACACGATCGGATGGGCAAGGATTAGATGTTTCACATTCGTTTACGTTAACACATGATGTTTCTGAAAAAAAAAATTGAATACAATTTGTATCAGTATGTTAAAAATAAATTTCCAATATTCCATATTAAATAAAATCTGAAATCAATCAGGTAACATTTTCTATCCTATCAAAATTTTTATTTTGTATCTGTTGAACAAAAGCCACTGATAGACAACTCATATTTGAGTTACGTTTAACAAATCAAATTTGTACAAACTTCAAAAACAAAAAATAAATGAGCTCAAAGTACGATGAACAAAGTGTAATTTGGAATATGTAAAATTGAGAAATTGATGTTGCACGGTTGACTCAATCGGCCCATCTCCAACGTCCTGTGTGTAAGGGATGATTATAAGCGAAAGGTCTGCGAGACGCCTCACCGGTGCATGGTGGTTCACATGAGCATTGCTCACCTCTACCAACCAAGTCCATGCACAGGAAATATGTTAAGCCAAAACTTCACCCCGATTCGGACCTGGTGTTTGTACGAGGGTTGTGGTTTGACATAAGCTGTTTTCTTTGCTTTTCCCTCTCGTAGAATATAAATGAATTCCTATCCTATACTCTTGATATTTGTTGTATATATAACTAATCATTCAAAAAAAATTTCTGAAGAACGTTGTTGATTGCTATGATGTGATTGGTTTGCTTCAATATGAATATGTAATTTCAGATAAATAGGTGCAAATAAAGTAATAAAATGATTGATATGGAATATTTAAACTATTAAATGTAAATTCAAAGTAGAATAAAGATTCGATTCTGATATGTGTCCAATTTGAAAAATTTTTCCCGTAATTTGGCATGATTCATCAAATGTATTGAGCGAACTTTTATCAAATTTGTGGTGATTTTAAATCAGAAATTGAATGATCAGAAATTTTCATTTTTTCAAGCATGAGCCATTGATACACTCCTGGAAGATGTGATCCATCAGTGGCACATACTTAACAAAACATTATCGTTTAATTAAATAGAAATAAATTTTGAAATTTTGCGATCACGTCTGGTGTATACAAACAAACCTATCATTTTTTCATTCTGCAGAAATATAAGTTTTTGTTAGATCTTAGTCTAACTGCCTTCGGACAAGTGCAATGGATCTTAGATAACAGCATAATAAAAATAGGATTAGATTCAAAATGTTTTGATCCGAGATTTGGTTGGAAAATAACTATTCTTGAGAATAGTAAACCAACCCAATACATAATGAAAATGCTTTTATATCAAAAGATTTAAAAATAATTTGTGATGTAATCTACCTTTGAATATATATCCAGATTTACAATCACAAGTAAAATTTCCCATTGTATTGACACACATGGTATTTTCTTTTTCCAGGCATGGGTCAGGTGATAAAAGACATTCATCGATATCAGTACAAACCTGTGAAAAGTAAAAATTGAATATATATATATATATATATACCAAAATATATGAATATTGAATTATGAACATAGTCAATATTATTTTTTTATTGAAATTCAATATGAGCAAGGCCAGAAGCAGTGCCTAAAAAGAACCAACTAGAGGCTACTTAATAACAAATAGATACCAAGACAAGTACCTACGTAGTACCAGCAATTGAGCTCATCTAAATTTGCATTTCCAATATTTTGAAAAATTTTTTAACATAATTTTATGATATTGCCTAAGTTGTATATATAAAAGTCATAGACTGGTTAAATGTGTATAAAAGTCATAGACTGGTTAAATATATTTGCGATTTCCGCTCAGAATTTATAATTTCCGATGTTTCTGATTAGTAAAATTACTTAATAACTTGAACAAGAGAGATGGAATAAAATCTTTTTTGGAAATATAATACTTGTGAAATTTTTCTCTGCAAAAATGTCTGGAATAGATAACAACGGAGCAGAGTAGCAACAACATTCAACAAACCCGTTGCTTATGTCTAAATTTTTCTACATTGTTTTCAAACTAAAAAACAATTCTGTTTATCAGGTTAACGTGGGACTAACTATCTATCTGCCTATGCGAGAGTGGATCCATATGCTTTTTGCAAGAATGGTATAAACCTAATTTGTGGTGGTAAAAACCTAATTTGAACCTGAATAAATTGGGCCTCAGTAAGTTTGTAAAGTGGAAGCATGAAGCATTTATATCAGTATAATTGTTTTTAGGCCAATGGTTCAAAAATTTTTCTTTACCGTTTTTTTTTACATGTGTCGACAATTTTTTGTTGTAGAAATTGAAATAAAATGTATTGCATAGAATAAGAATAGTACTAACATTATCGTTGCCAGTGTATCCTGCTTTACAATCACATCTAAAGTTTCCGATTTCATTAACACAATTTGCTCTTGAAGAACAAACATTATCATTTGATTCACATTCATTGATATCTTCGCATGATCCAGCATTGTCGAAATACCCTATATATATATATATATACAAGAGTATATATATTTCTTTGTCAGAAAAATGATGATGAAACATATTTTGTCGAGCGTGAGTGACTGATGGGGAGCACTGTAGCATGGCCCATCTGTGGCTCATGCTCTACAAAATAACTCTACTGACTGAGATATACTGTTTCCATTGCAATATTTTAAGTCCAAATGTTTCATCAAAGTCAGCTATTGACGAACAGTGTTCGACATTTCAGAAAGATATTAAGATTTTGGTTCGACTCAAGTCTACTCATTCACCTAATTGAGTACTGCATATGATCCATGAGTGGCATTTATCAGGACTCAAAAGCAATATTAGATTGGATTTCAATTTTATTCCAGAGGAGAGGAAAACTGATGATACGGCTTAAACATGGCATACTGCAACCACTTGTGCAGTGAAGCCAATGCGATAATCATTTCGTCTCTTAGCCAAATCAAGTTTGAACCCAAAATTTGTAAATAATGTTATGCAAATATATATAAATTGGTACATAAATTGAAAAAATAAGATTAGTAGTGAGGAGCATGCATTACTTGAGTAGTATGCCTTGGAGCTGATTGAAAATTATTGAAACCTTGGCAATCTGAACTTGGTAAAGCATGACAACTTTGATTTAAAAAAGTCGATCAAGAATGAATGAATTACCAGTTTGAAAAATTGTTATTATAAAGCATCTAGTAAAAAGTCCCTAAATTTGATATTTAAGCGAACAATTTCTTGTAGAAAGCTATCGTAGATGCATCATTAATCATTGTTGAGAGTGCTAAAAATAAATTGTAAAAAAAAATGTCTATTTACCTGAGTCGCAAGTACAAAAATATGATCCAACACTGTTGGTGCAAACTCCATTTGGTTGACAATTATTTGTAGAAGAACATTCATCAATGTCAAGACACGAAGTTGATACATCACCACTAAAATAAAGTTGTAAAAAAGTTTCATTTTATTTTCTCATGAATCAATAATGGGCCGCCCCTTGTTGTCCATGTTTCAGGTTTGTTTGCCTAAATTTCTTTAGATTAAAACGAAATACTCTTTTATACTTACGTGAATCCAACTTTACAAGAACAGAAATATCCAGGAGCAATATTTGTACAAGTTTCATTTGCTTTACAAATTGCTTCATCCAAACATTCATTAATATCAGAACATGATGATCCATTACCAGTAAATCCAGAATTACATTCACAAGAATAACTTCCAACATTATTAGAACAAGTTGCTGCTGCATGACAAGGATCGGTCAAACATTCATCTTTATCAACACAATCAGTTTTTGCTTTGTTTTCTTCAAAACCAGTTTTACACGGACAAGTATAAGATCCTTGGTTGTTAGAACATGTTTGATTCGAAGTACAAATGTCTGGTGTGATTTCACATTCATTTTGATCTGAACACGTTACTCCGTTTCCAATAAAACCAATATTGCATGTACAAGTATAGCTTCCGTCTGTGTTTCTACATTGTGCTTCAGCATCACATGGATTACTCGTTGAACATTCGTCGTTGTCAATACAAGTTGCTCCGTTGTATGTGAATCCTGTGGCACAATTACACTTGAAACTTCCAAATGTGTTTTCACATGTACTTGTACCACTACATGCTGATGGACATTCATTAACGTCGTCACATGATTTTCCATCTCCAGTGAATCCAGTATTACATTTGCATGTGTAACTACCATCATTATCAGTACATGTTGCTTCAGCATGGCAAGGACTGGTTCCGGCACATTCGTTAATATTGGTACAACTTTTACCTGGGAAATATGAAAATATTGATCTTTATATATCTATATTATATAATGACACCATACACATCTAATTGCGCGTTTGGAAGACACAATTTCTATTTTTTTCAAAAACTGATTATGTATGAGATGGTTGCTTTATAACCCCAACAGTGCATGCAAGGTGATACTTAGGTTACAGTTTCCGCATGTGCAATTGAAATAGAGTAGTGATTATACAAAAACCTATATCTTAGTGGTTCACTATTAATAGCTCCAACAACGAAAGATTGTTTTTTGTCACTTATGCAGATAAACAAAAAGAAAATTTTGGCAAAATATACCACACTGTTGCTACAATATCAAGTTTTCTTTTTGAGGTCAAAACAACCATAATGCTTAAAATTCATCAACATAGTTATTTCATAATTATAATTATTTTCCCAATATTTAATGTGATATATAAAGGTATCAAATTTTTTTTGCTAATTTTTTTAATCTTCATATCTATTTTTATATCTTTAAAATCTGAGTAGGTCTTTTCCAACTTAAACTAGATTTTACGTTAAGTTTTACGGTTTCATGAAAATAACCTACCATCTCCTGCGTATCCAGTCTTGCAAGTACAAGTGAATGACTCCTCTGTGTTAGCACAATCAGCATCAGCATGACATGGACTAGGTGAGTCCAGACATTCATTGAGATCTGATAATAAAAAAATTGTTTTAATGCCCAGAAAGTTTCAGGAAGCAGATTATGGTATCGAGAGTTGATTTGATATTGAAATTTCCTGCAATATTGATGCTACATCGTAGTAAAGATCTAAAACTGTCGATACAGAGTATTAAGTATTCTAGATTCGATTTCGGATCAAATCAGTGCTAATAGTTTGATTCGGTTCCATTTGTCATTTGAGTAGCCTTCTCCAATAACCTTGTATGGTATGAAATTCTATACAGTATGTATGGATTTACCGGAACGACAGTATAGTATGATTTTCTTCTTTTTAATTTTTGTAGTTAGTATGGTACAGTACAAAGTTTTTAATACGCTACTGTATTCTTTTTCATATCTCCACATTATGCCATGTTCTTCTCATTCAAATTTAAAGTTAATTTCATTCAATATCCATGTCATTTTACAACTGAATTTGACAGAAATAGATTTTATTTTTATTTATTGATAGATAGTATTTATTTATGATTAAATGAATTATAGATAGTTTCTATCAAATGAATTTTAAAATTAAAGGACAATTTAAAAACGCTTGTAGGCAGAGGGTGGAATAATTGAAAATTTGACTCATTTACTTGGTCTATCTTAGATGAGCTAGACCAGATATAAATAAAAAACATAAAACTGCATATCCTTGATCTATAGGTGTCAATATACGCACGGGTTACATTTTTTTTTATAAATAAGGCTCTTTTAGGCATTGGTAGTTGGTATGGTTCAATATAGTTATCTGGTGAATTGTACATGATTTCCTACTGGTACAAAAATTTAGTTCGATGAATCATGAATAATATTTCAACTTATTCTCGTACTGGTACGATGTATGAAAAAATAATATTGTTAAGTATTTTACGAACATTTTTTGGAATGTTCTTCACGAAATTATTTTTCTGGTTCAAAGCACGACAAAAATTCTGTACTGTCAATACTACAAACCTTGCGTAGAGAGATCTAAGCTTGTCATACTGGCACCATAACATTCAAATTCATTGCATTTTTACCTTCCCAACATTTAAAGTAGTCAACTTCATGAGAGGTAATATAAAGCACATAAAGACCATGTCTGTTGTTCACAGCAATATTGACTAACAATAAATCTCAAATTGCCTTATTGTTTAAATATGGATTCCTTTTCTTATATTCGAAACAAGTCTAAACTCACTATTATTTTCATTACTAATTTTTTCAAAGATTGGATCCAAAAAATTTATTTTGATTTCGAAATTACCAAATATGAGAAAATTTTTTCATAATAAGTTTTTATATTGTTATTATAAAATTCAGACTTACTTGTGGTCATTCCAGTATCAGTAAATACAGTCTTATTGGCAGTTGATGCAGCATAGGCATCAGTAATTGTGTCTTCAGTGTCACTTGGTGTTGTGGACTCTACATTTACTCTGTGAAATTAATTGATCTTAAGCAATATTATTTTTTTAAATATAAAAATATATGACAAATCAGTTAGTTTATATTGGTATAAAATACCAATATCACAGTACACACTAGGGGGATGGCTATCCAACTATCTGCTACTCAGAGACAAAAAATGGGTACCAGAAGTAAAAGTATCAAAAGAAAATCGATTGTAAAAGCTATATTGGATAATGAATTATATACTATGGGAGGGAAACGCCTGATGCTGAATAACTCATTTCAAAAAGCTATTTAAAAAGCTTTAAAAGCATTCACAATGCTATGATGATGATTTTGGAGCTTTTCTGTCCATTTCCAAAAATGAATAGAAAAAGATCTGGATGGCCGAGGGTGTACATGATTCCGTTACCTTGTCACAGTCAATATCTAATAATCAAGTGAAAAATTTGGGGTTTATATTCAATCATTATTACGACTTCCCGCACTAAGTATGTCCATGCATACGAAAAATCAGTGAATGCTCAGGCAAAAAACCTTAATACAGATTTGATTTGAAACTGGTATCAGTATAAGAGGTCATGGTTCACAGTATGATTAAACTGTATCTTCAACAGGATAAAAAATAAAAAGTGGAAACCTTGTGATGAACATTTACTGTAGGATAAACTTTCCAAATTGAATAAAACATTGTTTTCAATTATCAATCGATCTTACAAATATGTTATATGTCATGTGTTACCTGGCCACCACACTTCCTTGCAAGAACTGTGTGACTTGAATTTTTATTATTCCAGTCAAATTGGTCAAAATAGTAGTCAAAGAGTTTTGGACAGTCGTTTGTAAATTGATGAACTCAGAAGATGTTGAAACGGCAAGATTGCTGTTGTATGTATATTTGTCACTCAAGGTTATTTCATAGTTGAAAACGTGAACGGCAGCTAAAAAAATATAAAAAAATGTACTTCATCATTTCATGATTCTTGCAAAGTATTTTCATAGACCCAAAATTAAATTAATTTTCCATTGAAATTTATTCTGAGCATGGGCGGAAGCAATTCTTTTTTTTATAGCCACTTCTTAGAGTGGATCACCCTGTCCGAGGCCCTGTAACAGTGGCCACTTATAGACGGACAGGAAACTGGACTAGAAAGATATCATCTTTTCCAGTTTGGCTTAGTCTACACAAGTTATTAGACCCTGGGTTGAGTGGTGGCATGGATAAGCAAGCCGGACTCGCCGGGGCTCGAACCCGAGATCTTCAACCTGCTTAACCACTAGGCCATCGCGCCTCAACTAGCAATGCCGAAAATGCCTTGTTACTACGATTTATGCAACTTATGAGGTGTTGATGGAACGCACATAATTGGTTGAGCTCCCAAGGAAGACTACTGTCATCAAACAACGACATTTTTACTGCATTCTTACTACAGTGTACCAACCGTGCCAAAGTAACTGTCAATGTACCTACCGGTAACTTACATTATTGTGCAATGATCTTGTATTTTATGGTATTGCATAATACATTAACTTACACGACTAATACTCCTAGAGGAAATACAAAAGTGATAGATGATTTTATCATTGCCCAGGGTAGATACCACTCACTGTACTTTACCATAGTGGTTTAGTTCTTTACGGGATGTTTTCTGCCCTAAGTGCAGTTGTTGGTACTACATCTTGTAGTAGATCTTGGTGTTTAGTTGGTACCTTTTCAGCACTGCTTCTGGCTCAGATTGAGTTTTAATAGAAAAAATACTAGGCTTTGAAAAACGCCAATTCAAAGAGTAAAAGCCACCACAGAACACTGTGTATAGTGGAACATTACACAAAAAAAAGAAAGTTGATCACCTTCAGGTTACAAATTAGTATTTTGAGTTGGCGAATCCCTAATTCTTACAAAAACTCTGCCAATCAGAAATTTGGGAGTGATTGACCACATCTTGGCATCACAATCCTGTGATCAATCCCCGAAAGAACAGTGAATATAATTTTTTGATCACCTTGATTATCTTTTGACTGCGTTAGATTATCTTTTATTTCATGATGGACATTTTCAAACTTTTAAAAATTTCATTAGATTATTTGTTATTTTCCTCTAGCATGAACAACATATTCTACGTTTGGTAGTGCAACTCATGGTATTTCCATGCATGACAAAGTGAGATTGTTTCGATATTTTATTATTTTGCAATTAATAATTTCCTACAGTCAAGCACGAGCTAAATATAGTGCATATTTTCGCATTGTATTCTTCTCCATCACAAAGTTTATTTTGTCAAGAATGAGTCCCAGGTGGACCACGTCTCTTGGCGTAATCCATCAGTGACTCATACCTTATAAAACATATTTGGATCAAACTTTGTTCATTGGAGAAATGAAATTTTTATTGAACCAATTTGTTACAACTGATCTTATATGTTCATGCCAACTCACCCGCTTGTACTGCAGTAATAGAGGCAGAAGGTCCCAATAATCCATCACTATTTCTTGCTCTGATAACAAAATCATAAGTTGTTCCAAGTATTGTTGGTAATAGTTGAGGTGATGATGTATAATTATATGTTATTGAACCAGCAGAGGTTGTTGCATTTATTAGATAACTTTCTGCACTGGATACTTCTGTCCAACCTAATGTTATTCCTTCATTCTGAGTATTGCTCGTCACAGCGAAATTTGTCGGCGCAGCAGACACTGTAAAAAGTATTAGAATTATTTTATAATTTCTTTCTAAAATTGAATTTTCCCTTCTGAAATTCACTCTGAGCAGGGCCAAAAACAGCACCCAATAGAATTTTACTAAAAATAAAATGAAATATAGTAACAGAAACTGCACTCCCAAGCGAACAACATTTCAACAGAACTGCACTGCCATACTAAAGTGCACTGAGTATTATCTACTCTAGCTAATGGCAAGACCATCTACCAGCTCTTTGTTTCCTTTAGCTAGCACGACAACAAGCAAGAAAGAAATACAATCACAAAATTATACCCTTCAGATAAGAATCAAATTCTGAATCGAGTTATATTAATTCAGATTGAATCAAATTCAGAACAATTGCACCATAGTGCACAAATAAGGGTGGCTTTAAAATGTACATTTGCAAGTGGTACATCCAAAAACAAGTGGTGCACACAAAAACAATTGTTGCGTGTAGCACAAAAAGTGCGAGTGATGCATTTAAAAATACAAGTGCATCACTCGCTTTTGTGTGTACCATTCGCACCACTCGCTTTTGTGTGCACCAATCGCACCACTCATTTTTGTGTGTACCACTCGTTTTTGGTGTGTACCACTTGCCCCACTGGTAGCACTCACATTGCCTGTACATTTTAGAGGCACTGCACAAATAGTAGTGAAATTTTATAGTGAGATAATGACACTAGTGGATCAATGGGATGCGATTGACCACAACTGGTATAAAGAGGAAAGAATGATGATTTTAAATGAACATCCAGGTGAGATTACAAAAGATACCAAAACGCTCATAAAGTTACTTCTGTTATTCTATGACCAATTTTGTGTATTTCATGACATTTCGACCTTGAAATTGAGCAGCATGAAAATAATTACAAACGATTGTGAACCATCTTAATGCGAACAAAGGATGGAAACCCAATAATGGCAAAATTTTCTAATTTAGTAAACTTACAAGTAGTTACAGAAACAGCTGTACTTCCTGAGCTTTTACCAACAATTTTGTAGTTAACAAACACAGCAACAGAATAACTTGTTCCTGCATCCAAATCAGTTACTACAGCAGAATTTGTAGATGTCGATACTGTCTTTAAACCTAAAAAAGGTGGAACATCATTAAGATCTACTATCATCAATATAAAAACTGACACGACTTGTGACTGAATATCGATCACATTATTGTGAGTATGGTTAAATCATCCTAATTAGTCAACCCGGGGTGTAATAACTTAGATAGGCTCGGCTGAATAGGAAAGATCACATCTTTCCAACAACACTGACCCTTTTCACTGCTGAGTGTTCGCTAGTACTGGGTGAAATACTAAAAATTGAATGTCTGTTGAAAAAAAAATTAAAAAATTTTTTTTTGTTAATCATGTGTCATCAATAGCTCATGTCAGTGGAAAATGCATGGCTATTTCGGAAAAAAAATTTATAAAACTTGGTAAAAGCAGTCCACCTTCGTGGTGTGATCCATTTCTAGACCATGCTTAACAACATATGTTGTGGTCAAACGATTCCTGATCGAGCAATATTTTAAAACCTTTAAATTTATTATTAAACATACAATCTGATCTATCTACATCATAGAACTTCTATAAAAACTAATTTTCAATTATCTCAAAGTCATTTAAACAATCAATCCCATCAACCTAAACATTTTATTTCTTTTTTCATTATTTTTTCTCTCAAAATAATATCATTAAAAATCATAATCACCAGAATTAACAACAACATCGAAATTATTTCTATCTGGTACATCTGGGAAAGAAACAGTGAATCCGTCTGTTGTTTCAGATGATATTGTAACAGTAGGTTCTCCCGTAGTTACCACTAAAATATAGAAAAATAGGATGAAAAAATAAAGATCATCCATTCTAGGTATTTTAAAACCGCATAACATTCTATAAAAAAAGTGCCCTCTTGGCTCTCAAGGGTTTGGAATATGCTTCAAGTTACGGTTTGAATTCTTTGTGAAATAATGCTCGGCCAAACTGCTGACGTACTGTAGTTCTTGAGAAGGCATGGTTAGCCATATGCTAAAACCATCTTTTCGCTTTCCTCTTCTGTGGAATAAAATCATTCAAATCTTAGTATAACTTGCTCGAATATTTCACTCAAATGTCTAAATATTGGAAAAATGAAATTTTTGGCCTGACGATATTCGTTGAAATTGGGTTAGCAATTAGGATTGCTCAGGGATTAATTCCCACTGATAAATTCGGTACCAAATTTAATACAATGCATAAATTGCATTGCATTATATAAATTACATTCTGTTTAAAGCACCTGTGTAATATTCAAGAGTTGGTCCATTAGATCCAGCTGAATTCGAGGATTTGATTATAATTGTATAAGCAGTCCCTGCCTCTAAACTTGCAATTGTATATGATAAATCGTTTGTTGTTTCATCTGTTGTACTAGAATTCGTTGATTTCTTGTATGAAATCATAAAATTATCAGCCCCAGTGATAGTGTTCCAAGAGAAACCAAGTGAATTTGATGTTCTGGTCATCAGTGTCACAGTAGGAGCATCAGGGACTGGAATGCAAAAATTTGAAACTATGAGAGGAGAAAAATTAAATTTTGATGTTTTGTTGCTTTCAAATATATTCAATATTGAATGTTAAATCATATTAACTACAATTTTCGAAAAATTAATAGACTAGTATTTCATTAAATTAATCAAAATGTGCCAATAGATTGCATTGGTCGGTCGTTTTGTTACAATTTATTTTGAACCACTTTAAATCAGAAAAAATGAGTATTCACAATTTTTTTAATTATGTATTTAAAAGAATGAAAATTGTGTGACTTTTTAATGCTTTAAGCAATGAAATGGAAATTTTGCTATTCGATAAAAATTAAATACTTTATTTATTTAACCGCATTCTCTGCTTTTCTCTCTAACAGGATAAAAATGAAATATATCTTTAATACCGGTACCTGATTTTCTCACAATGAAAAAATGTTGTCAAAATGATGGTAAAGCACAAGCCATTTATATTGTCGATGCACTGTTTACGTTTAGCTTGGGCTTGAGAGAATAAAATTTTGAATGGATCTAACTAATCAAGTCATATCACGGTATATGGATATAACAGTGCAAAAATAATCAACATAAATTAACCTGTTATTTGAATCTTTGAGTTCTCAGCACTATCTATGTTTATACCACGTGTAACCATTGTAATTGTGTAATTTGTTCCAGCATTAAGTCCCGAAATCATTGTTTCTGTAACCGGTGCTCTGATAAAGCTGACACTTGAATCTAAAGAGATTGCGACTCCGTCGCTTGTGCGCGTCAGACTAACACTATAACCCACTGCACCAAGTACTGCTGGCCAGGTCAATTTGAAAGAAGTTGTTGTGATTTCGGATGCAGTAAAATCTGGTCTACTTGGACCTGAAATGATAGAATATTTGTTAAGATTTTTTATGTCTTCTTGAAAATAATAGAATGCCTACTGTAGCATAGAAACTCTCAAACTTGAATAAAAAAATATTTACTGAAACAGCTTTTGCTAAGCTTGTTTCACTGATGAATTGCGTCAATGAGACATGGTCCTTCTGTTGTACTTTTTCGACAAAATAAAATGATGATGTAAAAATAAAAAGTTGGGGATGCAAAGTGAAAGATTCAAAGATAAAGAAATAAAACATAGAGATGCTACACAAAAAACCGCTTTTTGATAAGAATGAAAAGAAATAAATTTCAAAAAATATTTTCAAGTTTTATTTTTGTTATTCAACTTTTTATAAATATTTCAATACTCCATGTAAACTACAGATTTATACAAAATCTTGAAATCCTGTATTCAATTAATACTTCATTCCATTTGGCTTTGCTCCCGATACGGAACTGGTGTCTGCACGAGAGGTTGTAGTTCACCATATAAATTTTTTCATAGCAGTTCGCTCCATGCAAGCCCAAAAGCAGTGTCTAAAAGGAGCTAGCTATTGGCCACTCAAATGGCAAAGAGATTGAAATGTATTCTCGACTTCTCACTCCCATAGGATTAAAAATTAGGTACTATCCTATCCTAGATACCACTGAGGCACTATGAGTTACTAACACAGAGAGTCCAAGTAGAGAGATAAATGATAGCAACACTTGTTTTCAACAACAGTAATTGAAATAGAAAATCAAGCAATGAACGAGAAGAAATATTTTCCTCAAACAACTAACTTGAGCTCAGATCTCCACTAATAACATTGCTAGATCCAAAGTCGTTTATTGCTCTGATCTGTACAGTATATGTTGTTCCACTCATCAAATCAGATATAGTTGTGGTAGCTTCCGTCACATTGACTGTTTGAATTGTTGTTCCACTGCCACTAAAAATGTTACATAAAAAGATGAACATATCTATCTGAGGAGGGAGAACATTCTTCAATCCAAAACCTAACTACAGACCCAAAAAGTCTTATAAGGATGAACATATTAAACATAGCCAAACTCTTTTATTGTCCACTTCGAAGCGAAAAGGAACAAGCTTTAAACACCAAGATGAAGTAATTAAAACATGGAACATAAAAAATATAGGCAATTATTTTCCTTTTTTTAATCAGAGGGATGTTGCGGAAGACATCAAATATCATCTGTCTGAAATACAAAATGCGCAAAATGTATATTACTGCAGAGATAAAGACAAGTAATGATTCTTCATTCGTAGAAGATATTATATAATGTCTTAAGATTTTATAAAAAAATTTAGCAATGAACATACTTGATAACTTTGATTTCATAATAATTAGCTCCAGTTGCAGCTGGCGTCCATTGAAATGTAATTGATGTTTCTGTGCTGCTTATTCTACTTGGTTTATTTGGATCCAATGGCGCTGCAAAACAAAAGATCATTACAGTGGTACAACTAATGGTGTAATAGTTTCCATTGCTGTTAATGTATTTTTGTTTGAAGTGTTATGGAAATATTTAAAAAATATGTCTATGATCATCCTTCAGTTATGATTGAAGCAATATATTTTGATAAAAAAAATCCCAAGTAATATTTTATATTTATCCCAGATATAAGTTGCTTTTCAGCGCGTTTTTTCATCTTTATTATTACTTTATTTGAATTAACACGAGAGTTGAAATAAAATGTGTCTGTGTATCCATAATATATACTACACCTGTTGCAAACGCATAGGTTGACGCTTCGCTCATTTGCTGTAAACCGGTTGCTAGTGAAGTTAATGCCACAACTGCTACCGTATAGTTTGTTCCTGCCTGTATTCCATCACTTGCTTCAAAGTCAGCAAAACCATCACTACAATAAAATTTAGAAAATTTAATGCTATTATGTTGAGCATAAGAAATAGTGAAATTGGTCAGAATCCTGATTTTTTGTTGGACACTGGCAATAAGAACTGTGAACAGCTATGGCCCATTCAAAAAAATTTCCAATTTTAAATACTTACGAAACAGTTTTAGAAACAGAACCACCACTTCCAGACACCCATGTTACTGTCACATTATAATTTGCAGCTCCTTGTACTGTAGTCCATTTGAGTCTAAAAGAGGTTTGAGAAGCATCCCTGAGTCCAAGATCCGGCACAGCACTTGGTACTAAAATAAAAAGCAAATAATTTCTTTACTGGGAACAAGATTTAGAGGTATCGCTTAGTAAACTGTAAAACCACCTTATAGTATGCAGATACCATTTTCAAATCGTGTCAGAGGTTTTTGGATTAGCTTATTCCTCATTTTTCCTATGTGCGGACCTGGTTGGTGGACGAAGCCGTGAGAAGCTCTTAAAGTGAACCACCAAGCACTGGCGAGGCACCCAGCACAGCTCTTGCATATACCGTAATCATCATCCCTCGCGGAATTAGATCTTAGCAAATATGAGTGGCCATTAGTCTGTTAGCTTGTTTCTTTCAGGCTTTGCTTCCGACTTCGCTCAGAGTGGATTTCAATAAAAAAAGGTATGCCTGTTGACAATTTTTAAAAATCCAATCAAGATTGCACAATAAATAAAATGACAAAACAATAAAATTCTGACTAAATTTACCTGTTATTTGATCAAGTTCTGTACTAGCAAGACTAAATCCTCCAGTATTCTCAGCACGGATTGTGACCGTATAAACAAACCCAGCACTTAAACCAGTAAAAGATTGCATTGTTGTTGTCGATGTTTTAGTTTGATTTGAACCATCAGGAGTTTTTTGCTTCAATACAATTTCATAACTTGTTGCACTCTTTGATTCATCCCATGATATCTGCATACCATTTGTAGTAATACTGCCTGCTTCTATGTTCACTGGTGTCGGAGGTGCTGGAAATACAATATATTAACATCAAATAAAGCACTACAGTAGATTTGAAAAGTTTTTTGCTCAGAATACAGATGTTGGCTTTTCATTGTGTTCAGTAACTAAGAGTGCTCCATTGTTTTCTGGATTATCTCAACAATAAAAAAAACGCATAAAAAATAATATGTAGATATCATCATATTTGAACCCGGTGAAAAATCAATCAAAGAAAAAGGTTTAATAATGTTGAATGAACAGAGCGCCCTTGGTCAAGGCACTGGAGCCCAGAGTTTTCGAACAATGCTAGATGATTACTTTCAAATATTCTATTTTTGCCACCATAATGATTCCTCATTAGTTCCAAATTTAATAGAATAGCAAGATGCAAGATATATCGAGTAACTAGACAGACTATTAAACACTGTTGATAGCAGGTGTGCAATTATAGTTCAGTTCATGATAGATGATTTATTGTCAGGCAAATCAATATCGTTCAGAATATATAATTTAATAAAAACAACTTGAAAATCTCATATTTTGATATACTATGTCACCTATTGCATATCTTTCTATGACTTAAATGGACCAAATAAGGATATTCATCCAAATAGTTAGATATTCTAGAAGTCTAATTCAAAGTTATGCATAAAGTAAATTGTGTGTAACAATCAACTGTCCCTTATGAACAACTATGACAATAATATACATTAAAAAATTTTGCTGTGGATGATTCTGTTAATTATATGTTACTTAAGGCCATTAAACTATTGCCTATCAGTTGCTTGAGTTTGAAAAAAATGTAACCTGAAAGGAGTCAGTGATCGATTGCACAAACAGGTGGTCGACCTGTGGTCCAATAAAGCTAGACTGAGATGAGACATCCAGGTCAGAAATCTTTGCCCAAATATTTTTTGTTAAGTATGAGTCACTGATGGACCGCGCCGTCAAGGCACGGTTCATCAGTGGTTAATACTTGACAAAATAATTGATTGATAACTGATTGGGATTGTATTCCAAAAAGTTTTCCATCTCCTATATCTGTGAGGTCTTATTTTCTAATTAAAAATGTTTTGTTTACCAGTTTCAAATGATATTGTGGTTGAAGCTCCATTCTGAACAACTCCTGTGGCTTTAGAAACAGCAAATATTGAAATGTTGTAACTTTCTCCATCTTCAATTCCTGCTATACCTTCCCAAGGACTTGTGCTGTATATAAATCATAATTTTCTCCATTAAATGAGGAATGCTAATAATATAAACAATAATATAAAAAAATTTACAAAGTTTCTTGCATGGAAATTATTTACTAGCCCGTCAATGGAATCTTAAACCTTCTTAAATCTTCTACATAAAAAATTGAGATGGTTTGTCAAACAGTAATGGTAACGAATGGTAATGTCAAACAGTTCAGTCACAATTACTTTTAGCATACTGCGAGTAAAAAGTTTGCAGTTCACAATATTCTCCATTGAATAATTCAACAAAGCATTTTCAGTCTGCTCCACACGATGTGATTGGTTTACACTGACAATGAATAATTTAAAAAAGTTTTTAATTCAATTCTTACGCTGGAGTGCCGGAGGATACTTTTATGCCATCTTTTATTACAGAAATATCATAACTTGCAGCACCAGTGGTTACATCCCAAGTGAAAATAACATTTGTCTGTTCACTGTTCTCCAAATCAACTTGGAAGTTTTGAACCGTAGCAGGAACTACATATTAAAACAATAGTTTTGCGTTATGAATTGTGCAACAATTCATGATAACGACTGAATGCACTGAAAAAACATGGGCTATGATAATCTATTATTTTTATTATTCATAGTATATACAGAGGGGCATGGTCCTTGCTGACTAAATAAATTTTAATCTCCACGAAGGTTCTTAACCTGTAACCACTGAATTGCAATAAGCAATTGGGTTTCAGTGTACTGGAAAGAAAAGAATGACCTCTCAAGTGAAACTTTTTTAAAATAATACCTCTGTTTAAAAAATATAATTGAAATATAATATATTGAAAAATATTCTTTCAAATAAAATAACCAAACAATATATGATTGGATTTTTTTATAGCCATTCACCCTGTTTGATATTCTGCAATTGTCAACTCCAGTATATATTACAATATTCATATTAATATTATTTAACACAAACCTGTTATTTGACTCAGCTTTTCACTTGCTGTACTGTTTCCTCCATCGTTTTCAGCAAAAATAACAAATTCATATTCAAATCCAGGTTGCAGGTCGCTTATCGTTACACTCAAATCTGTTGTGGATTGTGTCATTAATGAGGATGTTGTCGGTGATATTTGTGTAGTTTGTATGTGATAGTTTTGTGTTGTTGCTGATTCAGTCCAAGATAGTGTTATACTTGTTGTTGTCGCAGAAACAAATGTCAATGTAGGAGTGGCAGGAGCTGAAACAAAAGACGGCAGATCTTTAATCATGCATCAAGTGTCCCACCCGCAAGTTTGCAAATGCGCCTTGAAATATTCAGTGTGTGAAAGCGTGTATTTCCTATTCACAAAATAATTCGCTCTGAGTTTACGCAGGATCAGACAGAAGCTCTTGAATTCTTACTCATTTATCTACAAGACAAAACTCTAGTGCAATCGCCCGAATGAGAAACTTTCGATCAACTGGTGTTCAGGGTAGTGTGCGCTTCAAAAATTTAGACTAGAGGACCATGACTGTTTAGTGAAACGCACTTGCTTTCACATCAAAAGCTAATAATTCTCTATGTTACACAGACCAGCATGCGGCAAGATTAAAGATGTGGACAACATTATACGTTTATATAATTTTACTTTTTGATCATGAAATAGGATTGTCAAGCATCAATACAACAATATATTCAAAGTAGCCTAGATTAAGAAGTTTCGTCTGGATTTTCACCGGCTATTTTTCACCATGAAAATATTCCGAATTTGCAGTAATTCTGTATCAATCAAGGTGGACTTGATCATAAAATGCAAATAATATTGTAGCTTACTGATGAAATTTAACAGGAGTTATTATAACCCATATTCTAGATTGGCCAATTTTCCAAATCCTTCCTCAGGTGACAAAAACATTGGAATCGTGACTTATACATGCTGCAGTAACAGCAGTAATTCCAAATAAGTTTTGTTCAAGGAATTTGCAACACTGATAGGAAACGTATGAAAAAGCAAGTGATTTGATATCATTACATTAAAACACTTGAGCATGCCAGCACTTGCTGATGTTCCAATAAAGAAAGAGAGAAAGGACAATCTCTACTCCCTTTTTTTGGAAAAAATGGATTCTCTTATCTTTGTTAACAGTCTTTGAAGAATAACTTTATCCTCGATTACGAGAATTTTTGTGTTTTGCGACAAGATTATTGCTTAACAGAGTTTTATGAATAGGGCCCCGGATCATAAATCTGATCCTTTAGCAGATGAGACTCCGAATTGAAACAAATACACAAAAAGTTCTTTTTCATGCATCTCAATCTCAGTTCTACAATCTCAGTTTTACAATTCGTATCATTTTGAACCATTTCAAGTCTAGCACAAACAAATATCTTGTAATTTCAAGCACAGGCACTTCATGTTAATAGAACGTGGTTTATGAGATATCCATAAAACCTTGCTTTGAGAAAATTAGATTACAAAGATTAGATTAACATGTAGTAAAAATATATTATAACCCATCATGTAAACTATTCTTACCGGTTATTTGTGACACAATATCTTTGCTCATTGAACTGTCTCCAGCAGGATAAGTTGCTTTAACAAAAGCACTGTATGTTGTTGCTGATTCTAAACCACATATTTGTATTGGACTGGTTGCTGATGTTGCACTTAAAGTCTGTAGTTAAACAAGATTATTTAGTATACTTCATTCCGCTGAAAATCTATTTGCAACTGTCTGAACATGGTGAAGAATGCTTCAAATAAAAGCATATCCAGAAAATTTATATTTTGATAATCGCAAACTCTGAATCAATCAAAATAGTTTTTGATTAGGGTATCAGTAGGATAGCTAAATACAAAATTTTTGTGCTAGTATGATATTAAATGGTATAAGATTAAGAGTTGGTGATATCTTTTAATGGACAAGGTGT
This sequence comes from Styela plicata, assembly GCA_963675895.2. Classification (NCBI taxonomy): domain Eukaryota; kingdom Metazoa; phylum Chordata; class Ascidiacea; order Stolidobranchia; family Styelidae; genus Styela; species Styela plicata. The sequence continues at coordinate 12,056,318 of OZ023145.1, forward strand.
TCTGTAATGCCTTCTATAAAATTGGAGCACACAAAATCTATGTTAGTAGTTCAAAGTGCTACAGTGTTTAGATATTTGTAGAAATTTTATAAAACCATGCGCTGTGCAACCTTACATAGGAATAGAAATAGGAATTCATTTTTATCATGTGGGAGAGCAAAGCAGAGAATACAGCTTAATTATATGGCCAACCTCGAACGCTTGTGCATATACCAGATCCGAATCGGGGTGGAGGTTTTTCAAATAATCATATCTCTCATTTTTTCCTGTGCAAGGACCTGGTTGATTGAGGAAGCTGTAAGCAGCGCTTATAATCATCATCCCTCATGGGATTCGAACCTGCACCACAACGATCGGAGATGCGTAGCTGGAAGCGTATCATTTGAGCTAATCGGGCTAACTTACATAAAAATATATCATTGTCGAGCGAAAATTTTAATTAAAGTATTGATATATTTTAGTGACATTATGTATAACAATAACAAATAATCAGAACAATGTTCGTAGACAGATTTATTTAGTTTTCACCACTTACAGCCGCTGTGCTACTCTCTAGTTGTATTGTGTATGACGTTGAACTTGAAATTTCATTCCATAATATGGTGAAGCATGTTTGATTGTCGACTGTAATAGCTATATTGCTTGGTTCCGACAATACTGCAATGAAGATTAATAGTAACAGGAATTAGGAAAATTAGGAAGCTACCTTGTCAGGACAAATTCATTCTAATGCGTCACCAAGACACGATCCATCTGTGGCTCATGCTTAAAAAATGTTTGTGATTGAATAATTTGAACAGCTGGCAATTTTTAAACAATATTGAATATTTAGAGATCTGAGATCAAAGAAAATAATTCTGATGGTTTTGATTTTTGTTTTTCTTCACTTTTGAAAAGAATAGAAATTTTATCTTGCATCAATTATTATCTTTAATTTGAAAGCACAGCATAAAAAAATATTTATTGAGCATTGAGTACAGAGATTCATATAATATTATTCATATTATCCTGCCTTGTTTTTGTATTAATTATTACTTATGTTTGAAAAAAATTGATTTTTTCAAGTGTTTGTTTGGAAATTGTGAAACTGATATATAACTGAAAATCTTAGTCAAAAGAACTTCATCTACAAATATCATTCAAATTGTGTTACCTTAAAAGTTTGAGGTGATTGATATTCCTCATTTGGGGTCTCTTTTCGAATTGGAGAAATTAGTGTTTTTGTATTTCAACCATCGGTCTCTTGCAACATTATAAATGTAAATTATGGCAAACCTCACAAGTTTTTTTTACAAAATTTGCTACATTGGATGATTCTGATATAAATATTCATATTAATTTTACCAGAAAAACATCCGGTGATATCTCTTGCATCTCCAGTTCCAGCAGAGTTTGTGGCCGTGACAGATGCATTATAAAGATTTCCAGTAACAACATTGCAAACTTCCGCACCAGGTTTAGTATTATTTACAGTGACAGTAACATCAGTTGCAGGGTTTATTACAGATGAAAAAGTGGTCGTAGCACTGGCAGCATCCCATGTTAAGGAAAAACACGTTTCGGTCGAGGGTGTACATTTCAAATTTTGTACTTTATCAGGATCTGTTTTATTAACATAAATAACTTCATTAATGTACAGAAACAAAAATTATAGTTTAAATGCCATTTCGTAAACATTTTTCCTTTTTTAAGGTTTTAGTTCATATTTTGACTGATTATATGTCTTTTTCCGCATTCGAAAAAAGCTATTTAAAAGAGCAGATTAATCAGTTATAGACTTTGCTATGAAATCCTCATAAAGAATTCTTTATCCTCACTTTAACATTCAGAATGAGTAAATTCTCAAACTGAAAAAAAAAGACAAATAAAAGCTTAAATATTATATAAAACTTTTTACATCTGGATATACCTTATATCCATTCATAGTTTTATTGCAATATGTTTTGTTGAATGTAACTAAAAGCACAAAAGAAATGTTTATCTGTTAATTGACAGTATAGTTATATAAACTCGTAATATTATTTGCTAATGTGAGCCAATGATAGACTGCATATGAACTTCACAAGTTAATCAATTTTGGATGTCATAGAAGAGGTAAAAATGTTTGCTACTTAAAAGTGCATTTGCTAGTTCTACATTTTGTAATAGGTCTTATTGGTTCCTTTCGGCGCTGCTTCCAACCTTGCTCGACATAAATATCAATCAAAAACTAAAATAAACTTACATGTCAACTGACTGAATTCGAAGTATGTCACTGATGCACCAAGAGCTGGTAAATAAGTTTTGACACCAACAGTGTAGTCTGTATCAGGAGTCAGGTCTGTGAAAGTTCTGCTTAAGTCAGGCTGAATAAAATAATAAAAAAGAATGAAATTAAAGGGAAAAAAACAAATGTATGAAAAGGCTATTAAAATTCTTTAGACCTGTAACCAAATAATGTTGAAAACTAAACATTCACTGAACATAACCAAAGCATCACGACAAAACTATTGCATCCTACATAACGCTACATCAAGAAAGGTCCCCATCTGAACAGGGACATCTCTCAGGGAAGGGAATTCTTCAATTGTTATTCCTGCATTTTATGTAGCTATTTGCACACAAGTGGTTCCAGATGACCTCCCAAGTATGACATGTATTTTGCAGTCTTGCTTTTCGTGAATTTTGATATAAAAAATACTCGAATGGATTCATGTTAAATTAAAAACCTGTCTAATGCCAAATTTTCACCAAAAATATTGGTATATGTCATATTTTTACTTCAAAATAAATCAATTTCACAATTTGATTTGCATGGTCTTGTTGCAAAATGGGCAAAGTATGACAACTTCATATAACTGAAATGTTGAAACAATATTCTATTTATTTGGAAAATTTTGAATACTGTTCAAACCAAACTGCAAGGACAGCAAGAAAACCTTACACGAAAATACTTTTATCATTCTTTTAGCTGTGGTATATTGATTTTTGTTAAAAATTTACATTCGGTAGTAAAAATAAACAAAAGCAATTCATCACAAAATTTATCAAACAATTGTAATCTCAGTAAGTGAGTGAAAATTTTCTCAACTACACTGCATGCTGTGTGTCGTATAATTGAGAATTTTGGATGCACAAAATATGAAGAAGATGGGAAAAATGAACCTGTGCCTTTATTCAGTTGGGACAATTTGCATTTCGTATAAATTTATTTAAACACAGAGCATGTGGTTGAATACATTGGTTCAAAGTGTTCTTCATACCGGTGCCGTTCGTTTAACATGACTGGTAAAAGTTTTAGAAATGTGCTTTGAGCTATGTATTAATTATCGTGTGCAAGTTCGAATCTTGTGAAAATTATTTTATGGGGGAGAAGAAAAAAAGAGTCTGCTAACAATTACACATGCGATCATACCATATTCATGGCTTTTCTCCTCCACTGGATTAGAATGAAATTCTATTTTATCTGGGATAGGATATCATTTTTAACCTTCGGGAGAAGAAAGCCGAGAATACAGCTTAACATATGGCGAACCACGACCTCTCGTGCAGATACCAGTTCTGAATCTGCATGAAGGTTTTTGATTATCGTATTTCTCATTTTTTCTGTACATGGACCCAGTTCTATCTGCATGGACCTATCTGTCCTACATACCTGTTGTTCAGCTTGTGGGTCTGTTCCACCCTTAATAGTGCTGGTATACAGTGTTGAAGCATCCTGCAGCATTCTATTCCAGGTTAAGGCAATAGAAGTGGCACTGACGGTACCAACTGTATACACATCTGAAAACCATAACATACCAAAATGAAATGAATAATATACAAAATGCAAGCAACTTGATTCAATTAATATTAAAATAGTAAAGCTTAATTATTAAGCTTTGGTCAGGGTGATCCACTCCAAGAAGTGCTATAAAAATATACCTACATATATATATATCATGGCTTATAATATTGAATATTATAGTTTGGACCAGAGTTTCTTAAAGTATGGGTCTCAGTCGTCACGACGGTGTAGGGTATAAATCCCCTCATGGCATCAACAGTAACAAACAATTTTAAAAACCCAAGAAATTTATATGGGAGGATCGCTTGGTACCTCAGCAATGCAAGGATTTTTAACATTGAAGTAAACATGTCTTGCAGAGAACCGTTGGAAACACAGGACAAATACACCCCGTCCTCTATCTGCAGAAGCTTGTGCTCTTTTGGGGCATACCTAAAATGGCATTTTTGGAAGTTTCGATTTTTTGAGATATTAAGCTCGGTACTGTAATGAAGAAAATGAGATTTTTATTTTGCTGTTTTGTTCTATCAGCAACTTGAAACTCATCCCTGCAGAGGTCGTATTATGTAATAGGTGAAAGTTGTATATTAAAGCTTCCCTCTTCTCACGTACAAAAGAATAATCTTCTACTAGATATGTTTTATTATGCTCTGGTCACCGTATATTCGTCACATCCAGATTTGGGTCTCGCTCAAAAAAGTTAAAAACCCCTGGCATAGACAGACAATACCTATTTCTTCCTTAACCAATTCAAGGTAAAAACAGATAGTACCAAACTTAGCAGGTGAAAGGTTAAGTGTAGAACTGCACGGTAATCATGGTACCAATTAGGCTGATTACATTTTAAAAGTCTAGAAATCTATGTGACCAATTTAAAATAATCCTTAAACAACTAGATTTATCTTGCAGACATTAGCGGAGTAAGAAATTTTAAAATGATTAAATCAACTATCAATTACCTGTGCCTGTCAATGTTAATTAATATAACAAACTTTAACATAACTTTTTTTTTAAACCTACTTCTTAGAGTGGATCACCCTGTCCAAGGCCCTGTAACAGTGGGAACCTATAGACAGACATGGTTACAATTGCTGGAAAGTTATATTATTTTCCTGTTCGGCTTTGCCTATTCAAGTTATACATCCCAGGTTGAGTGGTGGGCATGGATAAGCGAGTCGGACTCGACACGACTCGAACCTGAGACTAGAACAAGCTGTACTGTTGAATTGGGGGAATATCCATAAACTGCTTGAATAAAATGCAGTGGGTAAATTCAGTCCCGGATGGTGTAACATCATCTACCACTTATGGTGCATTCAGTTCAAATATGAATTTAAACGATTTATCGAATACCCAATCTGAAGAAAATTGTCAAAATATCTTTTGTTAAGTTTGTGTCACTGATGGATCGCATCGATGAGATGCGGTCCATCTGTGGCTCATGCTTGGCCAAATAAAATTTCTGATTGGGTAGGTAGTTGATATTTTCAGTTTTTTTCTAAAAATGGATTAGTATAAGTACTAGGATAGTAATCTGAAACCTTTGATTAGATGGTTACCTGTTGGAAGAGTGGATGAAAAGTCACTTGTGTCGGAATTTGCTACATATGCAGCTGAAACAAGGAAATTTGTATCTAATGGATTCGATGCTATATGAGTGGTATTAGATGAAATTTCAACAGTTTTCTCATCAGTTCCAGCTACATATTTGACTATATAAGACACAGGAAAATCGCCAATAACAACATCATCAAAAACAACATCAAATCCATTCATTGTTATATTGAACAAAGTGAGCCCAGATACGGTTGCAGATGCTGTAAAAAAGAGAGATTCTTATTTAAATTATTTTATTAAGAATTTGAACATAGCAAGTCATGTATTTAGCATATCCTCTTTTTTAAAAATTTATGAAAGAGCATAGAATACATGAACAAGATCACTGTGTCCATTGGATTAGATTAATGTGAAGCATCTTATCTAAATTATTAGTCTTCGTTTTCTATTCATTTATATCGCTTTTTGTGGCAAAAGAGGAGTCAAAGTAAACTATGTCAATGTACTCCCCCAACAACACAAATAAAAATGAAAAAAATATACATAGAAAAGGGTTTTCCCAGAACCACAGGATGGAGAAACATCAGTATATTCCTATGAATTGATGATTAGGAATTATATATGAAGTTGTGGCAAAAAAATGACTATAAATCAACATGTACAATACTAGACTAGTTAGCAAGCAACTAAAACAAAATAAAAGCAAGTGCCAGTCATGACTTGCACTGCTGCACTTTTAGGTTTACATGTGTGTGACATAGCTTCAATCATAATCAGAAATTCGTTTTGCCAAGTAAGAGTCACAAATAGATTGTGCCGTCAAGGCGCATTCGCATTTGAGCATTCAGGACTTACCCAACGTTACTTCGTTTGTCGATTCTGTTCCTCTGACTCCTTCCACTTCTGCCTGTACAGCAACTCTTAATGTCGTGCCAGGAGTCAACCCGGTAATATCTTTGGTTAACTTATCGTCAACAACTTCAGCTGCTGACAAGGTTTCGCTCGTTGCTGATGTGTCGTTCAATGTTATATAGTAGTTCGATGCCCCACTTACTGCGGTTATTACAATCCTGATACTTTTACCACTGAGTGTAGTGACGGTAAATGTTGGTCCTGAAACCACTAAAATATAAAATAAAATGGTGCAATTTAGCCTGGCTGGGTGTCTCTGTTAATTATCGTATTTTACAGACTGAAAGTAATAATAAAATAGTAATAAATAAGTAATAAAATTTTTCAAATTTTGTCCTCCTGTACACAAATATAACTTATCATCGGTCTATCAGCACTAAAGTTTGCAAGAGATATCCAGGAGAGACAAAAATAGCAATAAAAGCTGTGTCTTATCATACGCTGAATATAAACTTAAACCCTTGGACGATAGCATCGTTTCTCCCAGGTGTGCAACTTCGTTTTGAGCGTATTCCAAAATATTGTTTTTCAATTTTTTTCTGATTTAATATATTCATTTCTAATTGTTCTATTATTGAGATACACATTTTGCATTTTTAATATAACAATTACTAATACTATATGGTTTACTTTGTGTAAACTCGAAATCAAATAATAATTGTTGCCCAAGCCCTCCATTGGGTTCATGGACAGGCCATAGGCAATAATTTGAAAACTAAAGTCGAAAGTCATTTGCTATCAACTTATTAAAAACATCATGATAAATATCCTAGAAGTACAACCATTTAGGATATATGGTAGATCATATAGGGAAATGAAAACGACGTTTCGAATGAGCGCTATTAAAAAGAATTGCTAAACAATTATACTGTTGGTTGTTTTGAAGTATTTTGAATCCTTTAACAAAAAAAAACATTCAAAAAATATATAAAATTAAAAAAAATTCTCTCATTGTCATTTTCAACCTATTCTTTTGCATCTCAAACATTTATTGCCACGTATTGCATCATTAGGCCATACTTGGTAAAGCATGTTTTTTATGCCATTTTAACTATACATAATTGTATATATGTTTTGGGGGTAATCGTGGCAAATGTTCAAAGTGACAATAAATCTGAGAATATGTGGGTTTATTCAATTTTGCCCCAGTGACTGGGTAATTGGATACATTTTGATCCAATCAAAGGAATTATTTTGCCAAACATGAGCCACAGATGAATTGTGTCGGGTTGACACAATTCGTCAGTGACTCATGCTTGATAAAACATGTTTCGAAATGCAACAAGATATTGTTAGTGATGTTTGGAGAATGTTATGTGATATCAAGAGCGCAAAGATAATGTGTTTATTTCACATAGCTCTTTGCACTTTAGTGGTTTCATGAGGTTTTTCAAGAGTGATTTGACTCTCGCAGACTTGCTCTGAGTGAATTTTGATAAAAAAAATACTCACATGTAGTAATTGTTTTTGCATCTGAATAATCAGTAACTTGTGTTCCAACAATTGCACGTACAGTCACAGAACATGCTGTGTTTGCTGTTATTCCAGTTACAACCTGAGTAGATGTGGTTGGATAGTAGGTTTTCATTTCACTGCCTTCACATTGAACTTGAAAATAAAATATTACATGAAATAAGGATTACAGCTTGTTTAATTTTTGATGTTATAATTGCCTTGTCTTCGTGTATTTACTTGGTATGTTGGTTCGAACTACGCATATATACGCAAACAACGATGTTGATGTGGTTATGCCATGTCAGATACATGGTTTTAAACCAAATCAATATTTCTTAGAATATGTACCATATTGTATAACATCATAATTTTTCGTTAAATACTCTAAAAGTAAATCTGACTGTACTTGTGATGTGGATGAATTATGATTTTATATGATTATAATTGAATTTCAGATTGACCTTTTGATAGAGGAAAGCCTAGCATACAGCTTACAGTTTTTTTGCCTAATCTTTTACTCATTTTTCCTGTGCATGGACATGGTTGGTGGGGAAAGCTGAATGCAGCACTTCCATGAACTGCCATGTTCAGCTGATGCATTCAGTAAACCTCTCACAAACATTCATTCCCCACATAGTTCAAACATGCGGCAAGATGATCAGAGATACGTAGATAAAGCGCATTTCTAATGCTTTTGCCAATAGAGCTAACTCTTTTATCACCAAAGCTTCCACTACAATGATCTACAAAAGGGTAGCTCTAAATGTTTTGATTCCTACTAATTCATTTTCTAGATGGTATGAGCAAAAAACATGGAACACTTTGTAATACAAATCAATTGTTTGATGATAATATATACTATTAAATGCCTTAACGTGGTTACCAAATAACGTTTGGCATCTATTTTCAATACAATGCAATTGAATAATAATATTCAATTTTCGACGAGACAAGCAACTCAAATGTTCGGACAATGACTGATGTCATGCATAGAGCACCATTATAAAATAAATGATATTCACAAATAAAGAAAATTACCATCTAAAGGATATTTTGTGGCACCAGTCACTTCGTCCCATGATGCTGTGAAACCTTCTCCAGTAGCTGTATTTAGAAGCAAGTTTGTAGGAGCTGCTGATCCACTGAGAGCACCTTCGAACAAGTACATAAATATTTAAAATTGACTTCAATATGAGTCTATTATATACACAATATATAAGGTATTTATTGTATTTGAAATAAACTGATAATTCTAAAAACTCAATAAATAAAATTTATAGATACTGAAAGAATATATAAGTATATACTGAAACCAAGATTGTCCTCGCTTCAGATCAGGGTTTAGAAAAATTGATATACAACATTTAATACAAATAGAATATTGTATCAACATTACAGATGAATGGAATTGTAGATATTTGATCTATTTGCCATTTTGTAGCAATGCCATGATTTATTTTAAATTTTACAATGTAAAATTAGGTATATACGAAAATTTTTCTGCAAAATGATTCTTTATTAGAATATCCACAAAACTTAAAAGATTTTTTAGGTGTATTTGGCCCATTGTGCAAAAATCCCGATTTATGTCAAATTTTACAACGTAAAATTTGGCATTTATCTCGATTTTGCTGCAAAATAGAATATTTTAGCAATGAAATGATATTCATAATTCTAAAATGCTTGAATAGTTGTATAAGTTCGACGATTGCAGAATATTTTAATTGAAAATATTTGTGAGAAAAGGTAGTAAAATGAATAAAATTACTTGTAGTGATGGTTCCGCTTTCAATTGTCGATCCCGCAACTGTATTACTGGATGTTGAATCTGTCTGTACTTCAGTCAACGCCTCTACACTACCATCACTGTAAAACATTCATTGAAAAAAAATCTCAATTTTTCTGCAGTTGGAACATGTTTAGTCTATGATGGCTGCAAGATGAAGAGAACAGAATAAACAGAGTACCTACAAATGAACAGAGCCCTACGGATATCGAAAATTTTTAATTACCTCAGCATGACCATTTTTATACCCTGTCGCGACTCATGTATGAATATATACGATACTGCTTGAACCTATACTTTTGGAAATGATGAGCTTTGACGGCTCATAAAAATGTTTGAAAAAAATTGGAGAAGCTATGTAATTTCAAGCAAAGATGCACAAAGCACATTCAGAAGTTGCATGAAAATTTTGCTATTTTTAGTCAAGTTGTTTTTTTTGCTGCCAAGGCGTGATATGTGGAATGGCAATTGTACGCTATTCCATTGAATGGCAAAAGCTGCAAATTTTTGAAGTTGAATGGAAATAGGTTAGATTGTTAAAAAATTATGCAATCTAATTGAGTGCAATTCAAAGGATATCAATAGCCGATTCAAAAACTAGAAAGGTATATAACGCTCAAACCAATCCAAATTCATCTTTAACTTTTGAAAGTAGAGGAGATGAGTGATTTTTTATCTGTGTAGTATAATGTGCTTTGGCTTCAGCCTACTAGAAAGTTGTATCAAAATTTCAGGTAACAAAAAACTTTATCTATTTACTTGACTTTTGATAGGAATAGATTTGGAATTTTATAATATGAGATATGAGAGCTAAAAATGAGGCTTGAACATATGATAAAACTTGACCTCTCGTACAGACACCAGTTCCGATTCAGGGTGAATTTTTTTGCCTCAACATATTTCCCATTTTTACTGTGTGTGGACGTGTTTGAAAGCTATAAGCAGTGCTTATGTGAACTACCATGTACCAGCAAGGTGTTCAACAGAACTCTCGTATAATAATTATTGCTCGGGGAACCTATGCCAGGATGCTTAAAAATGCGTTGCTCGGAACATATTTTAAACGCTTTACCGGTTGAATGCTTCACTATCGGAGCAATTTAACATAGTTACTAAAATAAAATGAACACAGGAATATTATTTGTGAATTCAAAAAGTGCTTTTTAATGCTTCAAGAGAAATTATGATTTCCTGAAATTAGCAAAAAATATGGAAATATAATCTAAATAGGGGTAATAATGTAGCCCACGGCAATCATAAATTTATTTCGTCAAGCATGTGCCACAGATGGATTGCATCTCAACGACGCGATCCATCAGTGACACATACTTAACGAAAAATGCTCTGATAATTTTTTTGTGATTAGAATTTCCATTCAGTAGTGAGTCTCCTTCAAAGAGTTCCAGCCCCTTGTTTTGAGCAACTTCGAAAAAATCATACGTATAAACGAAGGAAATACTTACAAAAACTCAAGGACTGTAAAGCTTAAAATAAAACTCCCAATAGCACTAATCCTTGCTTCAAATGTTGTCAACATAGCTGCAAACTCTGTGCTTGTTCGGTCAGTGAGAGCATCAACAAATGTTTGATCCGTCAAAGTTATGAGGACTCTTTCGGGTGAACGCCCTTAATACAACAAACATAAAAGATTTGGACATGAAGAACATGCCGCAAAATACTATATCAAATATAGGGCAATTCACAGTGTTTAGTCAATTATTTCATTCTGTATTTCTTTTTATCTAAATTCGCTCTAAGCCAGGTCAAAAAAGCGCCTAAAAGGAAAGGGATTTCATTTTAGTAGCAATTATATTTTAATAAGAAACTACATGAAAGTACACGACTAGACTAATGGGCAACTACATAACTACATATGAAAAAGTTATTACAATAGGTAGTACCGGCAACTGCACTGCAAGAGGGAAACATCTCAAATGGAACTCAACCACTATAATAGAGTGCAGTAAGTGTTGTCTGGCCTGCATGATATTATATTTAGTATATGTATTGTGGCATGTCATTCATCAATGATCTATGATATATAATACAGCTAAATTGGGATATAAATGACTTTAGCTCATTGGTTGGGTGTATAGGAATTCAAGAAACTTTGAAAAAAAATCTCATTTTGAACTCAGCACAAACATTCAAAAAATTTAAGCCATACAACACAGTATTTAATGCATTTTGGGATTTCATTTTAGTAGCAATTATATTTTAATGAGAAACTACATGAAAGTGCACGACTATACTAATGGGCAACTACATAACTACATATGAAAAAGTTATTACAACAGGTAGTACCGGCAACTGCACTGCAAGAGGGAAACATCTGAAATAGAACTCAACCGCTATAATAGAGTGCAGTAAGTGTTGTCTGGCTCGCATGATATTATATTCAGTATATGTATTGTGGCATGTCATTCATCAATGATCTATGCTATATAATACAGCTAAATTAGGATATAAATAGGTATGACTTTATCTCATTGGTTGGGTGTATAGGAATTCAAGAAACTTTGAAAAAAAAAACCATCTTGAACTCAGCAGATTTAAGACATACAGCACAGTATTTAATGCATTTTGATAAATGTGAGAGTTTTGTCAAAACACACTACCTAATTATTTTCAAATTATTTAGATTTTTTCACCATCCCATAAAAAGAACACCTCTTTATTCACAGAAAATCTGCCATTACCCACCTGCTCAAAAAAATAACCTACTACTACACTACTAATAATAAGTATTACTACGTAATTAATTTCCCTTGTTTAAACAATTGGAATTTCAATTAATCATTGGTAAAACTGTAATCTGTAATTGATTACACCACAGGCATAGCTCACTTTGAAAAACAAGTTCAAACAAAAGGGTAGAAAATTAAGAAAATGCATGACGTCCATTTCAACACACACGCCACACCATGTACCAGAATCCTAGCTCTAATGTGTTCCAAAGTTTTATGCCAATGTTTTTCAAAACATAATTTATAAAACTTATGGTGCACATCCTTTCAATATAATCTCCAACTTATAAAATTTTTCTTACGTGTTGTTATCTCCAATGGATCGCTCTCAGAACCAGTTATTTCAGCACCGTTTTCAAGTTTGGTAATAGTGACTGTTATTGTGTATTTTGTACCTTCGACAAGACTGTCAAAAGTGACCAATGATGTTGTGACTGATTTTGTCTCTTTTACACTAGTACCATCGGGATCATATATTTTTACCTTAAATAATAAAAATATATAAAATAAAAAATCATAAGTAAAATAAAATTACAAAATTTACTCTAAGCAAAGTCAAAAGCAACACCTAAGAAGAACCAACTAACGATCACTTAAATGTCAAAGAGCTACTACAAAATGTAATACCAGCACCTACGGCACTGTCAATGAATGGGAGTTGACACTATGGTTGCATAGATTGCAAAGATTTTTATGTCAATAATTTATTTCCAATTGCATATTATTTTTAGGTCAATGAATATTACCGTAAGTCTCTTTTTCCTCTACTACAGTGAACATTAAAAATCCAAATTTTTAGAAAATGACCACCAGTAACAATAAGGGTTTCATAAAATTGTAATTTCATGGCCTTTCATTACCTAGTACCTACCGAATATTCTTGATGAGGTAAATTCGACTGAATTCTGATAACAACAGATGTTGTGTACGAACCAATTAAAATAGGAGGCGACAATTTTTCAATTTCTGAAATAACCAAAGAAAAATTCTGTTATGAGCAAAACAAGAGTGCACATGTCAAAATTAGAATTGAGTTAGGATTTCATTTCTTCAGGAATTATTTTTTTTAACTAACTAGCAGTTACATGAATCATTTTGCGACATTGAAGAGTCCAGCAATTCTTTCTGATATAATGGTCTACTACAAGTCACCTTATTCCTAGGACAACCATATGCTTAGCTCAGAGAGTATTATTAGCAGTTTTGCTGATTGAGCTTGATTGTAATCATATTTAATTTCATATTTAATTTTCTATATTGGCACATTTTAGTGGATACATCATGCTACATCATAAACTGTTGTGAAATTTAATAAAAGGCATCATTCTGCCAAGGCTACTGTAGCATAATAAATAAAAATAACATTTTTAGATGCTACATTTTTGAAATTTTAAATTGACCTACCCATACATTATATTGACCTATCTATTGGGTGTATTTATAGCTACAATTCAGCTTTGATTCCTTTTAGTAAAAGGTAGATAGAGCAACAAATGTTGCCGGATTTGCTTGCTAAGCACATTGCCTAATGATGTTGGCTCAATCCTCAGCAAAGAATGGATAAAAACAGTGAGCTAAAAAGGCTTAATTCACCATATTTTAAACGAACTCTTCACTTATATCTTAGTCTCATACGCGATATAGCCAAGAAGTCATGCTGGTATAAAAACAAAGCTTTTATACACCTTTGCCCAATTTTATATCTTTAAAATGATTTGCGGGATTAAATTTTATGTTCAAAGGAAATTAAAAAATTATAGAGTCTACTGTGTAAATTTTATCACATAACAAATATTATTTAATAAAATTGATGAAATATCTTTTAGCAAAAGGGTCCACCAAAAAAGAGTCACATTCCTCCAGTTTCAAAGATACAAAGGCTCGCAACAACTCGATTATTTGTTTACAGGCACAAGAGACACAGGGTATTGCAGTATTGTGCAAGACTTAATTGTTAAGCAAAGGCAGGATATTTTTGTTGTTAGAAAATGAACAACCTTAAAAAGCATAATCCATTATTCTAATATACTTGACAAATGATAGTTAAACAAATGTTTGTTAATATCACTGTACCTTGACAGGTTCCCGGTTTGCGCGGACTACCAGCAAAATTAGTTTTACATTCACATGTGAAGCTGCCTTCAGTGTTTGTACAATCTGCATTGACTGCGCAATCATTGGTCAATTCGCTACATTCATTTATATCTAAACAACAATGAAACAAAAATGTGGTTAGGCAGATATAAGAATAGAGGTTTACAAATAAACACTATTTTATATCAAGCAAGCATTTGAATTTTGAACTAATAAAGAAATAAGGCTGCAAAATATTATACTAGTCTGTCTTGTGTGCTAATGGGTGGCCAGTTAGCTAAATTGGTAAGCGTTAGAAACAAGCTTGGAGCTACTCATTTCTAACACTTTGGTTTTGTATCCAAAATGAGATTATTATACGCAAGAAGATTGCTGGGCACCATATTGATACGAGGGAAGGCGCGAGGGGAAAGACGAGAATACGGCTCAACCATATGGTGAACCACAACCTCTTGTGCAGACACCAGTTCCGAATCGGGGTGAAAGTTTTTGGCTTATCATATTTCTCATGTTTTCCTGTGCATGGACCTGGTTCAGTTTGTGGAAGAAACCGTAAGGTAGAGGGTAGGAAAAAACACCACCCCAAACTTGGAGGTATCTGCACAAGAGGTTGTGGTTCGCATTGCCGCAAGTCGTATTCTCAGGTTTCTTCTCCCACAGGATAAAAATTTTATCCCGTGTTAACGAAATATACATTTAATATTGTATTGTTTTGAAAAATTTCATCAAATTACAGTAGAGTTGGTTTAAAAAACGCAACAAAGATTCCATCCCACTGAACCACTGCAGTGATGGCAAGGTTGTCCGTGGCGTTTTGTAATGTAAAGTAATTTCATTGCTGATGTTTGTAACAGTAAGTTTTTTCAAGGATATTGAATTCTTCTCTAGATAGGTGGGTGGTAAGCAGCAATAGAAAAATGTTATCTGTTGATATTTGGTAAGAAGAAGTCTGAGAACCACCAATGTGTTAAATTCAGGTGACACATGAACCAGAGCTATATTGTCTCTTGGAGACCCACTTTTTGATGTTCTGTTGACCATGTCTAGGATTGTTGTACATATAGAAAATTAATCAAATACCTACCAGTGCAATTTGTTCCATCACCAGTGAAGCCAGTATTACAAGAACAAGTGAAACTTCCTTCCGTATCGTCACATTTTGCATTTATGTGACATGGACTACTTTCAGCACATTCATCAATATCTAAAAATTTTAAAATTGAATTTTAAAAAATAAAGCTTTTTTAAGTTAATCTGTTAGCGCAAAATCCCAATTAGAAATATTATTTTGTTAGGCATTGGCCACAGATGGACCGTGTCTCAGCGGTGTGATCCATTACTTACCTACATATCATTATTCATTGTGTGGGGGTGGGGGTTCGTAATCACATTTTTGGGGCAGAGAGGGATCCGAAGCTCCGTAAGTATTCATTGAGTAGTAAATCAATAATAGCATAATATATATATTTTTTAATTTGAGGCAAGCAAACATGTGTTGGTGTCTTCAAATATATATTAAAACTTAATTGTTGGCACTTATTTATTGAACTTTATATTAAGTTTTGTTAGCTTTCCTGATAACTCTGTCAAGTATAATGTTTATTGGTATTGTATTGCCTTCTGTGTCGACAGAGGTGTCACTGCAATAAACTATGTCCATTTTACCAAAGCATCAAATCAAAATACGTCATAGAAGTATATTATTATCTGGAGATAAATTCAGGATAAAATTATTTGTACACTTTGTGTGTGATACTCTTGTTTATTTGCAATTGTATTCGCTTGGTGTACTTGGTGAAGTTGATGCCTGCTATTGTTGAATATTTATATTGTATTCAGCGGTGTATGTAACAATGGAGCAAGGAAAGCCTGGGTCTGATTGGGTCATGATCACAACTAATTCCTGATCGTAGACTAATATTTTGGTTAAATTTAGGCTATTTAGCTAACTGCTTTGTTATGCTGTGGTTATGATATTATTCTGTTCAACAATTCTAAAAGATAATTGCTATCAATTTTTCTATAACTCAAACAAAAACATCGTATTTTTTCCATGAAGTAAGCCTGAGTGAAGGCATCAAACTAGCATGAAAAATGTCGAGAAGAATACCAAGTACACATGCGAAAAGGATAAAATAGTTAAAAAAAATAGTTAATTAAATAGTTACCGTAATTAAATATTATCCTAACTTTTTGAAGTAAATTAGTATTTTATTTTTCATGTCATTTGTCAGATTAGAGCAGGACTCTATTAGAGTGAGGAATTCACATATATAGATAATAGTTTTAAAATAGCTAGTAGTAAGTATGTGTCTATCCATCAAATAGGGTGACCAAAATCGAGTATCCTCCAGTTTCGGGATCAATTCAAACAATTTCCTGAATTGAAGCAAAATAATAATACGATAATGCTATTTAAAATGGCATCGTACAACTAATGAAATCAAAAATTTTATATATTCTCCGAACATTTTAAGTTCTACCATCCTAACATTAAAATGCTCACAACGCGATAATAGGAAATGGTATCAATGATGAAAATTTTGGGAAGAATGAACTAGTACACTCTCTATATATTAGATTGTGATATCTACCTAGTTTTAGAAGTCTTTTCTATTTTGGGGCAGCTAGGGAGTACAAAGGATCATTCACCAAGTTCACCAATATGCATGAAGTGAGAAGGCACAAACTTCTTTGTAATAAAATAAAATTTATGATTGGATTTTATTGTTATCCCTGAAAATAAGTAGATTAGAACTTTATTGTGTCAAAATAGAAATATATTAATTTAATAAGTTTTTTTATATTTGTACGAACCGGTACAAGATTTTCCATTCCCAGAATACCCCTCTTTACATTTACATGTATAGGTTCCTACATTGTTTGTGCAGTCAGCATTTGAATCACAATCATTTGCAGGATCTTCACATTCATTTATATCTGAATCAAAATCACTACCAATTAGGATGTGGCTTAATTAAGGAGAATTGCTGCCCTGTAGGCATTAGAATAGTCCTAAGGTATTACCTGCTTGCCCCAAGAGGTCACTAAAAAAGGAAAGAAGTTGCAAATGATTTTTTTGACACCATTCACTGTTACTATACCAGCTTAGTTTCAATTGGGATACTTTTGCTGAGCGTGATGTTGCTGGTATCACATTTTGTAGTAACTTATTGGCATTTGAGTGGCTGTTGCTTGGTTCCATTTAGGCCATAGAACAAATTTTATAAAAAAAAAACATTTTTGTCATGTTTACTGCATGTTGAAAAAATTGGGTTCATGTTTTGGTTGAGTTTGGCAAACAAATCCCATCATTGAACAGGCAATAATACCGGAAATCTACTTGAATCCACCAAATTGAAATGTGCATGTGTTTCCAACAATTTGTAACAATGCAATTTTCTAAGGATAGAATACACTTTACTTGACTTGGCTGACAGTAAAAAAATAATTGACTTGAGCCACAATATTGCCACTTCTCATTGGTTCAGAAAACTTACTTCACAGTCGATATCAATAGACTAAAAGTACACACGTCACTGCCCTATATCGACACCAAATTTCTTGATTCTGTGATTTTTCTTTTAATCTATTCAAAATGCCATTGAACTAGTGATTTAATAATAAGAGAACCAATAGAGTAGACCATTTCAATGCTATTATCTACCAAGTGAATACTTTTTTTTGTGCTGTCATAATTTTTTTTTGCAAAAGTTTATTTGTAAAACCCTCCAAAGCTAGGAAGCCGATTTTTACAAAAATTATTTGAAAATCTCTGACCTGAGCAAGAAAATCCATCGCCTGTAAATCCTTCAAAGCATTCACATGAAAAACCTCCATCATCATCTTTACAGGTTGCATTGTTACTGCAGTTATGCGATTTGCTGTTTTCACATTCATTAATATCTGGTATAAAAAATGAAGGATAGATATCCAGTACCAGATTCAAGAACATTTGATAGAAAGGGAGGGGAAATGGTTCAAGCCATAAAATTTCTGATGTTATGATGTGCACAGCACGCAAAATTGTTCTGGACAAAGCCTACAATTTTGCTGCTGAGTAAATAAAATAAAAGCACGCTGAGAACTGAAAAATATAAAAATTCAAAATTTTTGAATTTTGAGGCATTAAAAAGTTGCCAATGGTCACAATTCCAAACTATATTATAATGCAAAAATGTTCAGCAATTTTTGTTTGTTTGATATATTTTTTTTTTATTTTAGAGTAGCCAGAATACAATAAAAGTCTCAATCCTGCTTATATAATAGAATCATTCCCAGGATCTTTTTAAAAGAGTTGGTACGGGTTTTAGAACAATTCTAAGGTATTTTCTGCATGCCCTAGAAATCGACAAAATGGAAACGGTGATAAATGGTTTTACTATCATCCATGAGAGATGCCCCTCCTTGCACTTAACCGTGGAAGTTCATTTCCGTTCGGAATATTTTCTGAGCTGCTGCTACTACTACATTTCTTTGTCATAAAGTGGCCATAAGTAGCTACTTTCATGCACAACTTCCAGCCCTTCTTGCAGTGTATTTCAAAAAAAAATAACCATATGCCGCTGTATTGTGTAGGCCAACAACAATATTTATCAACAACTAACATGCATTCAAGCTTACCTGCGCAGGTTTTTCCGTTTCCGGTATATCCTTTTTTGCAAGTACATGTGAATGCATCAGCAGTATTTTGACAATCAGCTTGTTCAGAACAGTCGTTTGTATCAGAGCTTGCACATTCATCCACATCTAAGTAGAAAAAATATATTATCGTCAAATTTTGTTTTGTGTCAACAAGAGTTCTACACACATACCTAAATTTATTTCTGCTACACTTTGCCTGACCAAAGTAAGACGCAGACAAGCACTTTCAGCAAATGACAACGTTTTGTGTGGTACAATTCTGGCTCATGTGGAAAAACACAAAGGTATGGCTGTTAGGGATGCTACTTTTAGATTCAAGATCAAATTGAATCGAATTCATCTCCAATTCAGATAAATCAAGTATTTGTTTTTGCGAATCAGTATAAATTTTGCAAGGATATACATTTTGTCTAATTTTTACATGATTTTACAGTTCATCAAAACTATTCATTCACACCTAATCAAAAATTCAATTCTGTCAAGTATGATGAATAGATGAACTGTACTCTAATGGCACAATCCAGGGGCTCACATCTAACAAGCACACTCATTTTCTTTGCGTCTTAAGAAAAAAAATTTTTTTTTTGTAGTCAAATCAGATTTGATAACATTCAATTTGAAATAGTACAATTTGATATTTGAAACGAAAATAAATGTATCTGAAAGTTACAATCCCAAGCTGTGTATTGTATATTTCATCTTGTTATTCGATAGCTTTCATGGTATATTATTTGATGACAGCTATTCTGCTACTCAGAAACCTGTACAAAATGGGTTTTATCAGGAGGAAATTTAGCAAATGGCAATATTTCATGATATATCTGTGGCTAGAAGATTAAAATTTCCTCTTTTGATGGTTTGGTAGTAAACGAATTGTATAAAAGGTTCAAAATCATCAATACTGCTATGAAATAGTTCTGTTGATGGTTTTAAAGCTTTTTTGTCCTTCCGAATATAACTTCAACATTCCAGACACCCAGAGAAAACCAATATTTTGTCACCCATATTCGTTCCAGAGTCCAGTTTGACTGGTCTGTTATTTCTAATGATTACTTTACGTATTTTCAATGATTCCAACACACAGTATATACCAAATGGGGGATGAAATTATGCAAATAAGTCACATATTCCTCTATTTTAGTTTAATTAGAAGTAATGTTATTTTTCGATTATTCTTTAATTAAAAATTGATTCATTTCATGGTAAATTCACAACATATATCAAATTTTATATTGCAAAATTTGACATAAGTCAGGCGGTAGAAGTTTTTACCATTTTCCAGGGCAGATGCCACTCACTGCAGCACTTCACCATAGGGGATCAGGTCTGTTGGGGATGTTTTCAGCTTAGAGTGCAGTTACTGGTAATATATCTTGTGGTACCCCTTTTTGATTAAATGGACGTTAGTTGGTTCCTTTTAGGCACAGCTTCTATTGTGAATTTAAAAAAATTTAATAGCAGTAAATATAGTTTTAACTATTGCGCTAAATTAATGAAACAGAAAAATTTTCCTTTGAAATCTCAGCAAAATAATGTTGATTTCAAATGAACAATAAACTTGACATACCTGTTATACAATTTGAAACAGATGCGACGTCACTTTCGCATGCGCTGTTGACACTTTTCAGATTAATTGTATATTTTTCACCAATCGTCAAATTGCAAATTTCAGCAGTTCGGTCAGCGAATGTTAAATCTACTTTTGCAAATTTATTTTCAACAACAGATGCAAGATATGATGTTGCAGATACCGTTTCATTCCAAGTTACCGTTATGCATTCTTCTGTTTTTGGAGCACAGACTAGATTGGCTGGAGCAGCGGGGCCTTAGAAAATGAAAAATCGCATGTCCATAAGTAAAAATTAGAACCAATTTCTATATCTAATTTCTAAGATATTCACAGATATTTGTGAGTTTTGTATTACCGGTATATGATATCCATTTCCAAGCAAATACGTCATTTATTTCTTAAATATTAAATAGTTTTGTTGCGAAAAATGTATCACAAAAATTTAACCAGGTGGGGTTCAGCAAATACTGGTTTACCTTATGCCAAAAGTTATAATAAAAAGAATGTTATATGTTAAAAGAAGAATATAAATTACTAGACATGAGGTTCAAGACTGTTTCAACGCACATACATAGATTTATTTCTGTAATGTTTCGTCCGACCACGGAGAGAAAAAATGTCACAGAAATATATTTATATTTACGGATGTAAATTTGTGTAAGTGTGTAGAAAGACTCTTGAACCTTTTTGTCTTATAAAAATGTTAATGAGTGAAAGATAACAATTATTAAAACACTGGCAGAAACAATAAAATACCATCACAAGTATTAATCAATTAGGTAAATTTCAACTCTTCAAACTTACAGGTGTAATGAGGTACATCAAAAAGTAATTTCTCTCCAACATTTACTCTCAAATTATATACTGTTCCAGGAGACAAGGAACTAAGTTCTGTGTTGGTGTTGGTCTGTGAAATAATAAATACTGACATGGGTCACAAAGCAAACGATTGGATAAACGAGAGTGAAATGGCACATATTTCTCCAACCATAAATTAATATCATATTAATAACGTCAAATTATTTCAATTAGATCATTAACTTCAAAGCAGAAGAAATGAAAATCAAGGTGAAGATCAAGTTATCCAGCAATCTCTTTTATACAGGATTACAGCCCAGGACGATTAAACATACATAGCTCAAATTGTATTAATAAAACTTTTACTGACTGATCAGGTGCCTATCCATTACTAATACGAGCATGTCAACTACAATACATATTTTAATAAATAATTAATTAAATATTATTAAATAATTATAATATTCAAATAATAATTTGATAAATAAATAATGATTTATAATGATAAATATAAATAAATCAAATCAAACCTCATTTTCAGTGTTACCAGATGCGCCAGTTATAGTATATACTGATGCGTTTTTGTATGAAACCCATGAAAATGCTATTTTGTCTTTAGTGACCTCAGTTACCATCCATATCTCTGTTTGAAAAAATGAAAAAATTAGTTTTAAATACTGACTTTACTGAACACTGGTACGGAATAACCTTTCTGAGTTGCGAACTAGTGAACAAACAAACACAAATACTATATATTTTACCTTGTTTAAAGTAGTTTTTGACAAAGTATAGCTAACTTTAAATTTGATAATTTAAAAATAAACTATTTTGTTTCTAGATATGCAATCTTCGAGTCTGTGAGATAGTTTGCATGCTATGTATGCATAGGAAAAAATTTTGCAAATCGGCAATTTATGAGCATTCTAATTGAAATTAGTGGGAAAACTGTAAACCACCAATTTTTTGTTGAATAAGAAGACAAAAACACTTTTTCACCACAAAATATAGCATAAAGCAATAATATAAATTTGATACATTCATATGGAGCGGTAAGACAAAGATAAATCAGTTATGCCCTACAACTTATAAAAGGTTTATTCTGCATGGCGACTGTGGAACTGTTGAAAAATATTAGCTGCAGATGTGCCCAATCAGAAATTTTATTCTATCAAGTGTTATTCACAGATGGATCACGCAGTTAGGGGAAGGGCGCCTTGAAATAATATGATTTGATGAAATTTTTTTCAATTGGCAAAAGCGCTAAAAAATGTACAATACATACTTGAAGACACAACGGATGTAAATGGAGACATTTTCGTCGTTTTATAAGCAACAGAAACATTGTACTCGGCCATAGTTGGATCTTCCGCATCAATAAAATTATCAATGCTTGTTGATGTAACTTCTCGTGGGTCAGATGATGAAGAATACTTGATAACATAACTGGTATCAATAGCAGGTACTATCACCACTGCCTCATGTTCAACATTAAAACCGTCTTTAGTGACATTATAAATTGAAACTTCAGATACAGTTTCAGGGCCTAAAATTAAACGAACAACATGCCAGAAAAAAGGTTGAACGTCTTGATTGATCGTTAATGTTGAAAATTGTCTGATTGATAGATTTGTTCAAAGCCCTTCATCATAAAAGCAATATGAATAACCTTGTTCGAATACTATAGTTACAACAATAAAAAATCAGCCAAGAAGTTTGTTGTTTTGAATATTATATATTCATTGATAAATTGATTCTATGTTAATTGTTGATACTGATGCTGTTTAAATTTTATGTTCTTTTATGCTCTCAAATCCCAATATTTTGTCAGAATTGACAAAAAAACTTCAAAATCATGAACGCTGCTATTTCATAGCAGTATTGATGATTTTGAACATTTCTACACAGTTTGGTTAGTACCAAACACTTGAAAAGAGACAATTAAAAGCTTTTAGATCCTGAAATATTGCTTTCTAGCTGAAATTTCTTCTGATTGAACCAATTTTTTCCGGCCTCTGGGTAGGAGGGTAGACGGCATTCTGCCAGTCTACAATATTGTCTCGAATGCAACATTCAATATGAATTTCTTAAAAATTCTTAGCTGTATACATACAAAAAGACCAAACAAATCTGTTCGCTAATAAGTGGCTGTCGGTACAGGACCTTGCTAAGAGTAATACACTTTGATGAGCGACTGTAAAAAATATACCTTGTTTATTAAATAGTTTACCTGTGGTAGCAGAGGCAGTAGATTCTGAGCTGTTTGCTGTTCCAACAGTTGCAACAACTACGATATTGTATGTTGTATCTGCTGTCAAATCATCAACCTGTTTGCTGAAAGTTCCGTTCATTTCCTCATCAGCGGCAATCATGACATCAAATCCAGGATTGCTTTTGAATGAGATATAATATGACTCAGCAGTCTTCACTTTATCAAATTTTATGACAATGCTGTTTCCCGTTAATACTGTAACCATGAGGTTTGATGGTCCTTCTGATTCTATATTGAATAATCAAAGATCATAAATTAAGCCTTATGAAAATTATTAGGACTATAAATGGATTGAACGTATTCAAACTGAGTAATATGCAATTCAAATTCCCATAGTTTAAATATTGTTTCAATAAATTTTATACTTTCGGACAGAATGACTGCAAATCCAAAATATTAAGTATTTATTTTTTTTTTATTGAAATTCACTCAAAGCAAGGACGAAAGCAGTGCTTAAAAAGGAACCAACTAACAGCCACTTAATCACAAAGAGCTACTACAAGATATAGTACCAGAAATATCCCATACAAAAATGAACCGCTATAGTGAAAGTGTAGTGAGTGCTATCTGCCCTGGGCGATGGTAAAAATCTTTACTACTTCTTTGTTTCCTTTTGTCGCCTTTTACGACACGCATGAAATATATTACAACTATTCTAAATTGGGGCTATGCAATACACAGGGCTATAATACACTTGCATATCAATGACATGCTATAATTTCAATAGAAGCATATTCTTAATGCCTCATAAATGATGAACAATCATATGTTAAATTTTTTTCATTGATTTGATGCAAATTGTTTATTGAGATTAGATGACATGTGAGTTTGCGATGGTAGATGTTCTTTTTCATATGCTGGTACAATATGAGAACATCGTACTAGCAACCGCTTATTTGGCTCAACTTGCTGACCCTATATACAGTATTTTGTCGTTGTAAGTTGTAAAAGGAAGCAACGAACCCTATTATACCGTGGTTTGGTTCTGTGTTCAATATTTTCAGCTTGTCATGTAGTTTTGTAGTTATGGTTTTATATTTTGTGTGAATTTTTACCACATATTATTAGTGGTCGTTAGATGATTCCTTGCTTGCAATGCTTTTTAAATAAAAAGTCGCAGAGAATGACAGACTACCTGAATTGAGTTGAGGTAGTATTGTTAATAGGAAAAAATTTCATTTACTTGTTTCTATAAAAACACTGAAAAAGTTGAACAACATGAGATCAAGATCCTATTCGACATATTACCATATTTACTTACCAAACTTTCACCAAAGCATAGTCTAGCGTTGTCAGGTATTGTGACACAATACCTGACGAAGCCAGACTATGCTCTAGTGAAAGTATGGTAAATATCTGATAACACAATACCTGGCGAAGGCAGACTATGCTCTAGCGAAAGCTTAGTAAAAAAATCTTGTATTACGTGGAATAGTATCTTGATCTTTCATAGTTTATCTCATTCATAGTTGATTTTAATCAGGTATCCTTGTGGCCTTGGTCGCACACAGATCTATCTTTACAAGAGGAGTGAACAGAGGAGAGACAATTCATTGCACAACTAAAAAAGTTGCTTTATATTATTTCTTTCAACTTACTCGTTGTAATAATAATGTCTGCGGTTTTGTTTGAGAATCTTGTTGTTACATTCTTTACAACTGCTCGAACTGAAGTTACAATTGGTGTGTTGGAAGGAAGATCTGTCACTGTAAAGCTAGTATCATTCGTACGCAAAGTGCTGTTCGAACCAGAATACTTCACTGTAAAATATAATGATATAATGAAGGATTTCTAGAATAGATGAAAATGCTGATTTCCAGTGATTAGCGTTTAGACCAACAATTTAAAAAAATGTCACAGAAATAGGACATGAGCCATTGATGGCCCTTTAATATCGAACATAACCTATCAATGGCCTTTCATAAAAAACATGTTTTAGGACTCCCCAGTTCCTTGATCCACATTAATTTGCAGGAAGGGAAAAGTCATAAAAAATGACATTTCAACAATGAAAAAATATATATAAAGAACCCTGCACATACCAAAAACTTGATATTCGAATACATTATCAACTGGATCCCAGGAAATATTAAATTGTGAAGTTGTGATGCCGGTAATCGTAACATTCTCAGGTGCTGGTGGATTGGTTGCCGCCGGCACTGATGAGAGAAAATAATGTTGCTAATATGTTGAGCAGACTGAATGAAACGAGGTTTGTTTCTGCATTTGATTCATGTTTTTAGCAAATGAGTGTATAATGTTCTTGTGCATAGACTCCCACATGTTTTGGTAACCTTTTGAGCATTGGCACTATCGTTACTTTGAACAAGGGTGCGTATTATCTTTCAAATAAATTAGAGCACAAGAAAAAGAGAATAACAGTATTGTAAAATACACCGTGCAAACAAGCCTTGTAATATAATGAAATTATCTATTATAGGATAAAGTGTGACTATCATATTTCCAATAAATATTCATCAAAAATTTTAAAATTGTTAATGAAATATTTTTGAAATCATACAATAACAAAGTTTAACCTAATGCCTCGAACTAGTGAACAATTATAAATGCCATAATAAGATATTACTCACAAGGTGTAAGTGTAAAATCAGGATCATCTATTGTAACATCATCTAAAGTTTCATTTGCTGTTACATCAGTTTTTACATCCATTAATGCTTCCACACTTCCAGGACTGAAAGAATCAAACAAAATAAATTTAATGATCAATATAATATTAGGGAGGATGTCACAAGCGCTGCAGTACTCATTCGGCCGATGACCGAGTATTTAGAAAAATATTCGGACGAAAAACCAAGTAGCTCGGCCCTTCTCTTAAAATTAACAGGCACATCTGATATCCATGCTGAACGAGCCTAGTAGTGCTTGTTTTACAATCACCCAGGGCAGAAAGCACTCGATGTACTCTATTATAGCTATATTATATCAGTAGTAGTCAGTCTTTTTTAGATGTTTTCCATTTAAGCAAAGTTGGTGGAATATTTCATGTAGTTCTTTACCATGTTAGGGACTTTCAAGTCTTACCTTAAGCATAAAAAAGGAGGCGAAACTATTTGGAAAATGTTTTATGTAGTTCATGGGTCCTTCGCTCATTTTTTTAAATCATTTTGAAAAAATTAATTTAATCGAACTTACAATAAATATTGTATGTTGATTACGACAAAAATGCTAGAAGAACCAAACATAACACTTCTAAATCGGTTTATAATGATTATGGATGCTGAACTTGTTAAATCATTGTACGCTGTAATGAACGTTTGACTTGCAAGCGTCAAGGATGCAGATTCTTCAGGCAAATCTGTTAAATATATGAAATAAGTTCTGTAGCCAACGGCAAAACAAAAATTGCTTATTGAGGCAGATAAAATATGATATCTTTATAGTAATTGAGAATATCTACCAGAATGTTTTATCCATTTAAATAGACTTACTTGTATCCGTACTATATGATTCCCATCTAGATCCAATTTAATAAAATTAAACATGATGAAACATTTGTAAAAGTGTTTAATCTGTACATCTATCTGACAGATAGTAAAAATTAATAAATTTCTAAACATCTTAATTATGTTTTGTTTTTGCTAATCAATTTAATTTCCTTTACGCTGCGACAGTAATTTAATCATACACAATGCCCCACCCCACAAAAAAATCTTCGGGTTCGGTTATGTTACTGTCATTGCTGCTCATCTAGCTGCTAAAAGCATTTCGTCAGATATAATAAATCTATTTTAATATTTGAATAAATTCGAAATTCTAGAAACTATTTTTATTGTTGGGATTATGCAATTTTCAAATAAGGCTATTTCTATTTTTCCATTTGCTTATGTTGTTTTAGCTACTCACAAATGCCCCAGAAAGGAGTAAGATTCATAATTATGAAATAATGCATATTTTATGATACAATCAAAAGATATAATTTGGACAAACTTAAGACAGGGATTGGCCGTTCATAGTTGTAAAATCCATCAGATTTATACTTGACAAAACATGTTTCAACCCATTATCAATGGAAGACCTCATTGTTATTTCACAATTTAAATGGTCAAAGAGACTTGGTTACTTTTGGTCACCATTTCTGACTTTCCTGGATTTTTATTTGAAGAAAAAATTACCTGTAGTTAAAACAAGGGGATCACTGAAAATTGTTGTAACAGAGAAGCCATTTTGTAATATTGTAACCCTGGTTCGTACTGTATATTGGACACCCGGATCCAAATCTTCTACATCAACTACAAGTGTGTTTTGTGCATCAGTAAAAGTCAATGTGATTCCATCTGCTTGTCCATCAGATCTTGACACAAGGATCTGCATTGAATTAAAAAGTTATCCCAATATAGAAAAATGGCTCCATGACACTTAAGAGATGATGAAGATGGTTTTACAATTGCCCATGACAGATATCCCTCACTACACCTCATTATAGCGGTTCAGTTCTGTTCGACATTCTGCTTAGAGTGCAGTAAATGGTACCACATTTTGCAATCTGCCTTTACCATATAAACAGCCTATTAGTTTAGAGTCATTGCATCTGGTTTCGCTTAGATTGAATTTCAATAAAAATCGCCTTCAATGTAGGACTGAACAAAACCGAATCATTTGAAATTTTAATATAATTCGAATATTTTTTTAAATTGAATCGAATCACTAATTCCACATAAACAACAAGTATCCCATTTGTACTATCACAATGTGTCTCCATCATGTTTTTATATTTTAACAGCAAAATGATATCGATTTTAGTCGAATTTGACCGAAATTGAAATGAAAATCCTAGTTTATTTAGCAAGTTTTTGTTCCTATGAACGATTCATGATTGGTTCGAATAAATTGTGCTTCGAATCGATCTGAATCACCGACTCGAAATACCCAGCCCTACTTCAATGAGATTTCAGCGTCACAATATCAAAATTCCATAAAATTGAATTCTAATCTTCGCAGCATGATAAGTAGTAAAATATTTCAATAACGAACCTTTGATATATAACTGCATACTATCACCAAAAGCATAAGAATATCTCTCATAATGAACAAGTATTTCAAACTTAATTGTTAACTGAAAACCACAGAAGGATTCAGTAATAGTCAGCCACTTGTAGGGTTGTCATCTTTTTTTCATCAAAATTTGCTCAAAGAATGACTGCATTCGAAACTGATCTGATGAAACCACTAGTGCACTAGTTTCCAAAGAGCTACATGGAATGCAGGGAAGCGAACTAAGGAATCCCCATCTTCCACAGATATCTATTGACACAAGTCTTAAAGATATTTCTGGTACATTTATTTTTTAATAGAAAAATGATTTTGACCAAATATTGTTTGGAAATGGTAAATGAAAATATGGACTACTTTGTCATATTGATGCTTTGCTTCTCTTTTTTTCTCAGATCCTTGTGACAGAAGTCCACACACAACCTCATTTTCAAGGATGGTTGAACAATAGACAGAATAGACAGTTCACTAGCCTACTGACAAGATGACAAATTTCCCTTCCGTCCCCACTCTTTAATAATAGACGAAATAAATCTAGTCAACTGGGGAATTCTATGAAAATCTATTCACAGTAAACAAAGCAATTCATAAACAAAATAGTCGTTAATAGTAGTTACCAAAGACAACAATATTACTCACTTCATATGCTCGATGCCTTCTAATGGAAACAAGTTCAATCAATGCAGTGTCTTCAGATACAGATACCAAATTTGGTGAAGGAAGTACTTCAATCTCTGTTAGATATTTGAGCATGAAGGGGATGAAATAATTAATTGTTGTATTATGATCAGAAGAATGAGAAAAGAATTTAATACAAAAATCAGTGAATATAAATTAAAAACAGTGCCAAAAATTTGCTAGAATATGCTTCTTCCCAATCAGAAATATTATTTGGTCCAAAATGTAAAACAGATGGCTCGCGACTCGGTGGCTCATATTTAAGAAATCATGTTTTGGTGGGAAATTAGTACCAGAAAAACTAACATGCCTCGCCAATTTTTACAGATGGAGGAGAAGGCATTTCATAGATCTTTTCGACATGCAATTTACCCTTGCTTCTCTGGGATACCTGTGTGCTGTTAATAAATATAATTGTATATGTCACCTTGGCAATTTCTCCCGTCTCCCGCATGATTTTCAGCACACGAACAACTAAAGGTTCCTGGTTCATTTGTACATATGCCTCGGGGTGCAGGACTACAATTATCAGTTCCGAGAGCACATTCATTGATATCTGTGAAATGATAGTAAATTTTGATTCATATTGATGGTGTAGATTGACAGAATTGAATTTCTGTACAGTATGTGGTGTCTGACCTGGACACTGGTAAAACGACTGCATTGTTACCTTATAGTTTTTTTTATCATGAAACACATGAGTGCTTTAGGGCAATTCCCGGGATATCTACGGGGTTTGTTAGAAATATATTTTTACTTATTTTCATGTAATTCAAAGTGTCCATTTTGTACAAGTTGAGTCAGATTCAATAAAAATGATCACTCATATTCCTATGACAGATAACTTGATATGTTTTAATCATCTAGCATGACTAGTACCAAAGATAACATACCTTCACAAGATACACCATTCCCTGTATATCCATCGTTACATGTGCAAGTAAACGATCCTTCTGTATCATCGCAAACAGCATTTTCGTCGCAATTGTCTTTATCTTGTTCACACTCATTAATATCTAATAAAACGAGTTAAATTATGGCAGAGTATAGGTCACTATTAGAAAACAGCACTACTTTTCAGCTTGCTAAAAGAACAAGAATGGGCCATCCATTATATTAAAACTAGCATTGTCACAATGGCTTATGCTTGACACTCTCTTAAAACCGATACCCATTTACCTCATCCTGCAACAGCAGTTTATCCTAATAAAAAGTTTTCTGCTTTTTTGTAGTTAATGAAATTCACATTCACACAAGTAATGGCAGAAGCACCACCAAACTGCTTTATAAGTGAAGCACATCTTAAATTCAAATACAACCACTATAATAAAGTGCAGGATATGGTATCTTCCTTGGGTTGGATGAACTAACTACCATTTCTTTGTTTCGTTCAAGTCACCTTTTACGACTCTCAGAAAACCCGTCGGGGCAATTCTGAAGCTCTGCAGGGCCTAATGTAATACTGGAGGTTTTCAAATTTCTTATGGGTGAATGGTATCTTCTCAAGCACACCTGAATTGAATTTTGTAATGAAAAAAATCTTTTTTTTTTAAATATTCTTGAAAAGTTTTGTCCCAAGCAAACTTATTTAAAAGGCAAAACAAAGTTTTGATTGGGGGAAAACGTAAAGTTCACATACTGAAAAATTCTGGTTGTTAAATGAATGAATGAGTGAATGCTTCTATTCCAGACCCCAGGTCCATATAAAATAATAGTTCTATACGCATTTTCAACAATCATAAACAAACAAATGTTAAGATTAAATAATAATGTAATTACAATACACTTAATAGCAAGAGCGACATAAATACAAGGATACAAGCGGATATTGGTGTTGGTTAAATATAATTATATTCTCATTTGTATTTTATGTCTGTAAAATCTCTATGTGTCGTTTGCACCATTTTAGTCAAGTATGTTATCTACATATTCGAGTATTTGAACGAAGAATTTTTTTCTTATTGTCTATTTCTTCTGTTCTATCTGTGGAGCTGGTGGAAAGGAAATGTCTCACCAAATTGTGAGGATAGCACAGAGTGATTTGGAAAAAAATCGAGATTTTTCATTTAAAATATTTCCTCCTCTCTCTTAAATTGTTAACAGATTCATTGTGTATTATCACAAAAAAATACTGAAGCATACTTGCACAGGAAACTCCGTTGCCTTCGTACCCTTCCTCACAAGAACAGTTAAATGATCCATCAGTGTTTGTACAAATCGCCTTTTCATGACAATCATCAATATCATCTTCACATTCATCGATATCTTGGGATATTAGAAAAATAAAATGTTAGTGAATGATACATGTGAAATACTTTCTCAAATTATATGTTGTTCCGAATCAGAAAATCATCTCGGAATGAGCTTTATCGAATGTCAGTACATGATTAATTGTAACGGTTAAGACATGATTTATTGTTGGATTATGCAGAATAAGAATAAAATTCAAGTTGTTAGTAAGATTATACCAGTTTATTCCATTCGATGGTGAAATCGATATAACTCGTTTTCAAATATTTTACAAAAAAAAAAATGAAAACGACAAATTCACATTATTATTTTTGCAATTGTTATTTTACGTTTGAAAGCATCTTGAGCCGAATCGCAAAATTCAATGCCATTTTGATTTCATTATAAAACTTGAATTTTATTTCACAATTGACCCATTGAGGTGAAGGAAAAAGCAATTTATTGCATTTTCCTCACGGTGAAAAATCTAAATCCTATCCTGGCATTTTTTTACATGCTTTCAATATATGATGACAAACAAATCAAGGTTGAAGAACGCCGAACCGCGGATTTTTTATTTCGTGTTTACAACGAGGCGCTATAGTATATCACACATATATTTTATTGTGTAAAATGGTGTAATTCGTGAGCAAATTATTCAAAAAAGACATAAAGAAGTTTTCCCTTCCAAGTCTAAAAAAATTTGGAATTTTGCAAAAAATAAAACTTATAATTGTATATTGATGATGT
Source organism: Styela plicata (assembly GCA_963675895.2). Classification (NCBI taxonomy): domain Eukaryota; kingdom Metazoa; phylum Chordata; class Ascidiacea; order Stolidobranchia; family Styelidae; genus Styela; species Styela plicata. The sequence goes on from OZ023145.1 coordinate 12,088,586, forward strand.
ATTCATGTTGAGACGAATAAACATACATACATTCCAACTAACGTGATTCGATTGTCGATAACGACCACAAGATTTACCTTCACAATTTTTCTCATCCCCCGTATATCCAGTATGGCATTCGCAATTAAATGACCCATCTGTGTTAGTACATTCTGCATTATCATCACAATCATCAGTACCTTCATCGCATTCATTGATATCTGCAATTAAGAAATTACATTCGAAATTTCACTTTCAGTTAACAATAACTAAACTGTTCGAGCCATATCAACTAAATGTCCAGTGCATTGAAGCAAAGATATTCTAAACACTGCGACAAAAGTGCAGTGAAGTTACCGTTTATTTGCAGTAATTACATATTACTAAACATTGAGGTGGGGAAAAGCAATTTCATTGCATTTTTTTACGATGAAAAGCTAAATACCATTCTAGCATTTTTCTACATGCTTTGAATGTGTGGTGACAAACAAATCAAGGTTGAGGAACGCCGAACCGCGGATTTTTAAATTCTAGTTTAGGACTAGGCGCAATAGTATATCTTACATATATTTTATTGTTTTGCCCCAAAATGGTGTATTTTGTGAGCAAATTGTTCACAAAAGACGGAGGAACAGTTTTCCCTTCAAAGTATCAAGAGTTTGGAATTTTGCACAAAATAAAGCTTATAATTGTAGATTGATGATGTATTTATTTTGAGACGAATAAACATACATTCAAACTAACGTGATTCGATTGTCGATATTGACCACAAGATTTACCTTCACAATTTTTCCCATCCCCCGTATATCCAGTATGGCATTCGCAATTAAATGACCCAACTACGTTAGTACATTCTGCATTATCATCACAATCATCAGTACCTCCATCGCATTCACCGATATCTGCAATTAAGAAAATACAATCACGATTTCACTTTTAGTCAACAATAACTAAACTGTTCGAGCCATATCAACTAAATGTTGAATTGAAGCAAAGATATTCTCAACACTGCGACAAAAGTGCAGTAAAGTTACCGTTTATTTGCAGTAATTACATATTACTAAACATTGAGGTGGGGGAAAAGCAATTTTATTGCATTTTTTACGATGAAAAAATAAATTAGATTCCCGCATTTTTCTACATGCTTTCAATGGATGATGACAAACAAATCACAGTTGAAGAAGGCCGAACCGCGGATTTTTAAATTCGAGTTTACGACGAGGCGCAATAGTATATCCTACATATATTTTATTGTTTTGTCCAAAATGGTGTATTTTGTGAGCAAATTGTTCACAAAAGACGGAGGAACAGTTTTCACTTTCAAATCCCAAGATTTCGGAATTTTGCACAAAATAAAGCTTAAACTGTATATTGATGATGTATTCATTTTGAGACGAATAAACATTCAAACTAACGTGATTCGATTGTCGATATTGACCACAAGATTTACCTTCACAAATTTTCCCATCCCCCGTATATCCAGTATTACATTCACAATTAAATGACCCATCTGTGTTAGTACATTCTGCATTATCATCACAATCATCAGTACCTTCATCGCATTCATCGATATCTGCAATTAAGAAAATACAATCACGATTTTACTTTTAATCAACAATAACTAAACTGTTCGAGCCTTATCAACCAAATGTCCTGAGCATTGAAGCGAGGATATTGACCATGAGATTTACCTTCACAATTTTTCCCATCCCCCGTAAAACCAGTATTGCATGTGCAAGTAAATGACCCATTTGTGTTAGTACATTCTGCATTAACATCACAATCATCAGTACCTCCATCGCACTCATCGATATCTGCAATTAAGAAAATACATTCTTGATTTTACTTTTAGTTAACAATAACTAAACTGTTCGAGCCATATCAACTAAATGTCCAGTGCATTGAAGCAAAGATATTTCAAACACTGCAACAAAAGTGCAGTAAAGTTACCATTTATTTGCTGTAATTACATATTACTAAACATTGAGGTGGAGAAAAAGCAATTTTCTAGTATTTTTCTTACGGTGAAAAAATAAATTAGATTCCCGCATTTTTCTACATGCTTTCAATGGATAATGACAAACAAATCAAGGTTGAAGAACGCCGAACCGCGAATTTTTAAAATTCGAGTTTACAACGAGGCGCTATAGTATATCCTACATATATTTTACTGTTTTGCCCCCAAAATGGTGTATTTTGTGAGAACATTGTTCAAAAAAGACGGAGGAACAGTTCTCTTTCCCAAGTCTCAAGATTTTGGACAAAGGAAAACTTGAAAAACTTGAAAGTAGGCCCAATTTCCTTCATATTTTATTTTTATTTCCTCCCCCCAAATAGTGCATTTTTTAGAGAAAAAATCGGGGGCATTTTATTTCATTTATTTGTCCCCCCCCCCACCTTTCCTTTCACCACCAATAGTGATATGTAAATCGTGACATATTTCATGAATTCAAAACGTAGATACGTCACCTGAACACTGTTGTGGGTCTAACTTGAGTCAATGGATAAGTTCGCTGCAGAGTTTCAGTTATATTTCCAATTTGTTTAAAATAATAGAATGTCTCAAACATCTTCTTATACCTACCTTGATGCTCATACCGTTAACAACAACCGTTAAGCAAGTATCTTTGCAGTGAATGTGTATCTGTTTTTTGTTATAACAACAACCCGCTAAGTACCTTGCTGAAATGTGCTCTCGGTGGTGAAACGGTCAAACATTGAAGCATTGATATTTCAAACGATACGATGGCGCTCAACCGACTGAGCCACCGAACCGGGTTTAGTTAAAAAAAAATCATAGGGGGAGGAACCTTTACTTCGTCCTTCTGGCGCCAGTGGTTGCTTGAAAAAATTATAATTCATACCTGAGCATGTGACACCATTCCCAGTGAATCCGGTTTTGCATGCGCATGTAAATGAACCATCATTGTTCGTACAACTTGCATTTTCATCACAGTCATTAGTAGTTGAAGTTTCACATTCATCCAAGTCTGTGGCAATGAATTGATTGATATATTTATATCAGATCCAACGTAAAATAATATTTGTGTGAACATGTTTTGACAAGTACGAGTCACTGATGAATTGGACCGAAGGCACGGTTTAAGGCACTGTGCAGATAAAGTGTACACCTACAAAATCCTTAGTAAATGCAAAACTTTTGAAAGAAAAGTTCACCTGAGGACACATAAAATGCCATTTCGGGACTGTTTCGTACAATGAGAAAATGTGTTAAAACCTCTAATAAGATAAGATAATATTATGTGGGTATTTTAGAGTGTGGTCAACACTTGGGAAATTTAGCTTAAATTTGAAATTTATGTAAGATCATATATAAGCCACGGAGTGGTCGAGACTCCTTGGTCTAATCTCTCAGCAGAGTGAAAGAAACAAGTTTTCGAATGTCTGAAATGTTAATTTCATTATCTTCTGATGGACAACTTTTATGGCGTCATAGAGGAAAACAATTATACAATATCGCGAAATGGCAACCAAGGAAACGATGAAAAATGTTAGCTACCAATGCAACAGAAATTACCTGTTAAATTTAACTAGATTCAAAGAGGATTTGCCCAATTTTTATTATCAAGCTAAATCTGATCCAAAAATAGGATACATGAAACGCCTAAAAGTTCATGAGACGGAAAATATCCTCAATTTCACATATTTCTACAAAGCATTTGAGAGAACAAGTCGCGTTCATCCTTAAAAACTGAATTTGAATAGTTTCTGTGAAGTTGCATCTACGGAGTTAATAGTCATTGAAATAAATCCCTTGTAAACAGACACAGCAGATGGAACCAACATAACTTCCAGTACTTCTATTAACGTAACCAATATTGAAAATAATCATCAAATTAACATAAAATAGCAAAATAACAGTACGGGCAATGAGTTATTTGACCCCGTTCTACTAAATGAGGTCAAGATGCCCTATGAAAGTTATTAACCTTCATTCGAAACATACAATTGTATCTGATAGACAGTTTATTACCAAGTACAAAGATTGGATACAAAGATTTAACTAAAATTACAAAAGCTTCCCTGTGGGACATCAATGTAATGTTATATTCTGCCACCATCACTCTATTAGGAAGGCACAGCAAAGTTAAGACTCCATTCGTTAAAAGATCTGACTAAAAAGGGTCTGCAGTCACCGAAAAGCGAATTAGAGAGATTCAGAGGAAATTTCTCATACTCAATGGATTTATGACTTCACAGCATGCTAATCGACCTTTGGCAAAGAGCCAATAAAAGATTTCTCGGAAGCTTTTGCGTATTTACGGAGACGTTGAGATGTTACACTATCTGCCAAACTATCAGAGCTCCATCATGAGCTTAAAATTGATACTTTAAAATAAAAAGCTACGCACACTAGAAATAAGCGCTTAGAAATCAACAAAAAGTTTGCAAAATATCAGAAAAAGCGTTTTCAGAAACTGGGCAGAAAACCAAATAAAAGTGGTTGATCCACCACAAGAAAGAGATTCCGGGACATTTTGGAGTATAAAACACTTGAAGATTCATATTGTAAAAATGCTGAGTAAAAAGAATTCAAAGTAACTGAAGAATTGTTTGCTAAAATTTTTTTTCCCAAGATACCAAACAATAAGGGGCCCGGATGTGATCTTATGACAGCGTTTTGGCTCAAACCTCTCAGAAGTCTTCATCCGAGATTAACTGCAATATTTGAGGATATTAAGAACGGTGTTAGCAGTGTTCCTGAATGGCTAGCCGTGTTTCGAAGCATATTCGAACCTAAAATTCTGATACAAGAAATGCAAAAAATTTCAGCCCAATATCCTGTCAGGATACCTTGTACTACATAGAAAACCACATCATATCGGAACACCAAGATGGGGGTGAGCGAAGAAGTTGGGGCTCTGTTGATGAATTATTAATTAACAAGTCAATACTGGGTCAAGTCAAAAATCATCGCGCAACATGTTTATGATGTGGTTCGATTATAAAAAGGCGTTTGATTCCATTTATCACACTTGGTTAACGAAGGCCCTAGAATTAGCACAGCTGCCCGCAGTTCTAATAAACGCTGTGATGGAATTGACGAGAGTTAGGTCTACAACACTTACTCTGCCAACTGAATCAGGCTCCATACTGAATAGCTCAAGTATAAAACAGGCGTAATGCAAAATGATTGTTTACCATTGATGCTCCTCATCTTGTGCATTAATCCACTCTCATATTTACTCGACCAATTAGGAGGGTATAAAATGGGCCCGCCAAATTATAGGTATGCTAACTTAACACATCTAATATTTGTTAATAACCTTAAAATATTTGCATCTGATGGAGAAATGGGACAAAGGCAACTTGATCTTATTACAAGATTTTCCAACGAAATCAGGGCATTATAAATGTGCATATAAACATTGTAAAAGGCAAGCTTAAGATATTTGGGCCCAATTTGAATTACAGGAGTTGAAGGATGAAACGAGCTATCGGTATTTAGGGCAAGATGAAGACATTGTTTATAAAAGGAGATATAAGCGATTTATTCGTTACGCGGATAATAAGTTTGGCAGAACATTTTTCTTTACAATCTGAATCTCACGTATTACTGGGTAAAGTTTATATACACGAGAAATGAAGCTAATACATGTGGCAGATGCAATAAGACGGAATTAAGAATTTCTAGCGAAGGGACAGCAATAACCTCGATCAAGAAACTTTCGATACGTATCAACACAGTACTCAAATTAGGTCACGAAAATAGTTGGAAATCCAAACCCCAACATGGTTATTTACAGCGACAGAATGAGTCCACCCCTTCTTATAACAAGAATATTACAAACAAATGGATTGTAAACTCATGTCTTTTATGACATGTCGAAGGATGTATGTTTGAAAAGCAGGAACAAGAAATAAGAACAAAACATCTTGATAAGAAGTGGATGGAAAGTCGGATTAATGACACCTGTAGACTGCAAGAAATGCAAGGGAAGATATACAACACGTGCTTTCATCTTGCACCAGTTTCTCAGCCAGTTTATATTTTCCAATTCGGCACAATGCGGTTGCCAAGGCATTAAATGCTAGTATTTTGAATAAATTTGAATGTCAATTTGAATATAACAGCAATATTCAAAATAAACGGACTAGAAATGTGGTGGGATAAATCCATCCAATTTGTCCCATCCGTGCAGTATAACAAGCCTGACATTGTTGCATGGTATACCAATGAAAAGAATTTTTTTATTATCGATGTCTTTGTCCCAATGGAACTAAATATTGTCCGGAAAGAAAGGGATAAAAACGACAGATATGAGCTTTTATCAGCAAGGTTAAAAAGTATGTTTACGGATTTTCAATTTAATGTCGTTTCAATTGTGCTTGGAGCGATTTGGTCAATTACTGATTCCCCAGTGAGTAATATAGAAAAACTGGGCTTCGATAGTGTTGAAGTGGATTCCATCGTAATAAAATTACAACGCAAAGCTGTGATAGAAAATGTAAAGATTGTCAAAATTGTTTTAGATTTTGTTTTTGTTATTATATTAATACTAATACATTCATTTATCGACAGTGATTTTTTTCTTCTGTATTTCACTTTTTATATTTACCCCTACTCTGAGACAGGACATATAATACTTGTTTTTTCTAATGTCTATTCTAGTAAATATTCAGTGCCATCTTCGTTAGCAAAATATTGAATCATTCAATTTTCCTATATTATTTCCATGTATGGCATTTGCATATATCGTTTAAAAACACTGTATGTAAGTGCTATATATGTAAAGTGATATAAGCGTTTCGTAATATTGACCCATTATTTGCATTTATTTGTTTTAATCGTGCATACGGTTTTTCATTTTGACTATTGGTTGTTTTCCAATGCGCATCGTGTATCTGTTGAAAAATAATAAAATTTCAATATCATACATCCATTCAAACTAACGTGATTCGATGGTCGATAATGACCAAGAGATTTACCTTCACAATTTTTCCCATCCCCCGTAAAACCAGTATGGCATGTGCAAGTAAATGACCCATTTGTGTTAGTACATTCTGCATTATCATCACAATCATCAGTACCTCCATCGCATTCATCGATATCTGAAATTAAGAAAATACATTCGTGATTTCACTTTCAGTTAACAATAACTAAACTGTTCTAGCCATATCAACCAAATGTCCTGAGCATTGAAGCAAAGGTATTCTAAACACTGCGACAAAAGTGCAGTTACCGTTTATTTGCAGTAATCGCATATAACTGAGGTGACGGTAAAGCAATTTTCTTGTATTTTTATTGCGGTTTAAAAAACTAAATTATATTCTCGCATTTTTCTATATGCTTTCAATGGATGATGACAAACAATTCAAGGTTGAACCGCGGATTTTTGAATTCGAGTTACAACGAGGCGCAATAGTATATCCTACATATATTTTATTGTTTCCCCCTCAAAATGGTGTATTTTGTTCACAAAAGACTGAGTCCCAAGTCCCAATATTTTGGAATTTTGCAAAAAAGAAAACTTGAATGTGGGCTCTTTTTAGGCTTCTTTTCACCCCCCCCCCCCCACCAAATGGTGCATTTTTTAGCAAAAAAATCGCGGGCATCCATTTTCATTTTTGTAACCCTCCCCCCCTCCCCTTTCCTTTCACCACCAATAGTGATATGTAAATCGGGACATATTCCATGAAATCAAAACGTAGACCACCTGAACGTACGTCACCTGAACACTGTTGTGGATCTAACTTAAGTCAATAGATAAGTTCACTGCAGAGCTTCAGTTATATTTTCCAGTTTGTATAGAATAATAGAAACTCTCAAACATCTTCTTATACCTACCTTGATGCTTATACCGTTAGCAACAACCGTTAAGCACGTATCTCTGCAGTGAATGTGTATCTGTTTCATGTTACAACAACAACCCGCTAAGTGCCTTGCTGAAGTGCACGCTCGGTGGTGAAACGGACAAACATTGAAGCATCGACATTTCAAACGATACGATCGCGCTCAACCGACTGAGCTACCGAGCCGGGTTTAGTTAAAAAAAAAAGTCATGAGGGACCTTACTTCGCCTTTCTGGCGCCAGTGGTTGCTTGAAAAAATCATAATTCACACCTGAGCATGTGACACCATTTCCAGTGAATCCGGTTTTGCATGCGCATGTAAATGAACCATCATTGTTCGTACAATCTGCATTTTCATCACAATTATTAGTTGTTGAAGTTTCACATTCATTCAAGTCTGTGGCAATGAATTGAATGATATATTTATGTCAGATCCAATGCAAAAAAATATTTGTGTGAACATGTTAAGACCAGTACGAGTCAGTGTTGAATTGCGCCGAAGGCAAGGTTTCTAAATTTCTAAATGCAAAACTTTTGCAAAGAAAATTTCATCTGAGGACACCTAAAAAGCCATTTAAGGTCTGTTTCTAGCAACGAAAAAATGTGTTAAAACCCTCAATAAGGCAAGATAATAAAACATGGGTATTTTAGTGTGTGGTCAACACTTGGGAAATTGAGCTTAAATTTGAAATTTATGTAAGATCATATATAAGCCACGGAGTGGTTGAGACTCCTTGGTCCAATTTCTCAGCAGAGTGAAAGAAACAAGTTTTCGAATGTCTGAAATGTTAACTTCATTATCTTGAAATGGACAAAAAAGATGCTAAACCATCAAAACTGCAATTTCATACCGATATTGAAAAATTTTGAGACCTTTCCTACAGTTTGGTTGCTACCAGACTCGTGACAGAAAACCTGACAATCTGTCAGTCCACACCTCAGAAGCATTTATTTAAAAAGACTGTTGTTTTCGACAGCCTATCACCTATCACGTTACAATAACTAAAACGGCTTTGATGTTCATACCTTGTATTTGCGACACCTCAAAACTACCAATTGTCGAGTCTGAACTTATTGCTACAACGGCTGTAAATATTTGTGATGAACTGGCGGAAGTTCCGTCCACTGTTATTTCAACAGACGCTACTACACTTCCAGCTTTGAAGTTGAGGACGACACTGCTAACGTCCGTATAAGGGAATCCTCGATCATCTAATTCAGTTTTCGTTTCCATCTCAATCTGAAATCAAAGAGGATCAAAAAAAAATTTATAATTTGTACTTCAGAATTTATTGAAAATATGTTATCGAAATGCAAGTAAGAAGCTTGATTCAACATATATCAATGTTAGCTTTGAAAAATTTTCCCAGCAATATCTCGGTCAATTGCTCAATAGACAAGGCCAGGACAGCATTTGAAATAGTCAAAAATACGCCATAATCATATTGCAAACTACGACATCATACACAGATACCAGTTACAAGTCGAAGGTAAATTTTTCACCAAACCCTTTACCAATGTTTTGCGTTCATGGCCATGCTTTGTGGAGGAGGGCGTAACGAGAGGCTATGTGACCCGCCGTGCGCTAAGGTGATATCTAGGTATCGTATAAAAACCTCTTCTACGAGATTCTGACCCACGTTGTCATCTATGCAGCGATATGAGAGATGATGACTCGGCGATGTCATATATTACCAATGTTTTAAAGATCTACATATGGAAAATTTCAGCAATGCGTTATTTTACCAATGGTTCGAATAGATGTACATGATTAAATTCCAGCAGAACAGAATAATATATAACTTACAGCATCTTCAAGAGAATCTTTTAGTGACAGGTATTCTGATGATTTTTCATCATTCAAATTGTCATTGAACGTTTCGGCCGTCAAGGTAACAGAGCAGGAAACTACAACCACTTCTCCATCGCCACTTTGAGGAGTAGCTAAAATAAATGAATAATTGTCAGTTTCTAGCATCAGTAGATACAATGAGAAACTGAAATTTTGGCAAAATTAACAGAGAGGCAACGGGAAATTTTTGATTGCAACTTCCCTTTTTGCAAAGGCAGAGAGATAGGATATGCGTAAGGATGGTCAGATGGTCAGACACGAAGGAAATAATTAGGGAAATTCTCAAGTTCACACTCACAGGGCTATATAATAATTCGTACTAAGTTGATTCTAAAATTTTAGTAAATAGCATGCGTGAACACATAATGGAGATTTTCCTGTGTCCTAATTTCCCAATGCCAATGCCCATAAAATGAAATAAAGCCAAAATTGCACATATTTTGTTAAACGTGAGTCACCGATGGATCGCGCTGACAAGACGATGGCTCATGTTTGACAAAAGGAAAGAAAATTTCTGCTTTTTCAAAAATGTCGAAATTGGGGATATTTCATCCCACAGATAAATTAACGTATTATGCAATACCGTCCACCACAGACGAGTTCTCTGTAACATATTATTGAGTAATTGGGAAGCCCAACACCCAGTCGCTCCGGTTTACTGAATTTAGTCCTAATATTTACAATATACACATTCTGGTATAACAATAAGTTTCTGAAACCATTTGTTTTTAACGTGTTGATGGACATTGACCGTAAATAAGTTCTGCCGATGTGATGCTGTTCAGGCTTGGTAAATGATGCATTATTTAAATTGTTCATGCCCCGTTGTACAAGGCTCCACGCATCTTTGACAAAAATAATTATTCGCTTGAACTATTTTCGAATACGTTGGCAAAAATGTGCATCGGCTAAATAAAGAAAATGAAATCGTTGTTGCATGTATACCACGGGGTCGCAAGAAAATTTTTGGCAGAAGAGCAATTTTGGTATTAGAAAATCTTGTGTGAATATGTGTTTGTGTCAACAGAGTTCGGGAATAATAAAGGATTTGCTTACAGTTTTCAATAGTTTCTACTTGAAATATTAACCAAGAAAACCCCGACTGACGGCATGATTAAATTAATGTAATTTTATTTGTCGAAAATTTGATTTGACAAAAGCCGCAAGCAGTGTCTTGAAGGAACAAACTAAAGACCACAAAATTTACTCTAAATTGTAGTACCAGTGACTTCACTCTAAGCTGATATACTCCGAATACAACTGAATCGCTAAAATAAAATGCAGTGAGGCGTATCTGGCACATAGGCGGGTGATAAAAACATCACTTACCACTTCTTTGCTTGATTTTAGTTGTCTGCTTTGGAACAAAAGAAATACGCTTAGACAATTTTGTAGTCCCTATACCTACACGGCACAAATTACAAGTTTTGTCAAGTATGAGTCACAGATGGACCGTGCTTTAGCAGCGAGTGGGTCATACCTGACGATCAGCGGGTCAGGTCATACCTGACGGAACATCTGTAAGTATGACATTTGAAATTTGAGGACGAATTCGAAAAAAAACTTGCTTGTAACTACATTCTATGGGCATATTCGGAATGGGAAATCTCTTATGGCGAACATATGCAACAGATGAACATTGACGCATTGAATTTAAGTGCTTGCTTTGTAGCAAGGTTCCCTCTGAAATCCTATTTTGTCTCGTTTTGGTGACATCTTTCAGCAGAGACGCATACTTGGCAAAGGGTTTCAGCAGCATTTCTTACTTTTTTTTAGGGATGCAATGTGATCCACCAGTAACTCACGTTCAGCGAAGCATAACTTCCCTAAATTTTCCGATCAGTTTTACAATTATGCACAAATGCGTTAAAAGCGTTTAAATTTTCAATGCGCTCCTCAAAAATAATTCACCACTTTTCAGAAGCATTTTTTTTACATCCCCCTCCCTCTCCATTTTTTATTTTGACCATAGGCGATAGAAACAATTTTCGTTTGTTACTAAGTTGGTCTTGTTCGAAAATAAAATTACGTAATTTATTTTAACAGTGCAGCATTTGTTCTGTTAAAAGATTTAAACTAAATAAGTAGTCTAAAGATGAAAAAAATTGTAATAGTCATTTTTGGAGAAGGGTTGGTAGCCTAATGTCACCAGGGATGCGGATTTGTCACAACTCATGAGAATTTTTATGTCCCCGGGGATGCGGATTTGTCACAACTCATGAGTATTCCTATGCCACCGGGGATGCGGATTTGTCACATCTCGTGAGTATTCCCATGTCATCGGGGATGCGGATTTGTCACAATTGATGAGTATCGCATGCTATTAGGGACGCCGAACAGCAGTATCAAAACAATTTGTGAATGTGAAAAGTGGACATGCAGACTACATCACTACTGACACATTAGAAAAATACCTATCACAAAAAATAAAGATCACAAGAAATTTTAAAGAAAATACCCAATATAAACATTTGTATAAAAATAAAATTGAGAATTTATGAACAATATTAAAATGCTTCACGACCTTCAACATTGCTGATTGATAGCAGTCGATGATTCTGAAATTTTTTTTATCTTAAGAAGGCAATAGTTCATTTTCAACGTTTTCCTCAATTATCTGATTTACATAGTTTAACTTTTAGCGAGTTTTCGTCTGAAGTATTACCTGGTAAATTTATTATGTAAAACAAGCAAAAATACCTGGTAAAAGGAACTAGGTAAACGGATAAAGAAATTATGTTTAAGTGTAAATTCCTTCAAAAATATAGTGTATAGTAAGGTTGGTACTTTAGTCCACCATAACTGTGTAAATAATATATTAAAATGGACTAAATGAAGTCAAACGGGGTAACCTAGTCTACCTAGATCTTAATTAAAGTACTGTCATGTTTTGAACATAAAACTAGATTACTTGGTGATACGTCATCCAATTTTGTGAAATACCGTTACGTAGAAACTAGGTTCACATCACAAATATGGAGTATCAGACATTCACAGAAAAACAAGATTTTGTCGACGTATGTTCTGGGATGTTACGCATTTTTGCAAAAATGTCAACCCCCAATGACTTCGTCAATCCACCGTAAACTTCTTTTAATAACAAAGGAAGCTTTTATGCTCACACGCTCAAATAGCTGTGACCTTTAGTTTTAATTTTTTCAATATTTATGCTGGTCATAGTAGACTGATAATAATAATCATCAACATAAACGGTTCATGCCACTTTTAGCTTAAAGATTCGAATCGATTGGAATACATGTTCGATCCAAATGGTCCAAAAAATAACTGTCCTTTCATTTTGAATAGATTACCTGAACTTTTTTGTTTATTCTAACTAATGAAACAACAAGAAAAGTGTATCTTAAATTACTGAAATATCAAAATTAAATTGAACATCAAAGATAATAATTTTTTTTTAAGAAATGATAAAATCTCCTTGTAAATATTGTACTTATTTTTTCGTTTCAGCAGCTGCAAATGCACTCTAAGCTGAAAACATTCCAAACAGGCGTACCGCTGTAATAAAGTGCGGTGAGTGATATCTGTCCAGGGCCATCGAGAAAAATTGTATGACAAATTGAAAAATAAGTATGTCTCATTGATGGACCGCGCCGTCAAGGTTATTCACGCGATAATTATAATTTTATTAAATATCGACCACTTCACTATATTCCCTACCGTACCATAGGCTCTCTTTTATTCACTATATATAATTATTTTACCCACGGCGTTAAGTGCTCAAAAGTTCTCTACACTTTGCGGGCACCCACAAATCGGATCTTAAATCCCCATAATAATTCCAGAATAATAGTTTGTTCGGGTGTTTCGGGTATAAAAAAATTCAATTCAGCAACTCAAATCGATGTGTAGTTCAGATCGGCAATTTTATTTTTCATTTAACATAACACAAATATAATGCGGACGGCTTTAAAAATTCAATCTTATCTTCGAGAGCCTTAATCTCAGTGGAGAGCCTGGTTCGACGTCGATGCGGAATAGGTGTGTGATTTTCAAAAAGTATTAACGATTCAAAACGCACCGATTTCTCAAAATTGGTATACTCTTGATTGACATTTTAAGAAGGGAGCTACTGTAGCTCCAGGGTTGCCCGTTTAGTTCAATCGGGAAAGTGCAGGGAATGGGCGTTATGCTACGCATCTTTGATCATCATGACGGAGATTAGAATACCCTCACGGTGATTCACATAAGCACTGCCCACGGCTTCCTCCACCAACATGAGAAATATGATAAAACAAAAACCTTCACCCGATTTGGAAATGGGGTGTCTACACGAGAGGTCGTGGTTCGCCATAGGATTAAGCCTTAAGAACTAGTCCCAGATGCCTTCAACCATCGTCAAATTCGTTTCTTGAGTCATTTCGGATTATACCAAATCTGTCCATGAACATGGTATACATGAGCGAACGTAGCATAGGAATTGAGCTATCGAGAAAGACCCAATGCAATACATGATATAACATTCAAAAAATTTCCCATATACACCATAATTCTGAAATAATTGCATATAAAGAGTTGATTTTAGTGGGCGACTTTTTCCAGAGGACTTTTCCCCACGTTCCTTAAAAAAATATTTGTATAAAGTATTACCTTTTCTCTATCTCTAACAAACACACTTTCGAGCAGAATATTATTATGAAAGAAGACAGATGACGGTACCATTATACAGAACATTATAATTATTGTTATGGACAATGGAGAGGAGAAGAAATCTCGCACAGTCGACCACGATCCGTGACGTGGTGGCTTACTCGGTTAGAGCATACCCATAGAATGCAATTAAATATGCGTGGGGGGGGGGGGGGGGGGGGGGGGGGTCCTGGGTATGAATGGTTTAAAGAAAAAATTCCAAAAAGTTGTAAAAAGTTCCAAAAAGTTGTTTTTTTTGAATGAATGAATACATTATTGATTCAATGAACATTTGATTTCTATAACACTGTTATATTTTCGCGTCTAATAAAAAAAAACTTATTGATTGATTGATGAAACCAATTCCAAATTGTTCGTATATTTGTTCATTTCATCAAAACGATAGATGTTGTCTTAGAATTTGAAAATCACGGGAAGATTGATATCAAGATTTTACATGTTTTCAACCGAAATACGCCAATAAAATTGCTTCCACAACATTGGGGTCAAATTTTAAAAGTCACAAGAAAAGTCGCTATCAATAGCCATAGAAACGCATTCGCGTCGAAATTTGAAACGATGAGACTTTACAGTTTTAAGCTTGATTGATGAAAAAGAACACGTATGATTTTTCATTTTGCGAAGTTACACTTTGGAGAAAATGCAGTAAAATTACTGTTCATTAACAGTAATGGTATATTTCAGAAGTTTAAATCTGCTCAGTCGATGACATTTATACCAAATATGAGCTGTAGATGGACCGCACCTCGACGGTGCGTTCCATCGACAGCCCATAATTGGCTAAATAAGTCGATTTCATGGTCCTATTAAAATATCACAAATCAAACTAATGTCAAAGACCTGTTATTTTACCGCATCATTATTACAATGTTTCTTGACTTAGATCTTATCGTTTGGGGTTAGTCAGGTGTGTTTCCAATGTTTTATTTTCACGAGGTCTATTCGTGAAAGAGAGATAAAAGCTAAAGTATTTAAAAAAGCATGACGCCCTGTTTATGCATCGCTCGTTCGCTTATGGACACCACAATCTTAAAAACAAACAGGTTTTAGAATTGAAAAAATCTTGAATGCAACTTGAAATGTATAGTAATTACCACTGCTTGCGAGGGATGCCAGCCAATTGACTATAAGAAGTCCGGAAGCAGTACCAAAAGGAATAACTGACGACTCTTGCATGGCAGAAAGATGCTACAAAATGTGACACCAGAAACTGCGCCCTGATTGGAAAACATCTCAAACAGAACTTGACCGCTATAAAGTGCAGTTAGTGGTATCTGCCCTGAACGACGATGAAACTTACCTATCTCATCTACCACTTACGATGGGTAGCAAGATTTTTTTTTCTTTTTCATCAACATATATTTTAGTGGATTCCCCTATAGCTCACAGCTCGCCCGAGTTATTACATCCTGGAGATGAGTTATATTTACTTGGTTACAGTATGATTTGTTTACCGTGATATTTATATTTTTAGAAAAACTCAGAATTAACATACAATCAGTGATTCAGATGACGAAAAATGACGGATGGTTAGGGCGCGGCATACAGAAAAATTACCGATCCGTAAAACTGACGTAAAGCGATTTCTGACGAACAGCTACAAAAAGAATGCGGCAGTGGTTGTAATTTGAACCCGGCCTTCCGTTGCTTTTATACCATGTCACAAAAGTTTTACTTAAATATATTTTGTTAACTTCAGATCACTGATGTGACTCTGACTCTCACTTGGCAAAATAAGGTAATAAATAGTTTGCAAGCCCTTGCAGATCGAAAAGTCCGTTCGATCTCGCTCCCATTTGGCAAATATGGGAAGAAATTTTACTAATGTGAGGTAAAGATGAGTTGCCTCAAAGGATTGAATTTCAGATGGCCCATCGAATAAGAAAACGGTGGTTATATTAAGATTGCTCATGGGGTTGTTTCGCCCTCGCTAGATTTCGTTTAATCACGTGAAACCGTTATTCTGACTAACTTCAAAAGCATGAGGAAATAGGGACTAAATTTTGCGAAATTTAGTCCACGTTTGAATCGCACCTCGAAAAATAGATTTCCCTGTGACTCATACTTGGTAAAAGTTGTATTTTTGTGATCGGCAATCACTATTGCGCTTGGTAAATTGTCGAATATGTTTGTTGCTGGTATCGTTTTTCGTAAGTATACCCCGCTATTTAGAAAAACATTGAAACCCATTGGAAATTTGTATAATTCCGACATAAACTACAGATCTAGACGAGCTAGTTTATAGCTACATTATTTCACAATGTCAAATTTGTCCAAAATGTCCAAATTTTTTTCTCCACCTGCGTTCATCATAAATGCTTCCTGTTTTAATTAATCAATTACTATTATTGAACTAACCAATCAATCATTCATATATTCTCATTTTCATTTTATATTCATGTTGCACTTCGTAAAAGGTATATTCAGATTCAAATACGCTTAGCTATACACGTGATAACTGTCCAAAAGTTTTTTATGGCTCCGGCGCACAATTTTGAACAGACAATTACCAGCTTTCAATCAAATACAGTTTATATTCCAAATTTAATCAAAAATGCAATAAATTTTTTTTTTTGGCTGAATTTGTAATATTTGTCAAAATTTGCACAAACGCACAAACAAGAATAACAACGCTTTTTAATTGAATATGCATCACTATCATATGGATGAAAAATCACATTCGTCGCCATATCCCGATTTTTACTTGATATTATATGTTTTGGATTTTTCAATGCCTTCTTTTTGCTACATATTCTTTCAAATTCAAGTTTTAAATATTATTCAAAAAGTCTATTTTTAAATCGCCACTTTGAAATTTTTTTCACAGCTTGCACGCAATTCTGTGACCGTAATACAGGATACTCACAATATAGCGTCAGACAATAACGTCTGTCAAGTAGTTTGTATATAGACCTCCTCATTCTCTGATTATCACACACAATCAGAAATTTTATTTTGCCAAGCATGAGTCACGGATGGATCTCGTCTTGTCGACGCGATCCATCAGTGACCCATACTTAACAAAACGTGCAGATACATTTTCTGGTTTGGTTACGGGACATTCCAACCAAAAGCATTTTGTTCCAACGAATTTCTATTATATAAGTATATATGATCCATGCACGTATCACACATCAAACTTACAAAGCATTTGAAACGGCGCAAAATTGAGGAATTTCTTATTGTGGATAAGATTTTCCCCTGTGCTGGGGCTCGCTAAGAGCGTCACTGACCCAAAGGGATTATAATATGCTACGCGAGTGCTTACGCCACACCCTGTTATAAACATATACACGGATATTGAGAGGTATCGGGCGGTAATTGAGTGGACAAAAATAGATTTTATGAATCTTCTTATGACATGGATAAATAAAATATGTTATGATAATGTTACTGCACAACTGATGCTCAGGGAGTCAAATAACAAATCTTATATTTTGTTGACTTGAACAAATGATGGATCGCGTTGGCTAAGCGTCAGTGGTTTATGTACTACAAAATCAAAATCTTTGATAAAAAATATTTCAATAGTGGACCGCTTTTTCCAAACCCGCTCCGTCCATGGTTCACACTAAGACGAGCACAAATTTTTATTTACATCTTGACGTACAAAATGCCCAATATTGGATATATAAATATTATTTTTAATTGAAAATTCGCTGAAGGTAAGTATCGAAGGAATATCTAAAATAATGAGCCAACAATTACTCATACTAATTCTACATAAAAGTGGATAGGATATATATAGGGTTTCATTAATTTCCAGCGGGAGAGGAAAGCCGAAAATGCGGTTTTAACATATGAACCAGACACCAGTTTCCAATCGAGGTGAATGTTTTAGGTTCACTAGCGGAGAGGGGTCTAACAAACCTCTGTCCTGGAAAAGGATATGCTTCTTATATTATTTTTTATTGTTTCCCGGTAAATTTTTCACGTTTTTATTTCTTTTAAAGTCACTTTTTAGAGTGGATCACCCCGCCCAAGGCCTTGTACTAGCGGCGGCTTATAGACGGGCAGGATGACATCAAACAGCGCGTTCACAAACTTGTAAACGTGATCAAGAAAAGGGAAAAAATTCGAACCCCATAATAATGTCATAATAAGAGTACCAAAGCATCACTTTGACCTAAGTTGGATTTTTGTCACGGATCGTATTTTTTCCATATTTTTCATGATTGTTGTTAATAATGACAGAGCATTGCCATGTTTACTTAATTCATTCCTCAAACACTCAATTTTTAAAAAAGGTAGATTCAGGAAAATTCTGAGCGTAATTTCATTTTGCAAATGTCTCATCTTTAGAATGTTCGTTAAAATAATACGTCTCGATTCCAAAAAAGTGTTTTTCTTTTTCTTCTTCTTCAAAAAGGCCAATAAATCTAAAGAGTTTTATAAGGATCAAAGGCATTTTACTTTAAACTACAACCGTTTTAGGCACGCACCTTTGTAGTAAATGTGTATCTGTTCTATGTTACAGCTACCCGCAAAATGCCATGTTGAAGGGCGCGCTCGGTGGTGAAACGGTCAAGCATCAATTCCCAACAGAAATTTCATTTTGTAAAGCATAAGCCACAAGAAGACCGCACCTATCAGTGACTGATACTTGACAAAATGAAACACGAGTAAACAAAAGGCTAGAATCGTCGAAGGGTAAAGTAACTTTTCACAGCGAAGATGCGCATGGGTTGGAAAGCTTGCATGACTTGACCACGTGTTGAGCTTATGGGGTGATTTGAGGACTATAAGCTACCTTAAAGCCATACTCTTTTGATGTGCCCAATGAATAAAAGCCTGTGAAATATCAGGCGCAAAATTAGGGGTTTCGGACAACGGAGATTTTGAGCCAGCGTTTATTTTATGAATTTGGGGAACTCCAGCCCTCCTTATTACAAAAATTAGTCTGCATCAAAACAATTTATGTGCTGAATATCTCCATCTAACACAACTAAAGCTAAAGTTTTGTTCTATATACACGACGCGTTTTGATTTTGATTTATAAGCAAAAAAAAGTATTGAGTGTACTGAAGTTTTATCAGAAATCGATATTTTATACGAAACCGAATCCAAATCGGAAATTTTTTATTATCTCAAATTTTCTGTTCATACACTGTGACAAAAGCACAATAAATTTACTTTAATTTGATATAATTTTAATACTTTCATAGTTGAACCTTAGTTACTGAAATTTATGCGTTTTCCACGCCTCGACATTGCGTACCGTCAATAGTCCGTAATTGACTAAAAGACAATTTTGTGGCTTTATTTCAATATCTATCTGATTGGATAGAACTGGATAATTGGATAATTGGATAGATTATTATAAAATGAAAATTCTCGAAATATTTAAATTTCCCCACAGTACTGAACATGTCATTCAATTGAATGAATAGCATTCGGAGTTTAATTGAACTCACTCAATTATACGGTCTTTGGATGTGAATAAGTTTTTATGGAAAAGTTTATTTTAATAGTGTGAATATGAAAATATAGAGTCACAGAAGACATTCATAACTGCGATAAAAATATGGGCGGTAAGGAGGTGTAAATATGGGTTATTTTTAACGAATATTATGTTTATTTCAAAATAACTTGAATTTGGATGGCCATTTATTAAAAACGAAATTTAGAAAGTTCGAAATAGTAAATTTTTCGTTTTTTGCGGTTTTTTTTTTAAATAAGTTAAATCATTCTAAAATTTGAAAAACCTTTCGTTTTTAATTTCCTTTGCGGTATTTCCTTTGCGGTAACACATAAAATGTGAGAACTTCAATTCTGACAAACAATTTTTGCTGATATTCCCCAAATTGACCTGGGTGTATTTTGATCATATTCTGCAAATGTATATTACTGTTATATCGTGAATAAAATTGATGAAATCAGTAAACAAGGTAGCAAGTGGGTAAACATGTCATGACCACATATTTTCGGGTCAACACGATCTTTGGAACCAATATTTTCGCTGCTGTATTCAGTGGCAGGATCGTGACTTCGTTCAATTTTAGCGCATGATTTAACATTAAAGCCTGTATGGTCGCTCTCCCTATTCCTTTGTTTTTTGAAATTTCCTAGTCAAAGAAATCATTCAGGCGAAGTAAAGATCTACATGCACGAAAAAGAAGGCTCGACTCTTGTGAACAACATGTTTAAAAAATGCTTATTTTGCTACAAACGTTTTATGCCAAAGTTCAGCTACAAATATCTGTATAATTTACACAACGTCTATAAAATTGACAGAGCTGTCTATACAGTTTAGTTCAAGGAATATTAGAAACAAGCATAATGTTTCAATATTATTGATAAACTAAATTATCGGTATTTTAGCACATTTACCAATTTCGCAGCCAAGTCATGATTTATGCCAAATTTTACAACGTATTGGAACAATTGGCAAATATTCTAAAATATTGCCAATTTAATTTATCAATAAATAATTAAAAAACAAAATGACTTTTGAACATAATTCGGATAAAAATATTCCTAGTTTTCAACTTTTTTGTATCGTTACAAACTGTTTTAAGACTACTCACAACAGAATAATATCTGCTGGAATATCACACAAAACGTCACTTAAAACTTTTTTTTTTAATTTTAAACGTGTGTTCATCATTAACTTCGATGGAAACACCATTTTCATATGGTCGATGCCTAAAAGAAACCAACTGACGGCCACTTCTTAGCAAAGAGCTACGAAAATATGTAATACCAGCAACGCACCTCAAACGGAAAACATCCTAAATGGAAGTGGACCTCCATGGTAAAGCGCAATGAGTGGTATCTTCCCTGGGCAATAGTAAAACCACCTACCACTTCATTGCTTCCTTTTAGTCGGCCCCTTACGGCACGCAGAAATCATGTTACTATTCTAAAGCCCATACCTGCAGGGCTTGAAATTATTCGAGTCGGCCAAGAATCTACTTTAGAAATATAGAAAACCATACAAAACATTCTACAAATACAATTAAATACAATGCAAATAAAACAATCTTTCGCTATTTTTCGCGTGTGATTGTAAGTAGAAAATAACTTTCGATCCTATCTGGAATGTCGCTTACATTTATATCTTCGCATTTGGAATTGCCAATTTCGATTTTGAATTAAAGTATAAAGGAAAGGAACTAATACGTTAATTTCTATCTATTTGCCTTTTTAGATTAAGCCGATTCGTTTGATTTTGAGAAATTATAGAGAGATATTTCTTCTCATTCGTAAAAGTTTTGAACCTGCAGAATTTTAGAAGATTCCTAGCAAGTCCTCGACAACTTAATTTGAGTGAACCTGAAAAGAATTCATTTGCATTTCAAATAATTTTCTATGTATAGAACTAATAATCCCAATAAGAAATATTCTTAACAGCCATAAAATTTTCTCGGTGATTACAAAAAACGATGTAATGCTCGATAAATCATTGTCAAAAGCAAACTATGCCTTCACGTAAAATGGATCTACGGGGATTTTGAGAACGTGTCGTTTGGCGTATGATATAGAATGTATTTGTTTGACTGATGTACCAGCCATTGGTAGGCAGTGTATTTTTAGCTCATACGAAACAGAAGGTGTCGCAAGTGATATTCTATTCAACCTGCGATAACAACATGTAAACCATTAGGCCATCGCTCTCACAATTAATTACTAGTGGAGTAATCCTCAACAAAGCTACTATGATTAAGTTCATGGGCAGGCGATCAAATATTAAACGTGGAAGCTTAGGCCAACTGTTTAGACGATAATAAGTCACGCTTCGTATTCGTTTTTTTTGGAACAGTCGGAAACAATGATGCAATCAACTGAGCAAATACGATATTTTTTTAAAAACACATGAAAAATTGGATGAGAAACAAGAATTTTTGCTCTGAAATAATCAAAATCAAAAGAAAAAAATGTGCTCCTATCGGTATTTAGCACAAGCACACTCGATCACTATCACAAACATTAGAGGTAGTTGCAATACCACGAAACTCAGCCAAGCGAAAAGTTACCCCGAAATCAGCATCGTGCTTAACTGGGTAGTAAAAAATACCTCAGTCAAAATTTTATCTTGTCAAGTGTCTTATTGCCTTGACAGCGCGGTTCATCGATGGCTCGTGATTGGCAAAATATGTTTGTACAAATTTTCTGACTGAGTTAGGTTCGTTTTGAATTACGCAAAATCACGAGTGTTTTGGGTCAGAGACGCAATCTCACTGTATTGTATGACTATTTTTAGACCGCTCTGAAGACATTCATTTACGTAGGTAAGTCACGCAAGTCACGATTTATGCTTTTATGTTGTGTTTGTCGTTGCCAGTCAAAAACTTTTTTTTGTCCAAGTTAAGGCTGCCAATTGCAGAGATATATTCATTTTCAAATTCAATCTTTCGGAATCTGTTTCTATTTTATAAATTTATAGAAAAAATTCGAATAAATGACCAAAATTTTTTAATATATTTGCTGAAAATTTCGTAATATATGTAAACTTCAACCTATCCCAGTTCCGCCTAAAACCATCTTTGAATTATACGAAATTACAGAAATAAGTATTTAAATAATTTGAACAAATCATGCATTGGAATCTATTCGAATCTTAAATCCAAGAGCGTCATCCGTCAACAAAATAAACTTGCTAAGTATGTGTCACCCATGGACCTTTTCGTCGCTATTTATTCAGGTTACCGAAGAAAAATTGAATTCAAGGCAAATAAAAAAATGATAAATTAAAAAACCAAATGTTAAATTTACATATTTATAATTTTTTTCGTCGAAGAACTTGCGTCGCAGCTCTCAGAAAAAAACTAAAGGTGCCTTTTTTAAATATGAGCAGCACAAAATGTTCAAACAATAAATACATTACTCAATTCATAAAGAAAGTAAGTAATCCGTGTCGTGTTGACGTCATGATTTCATTTCGATTTTTTACCTTATATGGAAAAATATTAAACCTACGGAGCCCCGTAACACTGAGGCATGTTCTTAGGCATGAGGAAGCATCTTTTCCGGCAAATTAACAATGTCCGCATTGAACCCCTCTCTGCTGACAAAAGAATTTGGTAAAACAGAAGTCGTTGATAGCTTTGCCACCGCCTATAGCAGGTACCACTCACGGTACTAGCAGCAGCATTTCAGTAGTTCAGTTTGTAATGTTTTCCGCTTAGAGTGCAGTTGTTGGTGCTACATCGTCGTAGCTTTCTGTTATGAAGTGGCCTTTATTTGGTCCCTTTTCTGCACTGCTTCCAGCATTTCTAAGAGTGAATTTCTATAAAATTAAACAAGGAAAAACGATGTTTTTAAGAAAATATAAACTTTCGATAGGTCGAATAAAATTGGACCTAAGAAACACTCACAAATAGAGGTAATAGGTTTATAAACCGCATTAAAGTCATTGAGAATTTCTGTTAATGTCGAATCGCTTCCTCCTGTAGATTATAAACCGCATAATTTTCAGATTTGGTTGACAAAAATGTAAATCATTTTCAGAGATTTTCAAGTTAATTTATGTCCTTAAAACTATGTGGTCACGTTTAAAATTTGGACTGCATCTATTTTTATCAAAATTTAGTGATACAGCTGCCATAAAAATGCGGTTACATCACTGATATTGGATGTGTTTTTACTTTACTTACTATTTTGAAACAAACCTTTAAATCGACTCGGCTGAATCGGCTGAGTTCTGGTCATCAACAAACCAAATTGAGCATACATCTCAACAATAAGGCAATTTTGAGTTGCAAATATACAATAGAAAGGTAAATTTGTTGTACTGAGATATAAGAGTACAGTAAACTTATCGTTCAATAGTAGTAATCGTATACAATGACGTATTCAGAACCTTGATGAGGGGGATGGGTGAAATTTGAAAATTTATCGAGATCAAATTTGACGTGACGCAATATAATGGGCACCGCTGACTCAAAAAAATTGTGCTGTAGATGCGGGAAATTTTTGAAAATGGTATTTTGGAACCTAAATAAGTTCCATCTTTCGCGCGCCTTTCGCGAATATTTTTGAGATTGTCTACGTTTTGAAACACTTAAATGGCCATTCTGGAACATTGGCCGGACCTGTCGATGGGATTTATGTCAAATATGGCTGTTAATGGGACATTTTGAGTTCTTAAAATTACGATCAGTTTCCAGACATACATTTCAAACTATTATATTTTAGACAATATTAGAGTCTGGCTTCACGCTCAGACAAATAAAATTTGTGTGAGTTTGAAGCAAGACTCTGAATTTTTCTGTTTAGTCATTACTAACGTTACCCTGGCCAATCGTTTATATTTTTTGGTAGAAAATATGTTTGAAATCAGTAATGTGAATCGCTTAACCCAAGACACATCATTAACCTTTTAGCTCATAATTATGAATATTTTTTCAATGTATCGCCTCATTTGTGGGTATGTAACTACGCCCCAGCCCGCAGAAATTTCTGTTATCGTGACTTGAGACGTGGAAAACGCATCGAAATGAAAATTCCACATTAACGCACATGAAATAAGGAAATTGGAATCCTTTATCGTCGTATCAAAAGGTGTATAGAAACGTAAAATACATTCATGGTTGTATAGGAGCCTTATAAAAACGAGAACCCCGAGTTGCCAAAAAAATTTGCAAATAATTTTTCTGGTCTTTGAAATATTGGAATTTTAGAACTATGAATCAGCCTCTTTTGGCGGTTTTGAAATACGGCGAAAATAACGCAAGATCGGACAAAAATATTTGCATCAAGAAGAACCTGTACTATCCACAATAAAACAGAAACTTGAAAATCAATTTACTCTTTGTTGTTTTTCAATAGCAAGTGAAATCATATGAGCGAAATTCACCCTCCGCTATATTTAAAAGTATAGCTTATGACGCTGCGTCACACCCAAATGACGTACAAATAGACTCACGTACACACGCATTTAAGAAAATATTTATGAAGTGAATCAACCGACTGAATGTCAAAGGAAACCGAATGATCCTAAATAATGGGTGGTTATTTCCATACAGTAATCCAACATGTTTTTGAAAATGAAATACTTTTCTAAAATTAAAATTAGAAAATGTAAATTCACGCATATTTTGTACATGTACATCCGTTTTTCAATCATAATAATATGCTGCGAAACTTTTATCAAGTATGGGGCACTGATGGATCGCACCGTCAAGGCGCGTTCCATATGTGGATCATGCTTGACATAGTGCATTTTTAATTGTGTAATTGAAAAATTAGTAATAATACGCTCAAGTACTAATATTCAAATCACGCCCCAGTGCTATTGTATTTCCTAAATACACTAATTAGTACAGTTATGGAATATTATGAAGTTGTGCTGGTATAATGTAGGGTTATACAAAATATCAAAATCAACCCATGGAAATTAATTATTATCTGGTATTAACCAAAACTAGAACAAGAACTCATCGCCACCTTGACGGGGCGACCCATTTGTGTGACGTATCCAGTGATGACAACCTAGCATAAAATAGAATCGATAAACTATGTATACCAACACCATTACCACTATTTTAAAGCAACGCTACAAAACGTCCCAGACTTATTTGTTTCAAACGCGACCTAAAATATTTAATTCAGCAGGAAGGAAATAGGAAGTAAATACACGGAAATCAATATGGTCTTGAAGAGAGGAAAAGTTTTCTTTTTATCGTTATTTTTTCCCATTGGAATAAATATTTCCTCAATAATTCTAAAATACTTGATGCTTAAATTTAATGCGTTATGTTATAAATCATATGTCTCAAACAAAGCAAATTATTAATAGCAAAAAGATTACTTATAAAATATATTATTATATAAATAATAATTTTTCACAAACAGATGATTTTGTCCTGAAATATCTAGTCAAAAAGAGAGTAAGTAATTTTTTTTGCTGTTGATAATTTGCTTTGTTTGAGACATATGGGCTCCAAATAGGTGCTGCCTATGAGGATGGGCAAATATTCAGCGTTTTTGATTCAAATATAATTTCACTAATTAGCTGAAAATTTGCCACTGAAAAAAAAATAAAATAAAAGATGTCAAATGCCATAATTCCAACAGAGCATACTTGGTATAGATCTTGACAAAAGGGTTTCAATTTTTGTGAATAGGCAATCACTGTAAACGATCGGTTAATTTATTGCACTTTTGTCGCAGTGCGCGTAGGAAAGAGGTTTCATACCTTCCTTGAGCAAACTTGTTAAAAGAAAACTCAGTTGAAACACTCGTTATCTCACTCAACCATGAAATTTCGCATTTACCTTTCCTGGATCCCAGATGATATAAGGCTTGCAATGGGATGTGAATTTAATATTTCACAATGAATTCAATTCTAAATATTCTTAATACTCGGAACAGAAATGAAATCTCATATATAAGAGTTTCGTACTAGCAAAATCGAATTCGGATGAGTTTTTCATCGTTTTGAGTACTCATATTTGAATCATATAATTACAAGAACGCTATGCGTGAACTGGCGAATTAAACTATCAACCAATTTCTAAAATACCACATCATTCTAAAGTTAGGTATTTGAATTGATAAAAATACAATTAAAAACATTCACCCAAAATTGTTAATAAATGGTAATTTAAATATTACAATAATTAAAAAATGACTGACCGGTTTCGAATACAAGTATACAGAAGAAGAGAATATACAAAAAGGATTCTTTCATCCTCGTGCTCGACGTGATCTTGGTGATTCAGCAAGGATTAAGCAGCGGGATCGTAAACTCGTTTTCGATTTAATTTAGCCTTACTTATTTACAAGTCTAACTTTTTCAGAAGAAACCTATTGAGTTCAAATGATAATAATACAACATGTCGATGCTTGATTCTAAAGTTCTCTATCAAATAAATATAAAAAGGCGGGAGCTGAAAACCTCGTAACTGCAAATTTTGGATATAATATAATTTTTATAATTCTAAGCTCGGAGGTAGAATATAATTCTGGCACATAGCACAGATAAAGTTGTCTTTATAGTTTAGTTTAAACGGTATTCGAAATTCACTGTATCAATAGAAAAAAAATGTTTCAACAAATTTTAAATAAACACAATTGTGCCATTTAAAAACTGCTGTAATCTCAAAACGAACTTAGTTTTATTTACAAAAATTCGTCAGGCATTCTTTCACAAAATTTTAGAACGGCGCGATCCTTCAGATTCATACTTAACAAAACACATTTTGACAATTTTTTCCCGACTCGACTAAGAAAACTCTATCCGACTAAACAAACATTTACATTTCACAAAATTTCATCTCCGATGATAACTTGTGAATGACACATATAGATCTCAAAACAGGGAGCTAATTCTTTCTAGTCACGTTGCGCGGTTTTATTTTCTCCCAATTTTTTCTTTCTCTCTTTGTTTTACGTCCATGAGAATGGTCACTCAAATCACGTATAAAAGAAGGCTCGCCAGAAGCAGTGAACCAGGTGAAGTCGACTGTGCTATGCAGCGAAACATATAATTTGGTTGCGTTTTTATTTCCAATATTGATTGATGTTCTTTCATAACATAGTCTTTTGAAATAGAACAGTGTCTCAGTCCCTCTAGCGAAGTTTTATTACTATTCATATCCCAATGTTTTGAAACGTTTGTCCCTGCAGCACAAATTCGGATAAATCGAAACTGAATGTCTCTTTTTGAACTCGTGCAAAATTACACGGATATTTTGCTATCTTTACTAGTAAAGCTTTAAAAATGTAAGGTCTTTTAATATAACCAAATTAACTCATATCTTTCTTATCATTTTTGCTTCTCATACTACTCGTGAATATATTTTTCTGAAAAAACGATTTCAATGAATCAGAAAACTCTGGATTTTCATACGAAACTAACGGTTCCAATCAACTGCCTCAGAAGATCAAACCTTTTTTAAAACAAAACCCTTGAAAATTAGCTTGCAAATTTTTTAACTTTGTTGATTAAAAACAACAAAACCCTTGAAATTAAATTGCAAATCTTCAAATGTGTTGATTAAAAACAGTACTCTCCTAGTTCGGCATGGTTTGGGTGCATGCGTTTCGGACAAACACCAATTTTTATTTTGTCAAGCACGCGCCGCTGATCGTGCCTCGATCGGCCGACACTATCCTTCGACAGCGCATGCTTTTTTTACAGCCACTTCTTAGAGTGGATCACCCTGTCCAAGGCCCTGTAACAGCGGCCACTTGTAGACGGACAGGGTTACAATTACTGGAAAGATATCATCTTTTCCTGTTCGGCATTAGCCTACCCAAGTCATTACACCCTGGGTTGAGTGGTGGGCATGGATAAGCGAGTCGAACTCGCCGGGGCTCGAACCCGAGATCTTCAACCTGCGATGCCAACATGTTTAACCACTACGCCATCGCTTAACCGAACATGTATCCCTAAGATCTCGTCGACGCGATCTATCAGTGACACATACTTAACAGTATAAGCTTAGATATTATTTTTTCGATTGGGAATCTAAAGTTAGGACCATTTGTGCGGTATTTAACTTTCTGCATCATTGAAAGTCCGTGAATAATGCTATACATTTTCATTCAACCATATTTGATTAATTGTTCAACCACATACAGTTTTGGATAGAAATTTCGAACACTTTTTTGGATTATTTGTAACCATATTTATCAAAATTTCAAAAGTCTAAAATATGTATTTCGAGGGATTTAACTCCATTAAATATAAATCGCAAGCGGGTAAAAGGTATCAGGAAGTCGTAGACGATTCGATATTAGGAAATTATAATGATGGCAATGCGTGAAAATCTATAACACTCATAACAAATCTTCACTTTTTGTGCAACAAGCACAAGTCTATGTATGTTATTAAATAAATCTACATCTAAAAGGCCAGTCTATATGTTATTATTCAGCAGTCATCCACTTCTTCACAATACAGTCCAAATACACAAAAGTCCGTGGCAATGGAACAATAAGTTAATTTTTTTTTAAATTCAAAATACTTTCTGCCTGAAACTACTTTATACGAATATCAAATTTTTGTTGTCGGTAACTTACCTAATTAATTACTTCCTTATTTGCGGTTTTTACCTAGGACCAATCAGAAATTGTATTTTGTCACACACGTGCCACAGATTGACCGCGTCTAATTGACGCGCTCCATCAGTGACCCACGGTTAACAAAAAATGCCTTGACAAACTGACATACTTTTTCCCATCGCGTTATACATACTTATTATTATTTTACAACAAGAAATCGATATCTTCAAAAATAATTTTGCACAAATGGAATATCTTACTTGTAGCAATTGTCATTGGTGTTGCGGTAGGTTCAGGTGCAGATGAAGTCCTAACGGTATCAACTATAATTGGTGTTGTAGTCATATCCAAGACTTTAGTGGATTCTGCAGTAGATTTATCGTACCAATCGATCATAAAACAAAAGGAAAATCAATATTTTTTATTGAAGGTCGCCCAAAGTCCGTAAGAACTACGCATAAAGAAACGACTAAATACAGTTTAAAATTGCTGAGATGTAATAAAAAGTAGCATCAGAAACTGCATATTAAGAGGGAAACATCCCGAAAGGAAATGAACCGTCACGGTATTGTGCACTAAGTGGTATCTGCCCTTATAAAGTTTAATCATTGCAGAGTTGACAAATGAATCAAACATACAAGTTCATGATGAAAACCATTAATACTGACTGTATTATTTGACATCAATAACAGTTGTTTATCCTGTATAGGAATAATAAATACCACAATATCAAAAACCATGCAGACAATATTTATTAAACGCAATGTATGAGTATTGTTTACCTGTAAAGATTGGCATTGTACTTTGATATGTTGGTAAAGTAGGTTCTGGATTAGTGGTGATAGTGTCTGTTGTTCTAAATGATGCAGGCGTGGTTGTAAGTACAGTAGTAGATTCCACAGTCGATGGATCGTCTTCAAACGTAGTTTCTGAATGATTATGACTTGTGATGAAAATTCACATATCGAGGGCAAAATTGAAATGTAACAAAAAATATTCGCATGAAAATTCGACAGGTCTTTATATGCATAAAAGACAAATAACATCCATATCGTTTAACACACGGAACGACATGTCTTTATGTGATGCTCATTTTTAAAACGGGCGCCGCACATGCGCGTATCATGCATGTTCCAAAGAAAAGAAAATATTAAAAAAAATTACATGATATGTGGCGAAGGAATACCAGTCAAAATGGTTCGTGCTAGAATAAAAATATCTCATACACAGAAGGACGAAAATGGATTCTGATGAAATATTTAAAACACGATTATGCCTGTCAAGATTTTTCTTATATATAACATGATTCATGGATGAACCCAAACAAGATGCTTTCAATTGTGAAGCGTCAGAAGATACATTTATCACAATATACTTTTATATTCATGTTGGTTTTAATGCTATCACGATCGTTTGTTTATAATGTTGAATAATAACGATCTTTAATGAATACTCAAGATGCAGGATCTTGGAAGTGATGTATCATTAAATATATATTTTTAGCTGAGTTAATTTTCCATAAATGCTTAAAATCTTTTACAATAGCTGAGTTGCAACTGCTTTAATAATATTTACGAACTGATATACAAAAACTTGGAAGTTTTTCATTTTTTTCTATAATTAATAATAATATTTATTTTTTTTGATTACAATATGTCAAAATGGAACATTTTGAGTTATTTTATTTATGACGAAGGAATTGAATTTCGATTATTCACGTTAATATTTTAGTAATTCTAACAGTAAAAATCATAGAAACATAGAATCGAAGTAAAAAAGAAACAAATTGAAAAATAGACAGGATCAAATAAACTAACCAAGCCTCTTGAAACAAAATACTATCAATAGAATTACCTATACGACGACTTCTATGCTTATGCATGAGCGATTTTATGTGTGAAGTCTCTTCTAAGAAGTGTAGGAGACATGCTTTACCCGATATATAGAATTTCTTGATTAGTTTTAATAATGTATTATCAGTCGGAAAATTATTGAGTAAGCAAGATTTGAGTGAACAAGTTTTAAGCAAGTACGAGTAACAGACGGCCCGCGTTGTCGCTGTCTCGCTGTCTGTGTCTTATACTTGACAGAATATTATTTCGGACTGGGATATCAGGTTTTGAGTGTCTCGGGCCATCACAATGTACATCAATTTCCAATATATTTTTTAATTTATATATTTTCGCATTGTTGCTTGGTAGAAAAGCTAATTTAATTGACGATATAGAAAAGACATAGAAAAAAAAAACTTTTCATACCTGCAACAGGAATCATAGGAGTTGTGGTCGTTGAAACTACAGTTGTGTCCACCGAATGAGTAGTTTTCGTTGTTGGACCAATAGTATCTGATTTAGTAGATTCTGCTGTAGATAAATTGTCATCGATCGTAGTATCTGTAAAAGTTTAGTGTGAAATTGCATTTCGATTCGGTCGATCTTTCAATAGTTTATGTTTTTTCGCCTTATTTTACGTTACTATGATTACTGGTTGAAAATGAGTCCAGCTTAGCGACCGAGAAGTTAAAATGGGGAAAAAGGCACAATTCCCAAGAGTATACTAGCTGAAACTAACATAATTTAACTAGTATTGAAACTACATTCACGTGTTACAAATTCAGTTGAGTAGGTACACATTGCATGGTTATCAAGCGACAAGTCAATTTTATTAGATATTCAAGAAAAGTACCTGCGGCAAGTGCCATTGGGGTTGTAGTCAATGACGCCACAGTTTTGTCAACGTTGCCGGTTGTTTTGGACGCTGCATTGGTCATTGATACAATAGTCGTGTCGAAGGAGTCAGTAGTTTTGGATTCTGTAGTGGTCACT